>JAHLMJ010000025.1:0-505204 GCA_019915105.1 Strobilurus luchuensis | reverse complement strand
ACCAGTCATCATCGGTCTTCTGCCGGTCTTGATGCATATTGCTCTGGGTGTGTTCCTCGCAGGACTCATTATCTTCCTGCTCGCAATGGACAAAATTACGGCCACGGCGATCTCTATCGTTGTCGCCGGCACCCTTCTCATATATGTCACGACAAACGCTCTCCCCCTGGTCAACCCCGCTTGCTCTTACAAGACACCGCTGACAGCATACACCTATTCCATCCTCCAGTACTTCCGCCATGTTCACTTCCGTTCAATCGCCAATTCTCTATATCTTTCGGCGCGTAGAAGAGGACATGCCCACGCTGAGAAACCCGCGGCAGCGCTTGTTAAACCCCCCACACCGCCCTTGCTCACAGATACTGTCATCCCCCGAACTCTGATAGAAGCGGAAAGGTTGATGGTCGCGAGAGCTTCCGACGAGCTTGATGCCAAGGCTGCGGGCTGGTTGTACACCATTTCTTCCAATGCTGCTGTCCAACGTGAAATCTTAGAGGCCATAAGCAACCTGTCTCTGGAGGGAGTAGGGACTCTTAAAGCAGAGATTGGCAAGAAGGACCTCGCACGGGCCATCCAAGGGACCAGGTCTACATCTGAAGTTCGAGCGCGGGGCAATGAAGCCGTCCTCGAACGACTTACGCGCGCGCAACTCCGCCTCTTTCCGGAAATGCCCCTCCGCGGTGTACCAGAGTACTTAGACGCCAGGAACGACAAATCTGCGCTTCCCCTGTTGGATGACCACGAACGCGCTGGGAGGTTTCTGCGAGAGGAGCTTCTGTTTCCAACCTTGGAATTCGACGTTGTCGTCTGGGCTCACATACTTCGCAATGCAATGTACAATGGCATTGATTGGCTGGACATTGATGCAGGTCCCTCGGAAGCCTGGTGTCGTTTCCTTTCCAACCTTGTAAGACACCACACGTGTTCGACTTGCAGACCTTTCGAAAAGCGCTCTCGTGCCATTGCACATAGCCCTTATTCCATCCGGGTCTTTATCAAGGACAGCGCTGCTCGTCAGAATCGCCGCAATGTTCGACTACATTATCTGACTATCCTTGACTCTCGTGTGCACTTGCAACAAGATGACAGTACTGTGAAGACGTTGGCCTTCGATGATGCCATCAGAGACTTTCTGGTTCCTTCCCTTTCAGATATACTGCTGGACATGTGCTACAACGACTTCCGTCCTCCAGCTGGGTTAGACGATATTCCGAGCGATATCCAGATACTTCTTGCCATTGTTCGTACCAGCTGTGTACAACAAACGTCTACCCCACAACGGCCTTTGTTGTTGTTCAAGAAAGCAGTAAACCATATCCGCGTACTGGTCGGCCTGGACGGGTGGCACAATGTACACATCCATCACCCGAATATCCTTCGCGCTGTCTTCCATTCGTTGAAAGAGATCATCAAGGAAGACCCAATGTGTATATGTCTCGACGATAAGCAAAACTTCATACATGCCTTCTTTCGAACAATGCTCCTGGATGAACGACTTCACCTCGACTATCGCGAGTGGACCGATCCCTCAAAGACCACAACCATCGTCGAGCTCATTTGGCCGAGTGGAGTGCGGTTTGGAATGAGCACCATAGCTCTGCTTGCCGACGCATTTGAAGCATTTGTGGCCATACAATGTCCGTTCGCGTTACCCAAGCTTTACAGTCACCTTATCGATGAGGACTGGTTGGAACCGATGATCTCGAACACTGAGGCTAATGGAGTGCAACAATTGAGTGACATGGATATTCTATCATACTCCTTCCTGATAGCTGCCTTCATTGAAGGACTCAAAATACTCGACAAAACATCCACAATTGTCTATGATCAGACCTTGGCCTATCTGCATTGTCCTGGAAAGCTGCTTTCACTGTGCCAGATCATGCTGCTTTCCGATTGCGACAGATGTAGCACACTCTGGAGACTGGTGCCTTTCATTGATCCTGCACTGTGGGCTTCAAGCCTGCCCGATCTTCACACATTTGTCCGTCAACCACAGGCTCTGGAGATCTTCGAATGGCAGCGCACTCATGAAATCTACCATCCATATCGCTTCGGTGAGGTCCTCAAGTACGATTCAGCCGAAAATCTTGGGGAGAAAGTACTTGTGTTGGGTGCTTACGTATCTCAAGAAGAACACCCACCTCAGACTGCTTGTCTGCCAAGTGTAACAAAAGTCATTCCCAGACCGTTCGAGCCCATTCAAATACTGACCAAATTCGCAGGTGGTCAACTCGGTATCATCTTTCTTTGTTGGGAGGAAAGAGCGAACTGCTTCAGAAGCCGAAGTACATGGAATGGTGTAGCATAAATAGGTGCACCGGAGGCTGAACGTAGGAACTCAGAGTATTGTCTGCAACGGTGTTAGCTTGTGCTCTCCTGGTTGCTACCATGTAACGTACTGCCGAGTAACGACGACAAATTGATTGAAACAAATCGTCACCAAGGATCGGAGCTTGATCGGAGCACACAAAAGTAAGATCACAGATCATCGATCGTTACTCAATGATCAGCAATCCAAACACGGTGCACGTCCTTGTAAGATAAGTTACTGGACTGCTTCAGTAGCGTATCACGTCAACAGAGTATAATACCAACTCTGACGACGTGTACTGCACCAGTCAAAATGACTTCTGGGCGGTACTCGAACGTCCATATTTCTTGCGCCACAATGTAGTACTCCCTTGCCCAAATTCATGGTTGCGAGGGGTGATAACTCAGCAGCCAAAAGACACCGAGCTAAGACTGCTGGCTTATATACTTGAATCTGAGCGGCCTTGTCTAATCGACCGACGACCATCGTCTGGTTGAGATTAGACAATAGTCATTCCCTGCTGTGTACAGTAGACAACAACATAACAAGAGCGTGTAGATCCACTGTGCGCCGTTCATAAAGCTCAAAATTCTTGCACTGGAAGGCCTCGTGAACCCTCCTCCTCATCTACAAAGCGCGGCTTCTGCAATCCCTCGAGAGTCATGAATACAGATCAACGCCCATCTTTGGCTGGCAGGCCAGCAAGACACCAGTCTGCATATCACTTCCCTCATGATCAGCCCGGCACTCCGACAATTCTCGCACGCCTCAGCACCCACCCTAACCCCACCAAAGAGAAGCTTGACACATCACGAAACACCTTATGGTCTTAAGTTAGTATAAAGCTCCTTCAAGCATCTTATGGCTACAAAGGCTGTCAAAGCCAAAAAGCTGCCAAAGCCACTTAAGTCAAGGTTCCCTTCAACATGTAACTCAAAGCTGCTCAAAGCTGTCTCGAAGACAGTCAAGGTGCTCCCAAGTTGAGTTGAAACATATGTTCATAGGAACCTTGACTTAGGGGACCTTGTATATAACTACAAGTTCACTCACGGATACTTTGAAAGATACTCGAAGACAGCTGTAAGTCTGACAAAAGCCTGATCAAGCTCTCTAAAGATTCCCCAAATTCTGAAGTTGCCAATACACGACTAGTAGATTGAGATTTAACGGGTCATAAAATCAGAAAGAGGTTTAAATCAAATTTATTGACGACAATCAAGAGCTCCTATAATGATAGTACATAGTACATACATGCTGCATACATAACTACGTATACATACAACATTACTCGTCGTGCTGGTTGTCCGTGGTAGTACACCGCGGCATTGTGTTCCATGTAGCTTGTCCGTTACGGATACTCATCCTTTGTTCAGTCGTTCAGGCGGCTCGGCTGTCGCGGTGTTCATCCTTTGTTGTAGTTTGGATCCGTCGCTCGTAGTGCTCGTCCGTCGTATTACTTGTCCGTCGTTTGTAGCGCACGTCCAAGGTCAGAGGTTCTTGTCTGTCGTCAAGGGTGCTTGCCCAACATGACTCATCTGTAGATGCTCGTTGTCGTATGAGGCTCGTCCATCGTTAGGGGTTCGTCTGTCGTCAGGGTGTTTGTCTGTCGTCACGGTGTTCGTCCAACGTCAAGGAGTTCGTCCGTCGTAGGCGTTCGTCCGTCGTAGGCATTCGTCCGTCGTCAAGAGTGCTTATTCCTCGTTGTTGTCAAGGGCGTGCTTGTCGAATCATCCGTTGGGCTCGTCCATGTCAGAATTTAGTGTTGAGGGGTCAGGACTGTGAGCTAGTATACAAACCATGATACGCACCTGCAATGTCGGAGGCGTGCACATAGCACAGCCAACGGACTGTGCATCGACAACACGCACAAAGCGGCATCGACGAACGTGGCCCGGTGTGCGCGAGGCAGCACCGTCCAATGTGGTCCGGTGTGCGCAAGGCAGCACCGTCCAATGAGGAGTGATGTGCGCAAGGCAGCACCGACTCGGCGGGAGAGCTCCAGGCGTCGTCCAAAGAGGGAGGCTGGTGTTGGTGGTGAGAGGATAAGTCAAATAGGGAGACGATCGAAGTTTTAAACCAACCGGCACGTGGGGCTGACGTGGCCTCCCATGCCGGCGGCAATTGAACTTGGCGAATTTTTGGAAATGGGGGCGGTTGCCGGAGGAGAAATAGAATGAATCATTGACTGATAGATGGAATGAAATAAGAGAACATACCGGTGCGCCAGCGGCCTCCCGCCATCTCATCTGCGTACCACCCGCCCCGCTCCACATCGCTGCCCCGACTCTGCTACCGCCTCCACTGCACCGCCCGCGCCGCTGTTGTATCCGGACACCCAGGAAGTCGCATCTGGATGTCACTCTGTCGTCAGCGTGGTTCCGCGACGGAGGCTGCGTCGTCGGCGACGGCGGCTTACGCGAGAGGCGGATCCAAACAACATTCACGGCTGTTGGTAGCCGTGGAGACGTGGGCGGCGATCCAGAAGCGCGAGGATGGTGGCAGAATAGTAAGAAAGGCCCCAGACGTGAGTCTGGGGCTGGATGGCACGTCCACCGCGACGTGCCATCGTGGTGAGAGGCAAACGACGGCAGCGAAAGCGTCTCGATCACGATCCGGTGTTTGCCGGATCCTGGACGGAACGACCTCGATGTCGTTCGGAACGACAACGGGGTAGAGGAAGCTGGCAATTAAGAGTCGGAAAATCACTTTTATTACCATATAAATGAATCCCGATGGTAACTAAAATCCTCCGATGTCCGTAACAATGGGTATGAGCTTACGTGGTGAGTTCCCCATTGCCTTGGGGAACATCGACCTTTGTAGCCCGACGACGTTGTCCGGCTGGTCCAATTTTTCTCGGATTCAACTTGTGACGTCTCCCTAAACACTTTGAGCATGGTTTTCAGTCAGCCGTCAATACCGACGGATCGCATTGGCCATCGTTGGATGGAGAAACTGGACTTGCTGTGTGCACATATACTTAGTGAGCCTTTCACTGTCTAGTTGTGTGAAACTTTGCTGATTTACATGGATATAGTACCGCATTTGTCACGCAAAATTGCAGACCTGGCAGCCGACTTGTTCACCCGCCGTCGCCGCCGACATTCGCTAGAATTGGCTGCGGCGACACGGACCGGGATCCGAACACCGTTTGTGTTGGTGTCTTTTGCCCTCTAGCCACCATCATCGTCAGCCGTCGGGCTCTGGACGACTAATGGCCCTGTTGCCCATCACCCCACGCAGCCTGAATGTACGCTAGTGGCCGTTGCCGCTGACGTCGCAGACGAACCTGCCGTGTAAGCCCCCGTCAACCGGGCAGCATCACACCGACGACATTGAGCGGCATGCTGCTCGACGACGGAGACGACGAGCCATCCTGCCGTTCCGGCGAGCACGCTTCAACAACAGGGGGCGGGGATTTGGCACCTTAGGTGCGTTTTTCTTTTCATTTTCCATCATTGTAGCTGACGGCAAGGGCGCTCACGGCGCCATTGACGTCCCATTAAATCACTGACCACATTCACAGGCTGGATAATTTCTCCCCATCTCATCTGCTCACAAGCCGCACCCCCGCATCTACCGCAAGCATCAGTCGCGAGCTACGAATTTGAATGCGTTAGCACTGAGAGCATGCTGCCCTCGGTAAGCCGCCCACCCCCGCACTCACATTCTCCCCTCGTTGTCCAAGCCCCGCCGCTTGATGCACCGTATTCCATCTCTAAAATTTACCACCATCCCATCACATTGCCCTACCATTTTGCTGCATCACCGCTACGCCTGCAATGAGGCTCAATATGAGGGTGCCGTCGTGTTGGGCTAGGTGCGGGTAGCATCATTGTGCTGCCAGCGCCACCTCTATGACTAGGGCATTACCCTTCCACCTCCGCATCCGCATCTAGTAAGCACTCATCCTGATCTTCATCGCCACGTAGTTGATCTATTTAGCCGGACGACAACTATGACGAGCCACCCCGCCGTGCCAGCGAGCCCGCACTTCAAGAGCAGCTCTCCGCCTGGGAGCCGCATTCAACGCCATCCAACATGACTCCGCTCCGGTGTAGACTGCACATCGTCCAGGGTCCATGCATATTTGGAGACAATTGAGTACACGGCAATCTTTTTCTGTCTTGTGTGCACTTGTTCCTTTACTATGTAGACAGCTCTAGATATCTTGTAGTTGATCTTTCATATACATTGAAATTAAGTTGATTACAGTTCTCTTCTAGTTAAGGTTCTAGATACATTGACTTGAAGTCAACCACAGTCATCTTGTGATTGATGTATTACAGACACATAACTTAGGATACTTCCAGATGTCTTTGGAAGCTTCGAGATACAAGAATTGATGAACATATCTTGAGATGCTTTGAGCTGCCTTCAGTGACTTAAGTCACTTTAACAGCCTTAAGATTGAGGTATCAGAGTGCGAATCTCAAGGTGACTTAAGACCATAGGGTATTTCGTGATGCAGCTGGCTTCGAAATCATGAAATCTGGAGAAAGAAGAAGGTCGACTGGCTCACTGCGTCGAGACGATGTGACAATGAGTGGCTCGCCGACTGTAACGCCCAGTACACCAGTTGGGTCCAGAAGAGACTAGGAGTCGCTTATGTTCAAGAGTTTGCGAAGCAGGTCACTTCGCAGCTGTACTCTGTATCAGGTCTCAAAGGCATCGTAATTTCTGTATTCAAGCGTAGCACAGGAATAGACCTGTGAGTCGGTGCTCTCCCTAAGGCTAAACAGTTCATTGATCATCTGTCAGACCAGAGAGTTCTATCACTGTCGCGTTGAAACATAGAAACTCACGCCGTCGCGTAGAAGAAATGCAGTTGCTCAAGGATCGACAGGGCCGAGAGCTAGGCTATGTCGAACATGATCTGTATGTGAGATTTCATCGAAGAGTTGACGACATCGAAGTCTTGCTCCGACGTTTTGAGATGGACGCTGAGACAGCATACGACTCAGCCGAGGGAATTGGAGGCTGGAGGCCAGCTCTTTGATCGGAGGCAGTTGGCCGGCTGGTCTCGGCAATTGAACATGCGATTACTTCTAACAGTCTTCGAAGTTCGAACGGCTACGGCGCAAGACATCGTCGGTTCGTGATACTATCATTATTGGCAGAATGTAAGAGTAATGTCTTCTCCAAGTCGAGCTGCCTAGGACTGTTCAAGTCCCATTGAGTCCCATGAGGCTCAGACTGTTCGGGTTGTGGCATCATCGATATCGTCCATATCCTTGAAGCTGGAGGGCTCCATCGAGTCCTACTCGAGAAATAGACAATGATAAGGCAATTCACCCAATTTCTTGCACCGCGAACGTCCAACTCTGATGCTACCACCCTCCCTTACGACTACTCGGCCAATGACAAATCAAGCCAGATATGTAGGGAGGGACTCGGGGGTCAGTACGCGTAAGTAAGTGTCTGTAATGAACGCCAGTAGGTACAAGACTTCATTCATCTCGTACAAGTACTACGCGTGTCTCACTCGTAATGGAACTCTCGAGCCTTCCTGCGATACGTCCTTCGGCCTAGGCAACAACGATGGGAATTTGCCAATTTCCAGCTCTTTTCCTCCATCGAACTCGAAGCGATACGTCTTGATCAGTACAGCAAGGACAGCCTATACGCAGATGTAAGACCCCACACCGTCAACTCTTGAAAGAATCTTCCGACTGACCTTGAACTCGATAATCGCAAATTGCTTTCCCAGACACGTCCTCGGACCGTCAATGAATGTTAGAATATGTCGGTGGCCTTGGATCTGGTTCTGGCGTTGCGCATCTGCGTCGAACCACCGGTCCGGGTTAAACTCCTTCGCATCAGGTCCCCAAATCTTCTCCGACATGTTCAGAGCTCGTATGGGAGCAGACACGAGCGAGCCCTTGGCGATGAACAGACTATCGACAATTTCCCCGGATTTCGTTCTGACTGGGGATGACAACGGGATGACATCGTCTGCGGTTGCCTACCAGAAGTTACATTTGAAGAACACGATATGTAGAAGAAAGCGACATACGACTCGGGGCGATTCTTGAACGGGTGGATGTGTGCGAAGAGTCTCGTGCACAACTGCGTCGAGATAAGGCAATGCCGAGTTGAGTTGGTCGTACGTTGGATCAGAAGAGCCAAATTGGACGAGTTCCTCGCGGAGACGATCCTGGAGATGCGGCTTGCGAGACAATTCGATGAGGCACCACTGCATATTTGTCATTCATGTCGTCACGTCCTGTGGTAATTGCACTTCGACTCACAGTCAGACTGACTGTTACGGAATTACTCAGTATCAGCGACAACAGGTGACGATTGATCGAGACTCACTACTGGTGGTCTCATAACCTGCCAACATGAGTACGTTCTAGAAAGGATAGTCAAAGGGGATACACTCAAGCTTTAAAGAAAAAATGGCTCACCATCTGAGCAGTGATCTCCTCTGGCGTCAGATGGAAAGTTGACTCTTCACTCTCCGACTTCACTGTACCAAGGTGAGAAACAAATCATTTTCGGAGGAACGCGAGGAAGAAGAGCATACGCAACAACCCGATGGCAGACTTATTGTCCGCCAAACCACCTTCCTTTCCCTTCGCTAACAGCTGCTCCGCAATCTTGCTGAACTCCTTCCTCATAGCCACCATCTGGCTCATCCGTTTGTTAGGTATCTTCCTCGCAATGGGAAACTGCCCTCCTATGAGGATGAGAAAGCCGAACATTCGCGCGCCCGATGCGAAATTCAGCTGATCAAACGCGGTCGGTACGCCATCCAGAGCGTGGAAATCGTGTGAGAAACCGGCCACGCCGATGGAGTCGAGTCTGTGCTCATGTATCTCCGCGTCAAGCATGGCCGCAAGGTGCAAATTACGATACTACTTACGAGATGGCATTCATCCTTGACAGATGTCAGTTGGTACGCAGCAATGTGACGGAATTTTCTTACCATTTTTGAACGTCTATGACCTCTGAGCCGTCTGCGGTAGTCTCGAGTAAAGAGTTCCATTTGAAGGTCATCTGCAGAGACACGTCCATCAATACAGAAGGTCAGCATGTTCTCAATGATTACTACCTTGTATACGGTGTCGTAGAAAATGGGGGTCATGTTCCGAATGGACGCATTGCTGAAAGCGGGGGTCAAAGATTTACGATGCCTGAGAATTCCCCACATCAGGAAACTACCTGGGCGATAAGGTAGCGCCACGTACCGCCTATGCATATCTGAATCTCCCTCGGCCCAAATGATGTTGCGTCCAAACTAGGGGGTCCTTGAGAACAACGCGGGTCAACGGGCGGAAAGCGGTATACCAGATTTTCGATGAACGTTCTTGACATTGCGGTCTTTCCATACCCACCAGTGCCCTCCCGTGCGTAGAAATGCGCGATTGCCTTCGGATCATGAAGCATCACCTTCTTGGTCCCCAAGATGGTAGGGATGCTGTACACAGGTCCGTACTCGTTGGACCAGGCCTCGTATAGCAAAGCAGGGTCAGGCGCATCCATGACAGCCTTGCCTACGCCGAAGAGCCAGTTCGAGCTGGGCGGACCCCGCAATTCCGTAGATTTAGAACCTCGACGCGTCAGCCTGTAGGCGAGGATGCATGCTATGATCAGGAGGCCGATGTCAATCGCATAGATATTGGACCGAATGATGGACATGATGGTTTGTGGGGTGTAATAAGTACTCTTCTGAACGGGGGCATTTATAGTCAGAGCCACTGCGACGCGTGGTTGCGTGGCATCAACTTGAATTGCCGGCCTGTGTGAATGGCGTGGGTGCTCCGTCGGGTCTTCCGAGCTCGGCAATGGAGGAACGCGTATATCCGTAGAGAGTGATAGCTGTCAAAGCGCAGACTACGAGGAGACTGAGAGCAAGGTTTAAGTTAGAGGATGGGTCGCTGCAGGGTCGCTGTGACTTCGGCACATCATCAAAACGAACGTGTCACGCACCGCTTCAAGTTCCAATGCGGCAATGTTGATCGGCGGCCCGCTCTTGCCGCTCTTGTCCTCCGACTTCCATCATCAAAGCAGAGCGTATCGTACTTTGAAGACGCTGGAGGAGTCAGAATTTGCCTCAAGAAATCTTGCTGTTGGCCGAGATACTTGTCTCGAAAACTACCCGCAAAGCAGCTTCTGCCAACCCAGAGTCGCCGCGATCTCATCCCGAAAACTGCTACGGCTCTCCTTGTTTTCATCTTGCTCATACTTGTCCGGCAGATTTTCCGGACACTTCCTGGTCGCTCGCGTCGCTCGCATACCCACGAAACACATCTCTTTAGCTTGATTTCCTTACTCGTCAAAGGGTCGAGCGCCGTATGCCTGATCGGACGGACCCCATCGGACATCCCATTATGGCACGGCGCGCATGAGCAGACAATGGGCATAACACGATAACATGGTGTGGACCGCGGTGCCCATTGTGGGATGATTGCGTTCACTGAAGTGCTCTATAAAGGCAGCTCCCAGTGGCTACCGATGTCGTCCTCCTGGCACGAAGTCCTCTACTCGGAGCGAATTAGCTAGCGGGAGATAATCAGTCTACGCATTTCACCTTCCGTGAGTGTATCCTCTTTAAGACTGTCTTCCAACTAATGACTTTACTAAGTTGTATCCTGCTTCCAATGGCGTCCCCCATTATCCCAGCCAATCCGTCGTTGTTGGGCATGCCCACCGAAATCACGACCGAGATCATCTCCCTCTCAATCTCCAATCTATTCTCCTACTCCAATTCTGGCCATCCAAACCTCGACGCGCTTACCCCCGACAAGCGCCTCATTCAACTTTCGCATGTTTGCAGGCAATTACAGGTTATCATCAATGGCTGGCGCAGCATCTGGTCGAGGATCGTCATCAACCCATCCAGTGCGCGTTACGATGTTGAGCTCGACACCGGCGCATGCGCTGTCTTTGCCTCACTGGCTATCGCGCTGACTCGGTCAAACCGCTCCCCACTCGACATTGCGATTCACCTACCCAACGTACGGCCGCTCTCACCTAAGCGCTCATCCTCTGATCTGCTTAATCGGTCTATCAACTATACGCCCTTTACCTTGGGGCACTGCAATGCTCTTATGGATCTCCTGCTTCCCGAAGCCGCGCGTATTCGCTCACTCGCGGTGTGCGGCAGACACTGGCCGTTCCACCTGGTCGTGACGCAAAGATTTTCAAGCATCACACTCCCACTCCTACAGCGTTGGTCCCATCAGTGTGATCCAGACCGCCGTCTCTACCTTGCAGATGACTTCGAAGGTGCTGGATTTGTCGACGGGCACAAGAACTCGAGGATGATCGCCTATACGTTGCCTGTTGGATACCGGAATCACGAGCAATGGGCAGGAGAGATGCAGGCAAAGAAGACTCCCTCCCTCAAGAGCATCACTCTGACTGGTGTACCTTATTCATGGGCGCATTTTGCCCCGTCTCACCTGACAGAGCTGCACTTGGTGTACCAGCCGGTCCTTACGCGACTGAGGGTCAGCACTCTCCTGCCCATCCTATCCCGAAGCAAGAATACCCTCCGCGTACTCGAACTCGCATTCGTCTTGTTTCATTTCTCAGAAGACGAAACACCCTCCCTGGACGAGCGCTTAGTGCTCTTGTCACTCGACTCCCTCACCATCGCGTATACCGAACCCGCCGAGGTTACCCAATTTCTCTCCTACGTCGCGACACCGAATATCAAGGAGCTCAACCTCAGTGCCTGCGCGTGTTGGCTTGATGGCACGACAACGATGCTGACGCAGATGGTCAACCTCCTCCCGCTCCCCCAGATCGAAGCGATGCACCTCCAGGACGTCGATTTCCCCGAATGGACTCCGTACCTCTTTTCTGGCGACGACGTACCGGAACCCGAGCTCTCACATACGCTGCAGTTCATCCGTCAGCTCACAGGTCTGAAACAGTTGACGGTGGACGGCTGTGGCCTCACGTTCCTCAGGCTTTTCAAACCTGCCTACGAATGTAACCTGAAGAGTTTGCGCAACCTGCAGTTGATTGCAAGATCGCCTGCAGATGGTATTGACGTGGCGCTTACTGTGTGTCATCTCTTAGGAAAGCGTGATACAGCGGCCAATGAGGTTCACGTAGAGGTCTTGTTCGAACTCGATCCTTCCAGACTGGAGATGCAGAAGGAGCTCGCGGAATTCGAGGATAGACTTAGCTACAGGTTTATACATCGATCCTTCGAGGACGATCACTAGATGATGAGTACATACTCGCAATTCGTACATACCGTTCATGTCCGTAATACTACCTTACCATACTATCAGAGGTCCAGATACAGTAATGAGCATTGCTTCCCTTTCCATACTCGGGTAGTCAGCGTTGAAAAATGTGCAGATTGAGGCAGGCCCAGGCCTCATTGCTCATACGAATTAGTATGAAGTGAGGGCAAGGCGAAGTAGATGCTTGAGGGACGAATGCGCAACTCTGGACATGATTCTCCCGACGTCTACATGCTACAGAAAGCGGGACTCGTTCTGCAAATGGTGTGGTGCATCGACTCTGAGCGTCCTATACGATTGTTGCCCAAGCCTTGACCAGGCCTTGACCGCAGTCTGAGTCAAGAAGCTGCGGCGTTTTACGGCGGTCTAGAGACTTGATTGGATATCGGCCCTCTCGGGCCTTGCAAGTAACTGGGACACACAAGTGCCTACATCCTCAGCTCAAGTCATTTTCCTTTATTATCTCGGACGTTGGCTCGCGTCCCTTATTGGTGTTAGTATCATATTTCATGCAGTAAGCAAGCGCTGACAATGCGCGGCATCCCACGAGCTTCAAAGTTTTGGGGCCCGCGGAACGTACATCGCGAATTGCAAACCTCCGGCTTTCACGAGCCCGGGTAGCCGGAGCGTCATCGGTCAGCAAAAAGTTAGCTTTGCCCCCTGCCATCGTCTTGCCGCTCTACCCTCCACTTGCGCATACCGCCATGCTTGGATTTCTATGGATTTTTGCCAAGTATGTGGTGGCTCTGCTGCTTCTCCTGAATATAGGCGCCTTCCCACTAATGTGGCATTGTAAGCATATCTAGCTTTTTTACACGTCTCCTTGCTAATGTTGACTTCAGATCGCGTATTTCTCCCACTAATGAAATTCTGGATATCCAAGCGTGTGCATGATGCCAAGCTGCGATTCAAGAGTGCGGAGGCCAAGGAGAAAGCCACGCAGGCTTGGTGGGCAGCCATATCACCGATAGGAAAGAACCCTTTCGAGGTGGTCGTCAAGCATAAAGACTGGGCGAGCTTGGAGGACTGCGATTTCAACATGCATCTGAGCAACTCGTCGTATGCCAAGGTATGTGACAGATTCTCATCATCTTATTAGCCATATAAATATAATCCTTCGCGATAGACTCTAGATGTAGCGCGTTTCAAATGGGCACTCGCTGTTTGCCCTCAGATCTTTCGCGAAGACATCGGCGGTACGATTCCCTTAGGAGGTATGCTCTCACGACCATCTGCTGTTCTTCCCGCATGAACGCGTCCCAGCAACATATTTCTCCTTCATACGCGAAATCCCAATGTTTGCGTCCTATGAAGTACGCGTTTCTTTAGTCGCCTGGGGCGACAAATGGGTATGTCTATTCATATATCTCTGTATTTCCACTCACGGCGGACCCCATAGATCTACGGCACAGCGAAATTCGTGACCAAGGGCAGGAGGACTTCGAACAGAAAACGCGATCCAGTCGCTCATGGACCCATCAGTACTCCAGCGGACGACATCTCCTCCACGACCCCTTCTACTCCGCTCCCCTCCTCCTCTGATACGCAAACGGACCTGCGAGCGCTTG
Source organism: Strobilurus luchuensis (assembly GCA_019915105.1). Classification (NCBI taxonomy): domain Eukaryota; kingdom Fungi; phylum Basidiomycota; class Agaricomycetes; order Agaricales; family Physalacriaceae; genus Strobilurus; species Strobilurus luchuensis. Next base: position 491,114 of record JAHLMJ010000025.1, on the reverse strand, counting down.
CCGCTCATCTCGCCACCATCCCTGAACCTGACGGCGCCACGGTACACTGCATATCCGTCTCACAAGTGTGCTTCAAAATTGGGCGGGTGACTATACCGCCGGCCTTGGTGTGGGCGATGAACGGTCTCACGTCGTCCGACAAGTCAGAGAAGGCTGGCGGAAGTTCGGATGTATTTCCGCGGATGCGGGACATGGGTAAGGGTCTGAAGCCCTTCTTGACTGGCGGGTGGAGACTGGAGGAGGAGCGGTGGTGGGAGCAGGTGCTGGCTGGCGAGATAGAAGCGACGAGGAGGGAACGGTTGGCAGTCATGGAGGGGCTGAGACTAGGAATGGAATGTGCGAAAGGCTACTAAAACACACTTAGACTAATAGACACACGTTACTCTCGAATGTTGTGGGTACAATCGGGCGATAAATTATAGAAATTGAATACAGTCCAATAGTCCCTTGAACTTCTTCAAAACCTTGCTAGGTAGTAATAGTAGGCGCACCGAGTCAAGCGAATACCTCGGTGTCGCTGCACACTGGAGTTTCAATGCGTATATTATTCATCATAGTACTCTCAATCAATGCAGTGAATAGTATCCAATTCTTACCAAAAGTTATACTTCTCGAACTGTCGTCATCGTCATACGCATGCCATCGGTCAAGCACTTTATAAGGTACTCATGGTCGCCGTCATAAGCCTATGAACAGGTGTGTGAGACGCATGTGCCGCATATCAGAGCCCAAGACAGACCTTCCTAATCCCCTGGTAATATGCTGGCCCCTGCGACCGACAGATGTTGATCGGTGGATATCCTGAGGCTACCAAAGGTATGGACGCAATCAGACGTGTGGCGCGTGCATTTCCATCCTATGGAAGTGGTCCAGTCGTCAGACCTTGTGGAAACTTTGGAGCAGGACCTCACATCGAAAGGATGACATCGCCCGAGCAGAAGATGAATCCAGCTCGCGGTCGCGAACGGATTGCGCCAGTTCTTGATGTATTGCTGGGAGGTAGCCCCTTCAAGCTTGATACAGAGAAGCACGCGGGAAGAGGCCTACCTTCGCCATCCGGCATATGTACACCAGCTCTTCATCGACTTGCCGGTACGGGCAGCACTGTATAGCGACCTCTCCTGGGATTGAGACGGTCTTGAGCGTAGAACTGCGGGTTTCGCCTGGAGGTACGTATGCAGCCGAGTGAAATCGACATGTCTGCATGATACGCGCTTGGATTTGGCAGATCCTAGTCGGGTCGAGTAGCTGAGGATTCTGGACGAGATCCATCAACACATCGGTATATGCCTAGGCGACATGTTAGATCCACACACAGAACCGACGAAATGAGAACTCACAGATAGAGAGTCATTGAGAATATTCTTGATGGTCTGGGCATCGTGTAGAGCGCTATTGTGTTGCGTCTCCACTCGAGCGTCGTCGATCCCGTTCCTCACCATAGCCTTAGCCGACTACACCAGCACCAAAATTAGACTATGTACTTTTCGATAATAGTTGACTTGCACCATGCGTCAAGAGGAATGCGCTCTCGACTTGGTTCGTGTCGATGGCCATATGGACTAGATAGCGCTGCGAAAGGCCTGATTCGCCAGAAGACATTTCAGCCCACTCGAATTTGAGTTCCTCGTGCCCTTCCGGAAGAATGGGTAAGATGAGCGGGAACCTGTGTGCCCTACTGGGCCTCCATGACTGGAAGTAAGTCACTAGATGGAGAAGATGAGCTTGTCACGTCAGAAGATATCCTGAGAGACGCTTGCCTTTCAAGGACTCAGCGTACTCTTCTTCGGCCTGACGGGAAACATCTTTCTCAAGACCATCAACCTCCAGGCTTAGAATATCATCGCGTGATCCCAGCTTCTCTACGGCGTCTTGAACCTTAATGGGAGAGCGTTATCATCCCGCCATACCAAGTGATCAGCCCCCTCGTCAGTACCTGTCGGAGCACCTTTGCAGCAATTGCACTAGCTCCCAGACATTCCAGGGCCTTAGACAGCCGGTAGAGGATATACGGATGCGGTCCATATCGTGAGATCAGCTCCTCGAAGAACAACACGCTTCCCGGCCCTGTGGGTTCCGATGCCCGGTCGCGTTCCTCCAGAGTCAGGATAGAGGGGGTTTCCTGCACGCCATCGAGGTCAGCCAAGTGTCCAAAACTATAGGGAGAAAGTGCGCATCACAGTCAAGATGGGTGGCAGACTCATGATGGGAGTGGGAAGGAAAGCATGAATGGGTGGCTGTGCAAGCCTGGGCGTGTGTCTAGTGCATCGAACGGGATTCTCGCTATGTTGAAGTCGCGTCGGTGGGTGAGAACCGGACTCTCTAGTTCATGGTGGACCGTACGCACTTCAGATAGATCATGCTGGTTCCCGGGCCGGCTTGTTTGCATGAATTATAAATCCGAACGAAGTCCGAGCGTCCAGCCTCTAATAGGCATTCTCTGAGGCACTTCCATACAGTAATCAGACACCAAGTGAAAGCATTGTAAGATAATCATTCGAAGTGTTCTTTCATCTGTCATTGTAATCTTAGATTTTGACAGCAAGATTTTGGGGTTCAGAGCAAATGGTCCTTGTGACAAGCTCATACCAGGAGGCCTATAACACTGCGGTCAAGCAATTATTTTTCAAAGGTAAAACAAATTGAACAACGATATGAGAAAGGCTCTCTTTCTCAGAATATGATCACTGAGAAAAAAAGTCTATTTTGTCTTGGTTAAACAATATGTATTTTTCAATATTTCACTAGATATTTTTCCATTGAAACATAAGTTGAAAATTGAAGATTTGTACGTCATCTGAATTTAAACTTTGAATTACAAAAATAGTAATTGTTTACATAAGAAATACATCTTGTCATATATGGAATTTTTCAACATCTTGTTCCTATTTCATTTATTGCCTTTTTAGGCTGCATAAAATTTCATCAAAGGCATTGTTTCCCCTTGTGAAAATCTGACCTTTTACCGTAGCGGGCACTCATTGGGCGCTGAGGGGGAATTTCTCGGGTACTCGTTGACCACTCATTGGGTAATCATTGGGTGTTCATTGACCGCTCATTGGGCACTTCAAAACAACATATCTCTTCCATGTTGAATCTCCTCTCCTTGCCTCCAATCCATAAGCAGCATGAACTACACCAGGTTTGCTAAATTGAAATGTGCCTATTGCTGCAAAGCAAGGCCAAGGCCATGATTATCGATACCGCAGAGCACCGTTCAGGACCACTCATCTCTTGCCATTGTCGACCATCTCCTGCCATTGCCGGCATGACACCCATCCTCAAAGACTGCACAGTTGATGAGGGTATTCATCCACTCGGCTCTATTCTCCTTGAGCCTACAACAGGGCAGTCTTTTTTATCTGGATGATCTTTGCACCCTCATCTCCATATCTTTAGACCTTGCCCCTCTCTCAGCCACCTGCTGCGCACAATGTTAATCACCTTCTTGCTGGGCTGCTCCTCAAACAATGCTCCACAATCAGTGACCCACCTTAGGCCTCCTTGCTGATGATGTCATCTCATTTGTTGCTGCCTACTGCCTCTGAGGGCATCACCACCTCAGCACCTCGCTGCCACCTTCTTCCACCCGTGTCTGGACGGCTCATTGGAGGATGAGTGTTGTCCTCCAGGTTCTCTCTTTGAATCGCACTCCTCGAAGACAGACTATAGCCCCCGTGTTGATGCATTTTGAGCGCCCGCTTCTCCAGATGTATGCCCATTCCTTGGTAGGGCAGGTACAATTTGGACTTCGTCACATCCGTCCGCTTCTGGGTGCTCTGTGTTCAAAGCAATCGTAGGCATTGTTCTGCAGAAGTTGTGTATTGCAGATCCAGTGTATATAAATTATAATGATAATCGGCCATGATTGAGTGATCGGGCTCTGATAGGATCACCGATTTGATGCAAGGCACATACGTAAGTAGAAGCTAGCACCCTTGTCAGCTCTTTCATCATGTCTCGCGACTTGCTGCCAGTCAGCGCCCTTCCTCACCCCTCTCAACTCCCATTCATGGTGATCACGCTGAAGGGCATTCCTCTGGTCTTTCCGCGCAGCGTTCCAATAGAAGTACGTGAAAATATCTAGTGTCATCGTTGTCTAATGTTTGCAACAGGAACCCCTCATTGCAAACATGGATGCATGGATCATGAACGCTACGGCCTACACGACTACGCTACATGGGCATCGAGGCCAGATGGTGTTCGTCCCTTCTGGATTCATCAAAGACATTTTGCCTTTCATGGAGTCATTTGTGTTATGCACACAGGAAGACAAGGAGAGACAAAGGACCATGTATGGAAAGGCATTCCAGCAAGCAAGATGCCCTCCGCCCGTGCTTGCTGCCGGCATAGCGCTCACATTCTTGGGGATGGTTGTGGTTCTACTTCACTCCAAACTGTGTGTTGCTTCTTCAAACAGTTGACCTGCTGTTGACATATGCACAACAGACCAGCCATCATCACAGTGATTTATGCGATTCTATTCGGCGCTGTTGCGGCGGCAGTCATTTTGCGACCTGACGTGCATTCATACGCCTAGATACAAAGATCAATTCCAAAGTTTTTGGAGAGATGAATACGATCTGTATAGCTGAACAAGTGGCTTTGATGGTTGGCGCAAACATAAAACATTGAATGGCCCAGCAAATTTAATTCTTGGGCAGCTCAGCACTTGTCAACTTAGCTGTTGTCTCAAGATTGCCTGAGTCCGCTGCTCAGGCGTCGGAGAGGGCGGGATGTATTCACGCTTGCTGTGCACATCACGAAACACCTTATGGTCTTAAGTTAGTATAAAGCTCCTTCAAGCATCTTATGGCTACAAAGGCTGTCAAAGCCAAAAAGCTGCCAAAGCCACTTAAGTCAAGGTTCCCTTCAACATGTAACTCAAAGCTGCTCAAAGCTGTCTCGAAGACAGTCAAGGTGCTCCCAAGTTGAGTTGAAACATATGTTCATAGGAACCTTGACTTAGGGGACCTTGTATATAACTACAAGTTCACTCACGGATACTTTGAAAGATACTCGAAGACAGCTGTAAGTCTGACAAAAGCCTGATCAAGCTCTCTAAAGATTCCCCAAATTCTGAAGTTGCCAATACACGACTAGTAGATTGAGATTTAACGGGTCATAAAATCAGAAAGAGGTTTAAATCAAATTTATTGACGACAATCAAGAGCTCCTATAATGATAGTACATAGTACATACATGCTGCATACATAACTACGTATACATACAACATTACTCATCGTGCTGGTTGTCCGTGGTAGTACACCGCGGCATTGTGTTCCATGTAGCTTGTCCGTTACGGATACTCATCCTTTGTTCAGTCGTTCAGGCGGCTCGGCTGTCGCGGTGTTCATCCTTTGTTGTAGTTTGGATCCGTCGCTCGTAGTGCTCGTCCGTCGTATTACTTGTCCGTCGTTTGTAGCGCACGTCCAAGGTCAGAGGTTCTTGTCTGTCGTCAAGGGTGCTTGCCCAACATGACTCATCTGTAGATGCTCGTTGTCGTATGAGGCTCGTCCATCGTTAGGGGTTCGTCTGTCGTCAGGGTGTTTGTCTGTCGTCACGGTGTTCGTCCAACGTCAAGGAGTTCGTCCGTCGTAGGCGTTCGTCCGTCGTAGGCATTCGTCCGTCGTCAAGAGTGCTTATTCCTCGTTGTTGTCAAGGGCGTGCTTGTCGAATCATCCGTTGGGCTCGTCCATGTCAGAATTTAGTGTTGAGGGGTCAGGACTGTGAGCTAGTATACAAACCATGATACGCACCTGCAATGTCGGAGGCGTGCACATAGCACAGCCAACGGACTGTGCATCGACAACACGCACAAAGCGGCATCGACGAACGTGGCCCGGTGTGCGCGAGGCAGCACCGTCCAATGTGGTCCGGTGTGCGCAAGGCAGCACCGTCCAATGAGGAGTGATGTGCGCAAGGCAGCACCGACTCGGCGGGAGAGCTCCAGGCGTCGTCCAAAGAGGGAGGCTGGTGTTGGTGGTGAGAGGATAAGTCAAATAGGGAGACGATCGAAGTTTTAAACCAACCGGCACGTGGGGCTGACGTGGCCTCCCATGCCGGCGGCAATTGAACTTGGCGAATTTTTGGAAATGGGGGCGGTTGCCGGAGGAGAAATAGAATGAATCATTGACTGATAGATGGAATGAAATAAGAGAACATACCGGTGCGCCAGCGGCCTCCCGCCATCTCATCTGCGTACCACCCGCCCCGCTCCACATCGCTGCCCCGACTCTGCTACCGCCTCCACTGCACCGCCCGCGCCGCTGTTGTATCCGGACACCCAGGAAGTCGCATCTGGATGTCACTCTGTCGTCAGCGTGGTTCCGCGACGGAGGCTGCGTCGTCGGCGACGGCGGCTTACGCGAGAGGCGGATCCAAACAACATTCACGGCTGTTGGTAGCCGTGGAGACGTGGGCGGCGATCCAGAAGCGCGAGGATGGTGGCAGAATAGTAAGAAAGGCCCCAGACGTGAGTCTGGGGCTGGATGGCACGTCCACCGCGACGTGCCATCGTGGTGAGAGGCAAACGACGGCAGCGAAAGCGTCTCGATCACGATCCGGTGTTTGCCGGATCCTGGACGGAACGACCTCGATGTCGTTCGGAACGACAACGGGGTAGAGGAAGCTGGCAATTAAGAGTCGGAAAATCACTTTTATTACCATATAAATGAATCCCGATGGTAACTAAAATCCTCCGATGTCCGTAACAATGGGTATGAGCTTACGTGGTGAGTTCCCCATTGCCTTGGGGAACATCGACCTTTGTAGCCCGACGACGTTGTCCGGCTGGTCCAATTTTTCTCGGATTCAACTTGTGACGTCTCCCTAAACACTTTGAGCATGGTTTTCAGTCAGCCGTCAATACCGACGGATCGCATTGGCCATCGTTGGATGGAGAAACTGGACTTGCTGTGTGCACATATACTTAGTGAGCCTTTCACTGTCTAGTTGTGTGAAACTTTGCTGATTTACATGGATATAGTACCGCATTTGTCACGCAAAATTGCAGACCTGGCAGCCGACTTGTTCACCCGCCGTCGCCGCCGACATTCGCTAGAATTGGCTGCGGCGACACGGACCGGGATCCGAACACCGTTTGTGTTGGTGTCTTTTGCCCTCTAGCCACCATCATCGTCAGCCGTCGGGCTCTGGACGACTAATGGCCCTGTTGCCCATCACCCCACGCAGCCTGAATGTACGCTAGTGGCCGTTGCCGCTGACGTCGCAGACGAACCTGCCGTGTAAGCCCCCGTCAACCGGGCAGCATCACACCGACGACATTGAGCGGCATGCTGCTCGACGACGGAGACGACGAGCCATCCTGCCGTTCCGGCGAGCACGCTTCAACAACAGGGGGCGGGGATTTGGCACCTTAGGTGCGTTTTTCTTTTCATTTTCCATCATTGTAGCTGACGGCAAGGGCGCTCACGGCGCCATTGACGTCCCATTAAATCACTGACCACATTCACAGGCTGGATAATTTCTCCCCATCTCATCTGCTCACAAGCCGCACCCCCGCATCTACCGCAAGCATCAGTCGCGAGCTACGAATTTGAATGCGTTAGCACTGAGAGCATGCTGCCCTCGGTAAGCCGCCCACCCCCGCACTCACATTCTCCCCTCGTTGTCCAAGCCCCGCCGCTTGATGCACCGTATTCCATCTCTAAAATTTACCACCATCCCATCACATTGCCCTACCATTTTGCTGCATCACCGCTACGCCTGCAATGAGGCTCAATATGAGGGTGCCGTCGTGTTGGGCTAGGTGCGGGTAGCATCATTGTGCTGCCAGCGCCACCTCTATGACTAGGGCATTACCCTTCCACCTCCGCATCCGCATCTAGTAAGCACTCATCCTGATCTTCATCGCCACGTAGTTGATCTATTTAGCCGGACGACAACTATGACGAGCCACCCCGCCGTGCCAGCGAGCCCGCACTTCAAGAGCAGCTCTCCGCCTGGGAGCCGCATTCAACGCCATCCAACATGACTCCGCTCCGGTGTAGACTGCACATCGTCCAGGGTCCATGCATATTTGGAGACAATTGAGTACACGGCAATCTTTTTCTGTCTTGTGTGCACTTGTTCCTTTACTATGTAGACAGCTCTAGATATCTTGTAGTTGATCTTTCATATACATTGAAATTAAGTTGATTACAGTTCTCTTCTAGTTAAGGTTCTAGATACATTGACTTGAAGTCAACCACAGTCATCTTGTGATTGATGTATTACAGACACATAACTTAGGATACTTCCAGATGTCTTTGGAAGCTTCGAGATACAAGAATTGATGAACATATCTTGAGATGCTTTGAGCTGCCTTCAGTGACTTAAGTCACTTTAACAGCCTTAAGATTGAGGTATCAGAGTGCGAATCTCAAGGTGACTTAAGACCATAGGGTATTTCGTGATGCACAACTATGGGTGAGGATCTGTCAACTTAAAGTGAATCATTCGGTGGCTGATCGGATGCAACGTAATTCGCCGCTGTTGTTCTCACCACAACGCTCCACTACAACGGCTTGCCACAAGCAGCCGCGTTCATCAAGAGGATCCTTGGCACGCTTTCGGACTGTATGCATTTTCGTCGCTGGGCGCTAACTCACCATGCTCTCAAGGATGGATATGACCACCTATTCATCAGCTGGAGTCAGACCAGGTTGGCACTCCCCCCACCTCATCGAGAACAAAGTATCTCAGAACAAATTTCTCGAAGCACCTCCATGTTTGGGACGCACGCACCCCGCCGCCTCTTGCGGTGAGCTTCCGCAACAAAAAAAACCTACAGGCCACAAAAAGTCAGTGCAGAGTCTTGCACGACTGCGCGCAGACCCTCCGAGCGCAATTTGCATTGCTGAGAAAGTATCGATGACTCCTCGAGGAACGTGTCAAGACAGCACAAATTATTGCACTTTTTGACGGCCAGATCTTTCGCTCAGGAGAGCAGCGCCCATCACTGGTGCGCCTTCTTCTATGGTCATTTCATGAATCTGACGCACTTGCTAATCCCAATGCAGTCCCGCGGTAGCCAAGATCAAACACTCCGCCGCTTACTGAGCCTTACTCAGCTGAGCAAAAAATACATTTGCTGAGCAACTACATATTTAACAGGAGCGCCGCTATTCTGTCAAGAGGGTGATCGGAGATGGCGTCTTAAGCTGCAATGCGGCGAGGACGAGAATGAGCCCCGCCTCGCCAATCACCACCGCCTCCCCGCCGATGCTGCCTCGCCGGCCCGTCGCCCGCCTGGCTCTCAACTAGTTCATGGTCTCCGTCTTCAGTCTCCTCGTCCTCGTGCTGTTCCACCTTGCGTGCTGATCTGCGCTTCTTCGCTTTATATTTGGCGTTCCATTGATTCTCCCTATCCCTGTATGTGCGAAATTCATCGGCGTTCTGCCTGCGTTTTGCACGTAAAGCGGCCATGCATTTCGCCGCGTCATTACGGCGCCGCGCAGCGAATTCAGCAGTCCCTCCTACCGTTCGGGGTCGTCCAGGGCGGCGCTTTCCAAGTGCAGAAGACGGGGCCGGCGTACTACTTGGTTGCTGAGGGCGCGTGGACGAGTTGACGGACGGCGTGCGCGCGGGATTGGTAGAGTGCGCGCACGTAAGAGGGAGAGGCGGTGGTGCAGAGGTGGGAGCGGCTACGGCTGTGGGGCGATGGAGGCGGCTAGCTGGTCCCCAGCCGGAGTTGCTCTTATCAGGGCGCGGCGCGGCACGACCTGGGGCCGGGGAATCGTCGTCGGATTCGCGGGACGAGGCAGGATCATTCCGACCACGATGGAGTCGACGCCAGGGCAGCGGAGATGGTGCTGCACGCGGCGCAAGATGATCGTTAGCGGCAGGAGAGTGAGGCTGTGGAGATCCTGATTGGGGGGGAGATCGGTGTGGGATGGGTAACTTGGAGGCCGCCGACTTCATGCGCGCAGAAGACGCGTCGTCGCCCAAGGTGGATTCTGGATAAGAGCGTGGCGGCGTGTAAGACATTGGACCGCCTCTGGCTGGTGTTGCTGCTGCTGCGGTGGGGCGTTGAACGGCGGTCGCCCCGGCGTCTTTGCGCACGTCACGATCCGCATCTGACTCGGAGGAGCTGTAGTCGACGAGAGCCGTGCGAGGAGATGGAATCTGTAGGCTGGAGCGGGCAAATGGAATGATTGCATGAGCAATATTTTGTCGGTTTTCGTATATTCTGTCGTACGCCGCGCAGATTTGCGGATGCTGGGCAACGTGACTGCTCTCCAACATTTCGATGAAGGCCTCGGCGAGGGCTTCAGGTTCGCGATGGCTGGTCAGCCGCGTGAAGTAGGAAGTGCGGGCCATGGTTTCTTTGAAGTTTGGCGGACGATAGGCGGGAGGTTGACGCACGGACGTCACTTGTGCCACATGATCTAAGCACGGAGCACTACGGAGTTCACCGAGTCCTCCCGAGCTTAAGCCTTAGACGGACCGCACATGCTTCTTTCCCACCTCCCACCATCATGCCCCTAGGCGACGACATGGTGCTGATGGTAACGACGCGTCGCTGGCGGAGACGACGGCAGAGTACGCAGAGAGTCGGCTGGCTGAAGGTACGCGTCTCCTGTGCGTTGTCTACCTGTGCTCAAGCTTGCTCTAGGATGCTTGTTCCCGACGAGGCTGCAGCCTGGACATATCCGCAACCGCGATCACGACATTCCACGGAAGGTGATGACCACGAAAATTACAGCAGGTGCGCAAGCCGTACGCGGGCTGCGAGTGTGTAGTCGTTGGCGCGTATGCCGCCGAGCTCATGCGTCGCCGATTTGCCGAGCTTGACGGCCCCGGAGACGACGCTTCGCAGCAAGATGACGATCTGCAGCGTGACAGCGACTTCGACGACGCGTCGGATGACGAATAGGTGCGTTTGCGTTGCAGCCCCTTCCCCACCTCTGACCTCTTGCTGACCATTTGTTTGCAGCCTGGCGTCGTCGTCGTCGACCTCCTCGCCTCCCGCACAACCCCGCGTACGACCCCTTCGCGCAGCCTCGTTGTCCTGCATCCCCGCCGCGCCACTTTTCGCCAACATCCTTGAGGAATATCCCGCGATGCCTACGCTTCTTCCTCGCAATCGAGGCCGCCCAGTTTGTCAATTCGTCAGACTCGGCCAGCGTTCCGCGCGGTGACGGGGTTGACCGCGGCGTTGAGATCGTTATGCGGCCGCAGAGGGCAATTGACGTCAGCTCGTGCTGAGCGGGCGCTGCATCGTCTGCACAAAATTGCCGTTAGCTCTCGCGGGCCAAACGGACGACATTGATTGTATGGTCGCACGCAGAGGCAGGGGAGGATTTGGCAAGTTTGTGTGCTGCATTGGCCAATGAAGCAAGTGGGCTACAAGTCATTTTGAGCGGGCGCTGACGGACCAATCCATGCTCACAAGCGCCCAGAGCTCGGAGCCCAGCCCCAGCCTTCGATATCCGATGCTGAGCCGAGTAAGTATGGGCCCCTGCATCCTTGAGCTATCTCAAGGCGTCGTCGGGTTGAAAATCGAAACTTGCGACGGGAGTCAGCATGACTGGCAAATGCCGAAACAGATCGAATCAGGTCCGCACGAGTTTTGGGCTTTTCTCCCAACCACCACCATTGTGACGCGGCCTCGCGAACGCCGGAGTTGCTTTGTAGGCAGCCTCTCCGAACCTTCGCGAGCCGTTGAAACGATGCGTGCTGAGTTGGCTCATCGTTGCCTTTTGGCGGCGAAGCGCCGCGCTGGGCGCCCTGGCGATGGAATCGAACCCCGGGGCCACGCCAGGCCCCGCGCTCTGCCCACCGGCCGCCAAGAGCGCTCGCCCCGCTCCGCCCCCCGCCTGCGCGCGCGGACGCCGGCTTTGCTTTGAAGGCAGCTTCTCCGACCCTCCGCGCGCCAGCCAAACGGCGGGCAACCGCGATTGCGACGCCGTCGATCCGCTTGCTCGGTCAGCTCGCCCAGCTCGCCCAGCTGCGCACGCACCAGAGCCGTTCCGGCCCCCTGATGCCCCGCGCCGCCCTGGCCTGGCCAAGGTCCTCAGGGCGCTTGGACGCGCGCTTTCGCCGCCCAGCGCAATCCCAGTCCACGCCGCTGCCGGCGCCGCACGCCGTCTTGCGCTGCGGCCTGGTCCTGCAGCTTGAGGGCGCAGCTTCTTGAGCGGGGGTGAGTTGGCAGAAATGGGGAAGCAGGGCGGGCACCTCTCAACATCCCTCATGCACGTGGGCGGGTTTTTTTTGCGTCCACTATGCGCAGCACCCCTTATGGCCGTCGCGCTACTGTCTGCAGCGCATTTGGGGCGGCTTCCCGGACAGATGTGCAATCGGGCAGCAAGTTGGGCCGGTCGTCTCGTATTGGTGTGGATGAGATTGTCCCAGACTGCAGATGATCTATGTGAAGATGCATGAAAGACGGCTCGTGCGCAGGAAATATGACTTAGCTAACCGCCTCAATGTGTAGGAAGGGGAATGTCATAGCCGTTAATTGTGCGACTCGGAAATCTTTTGGATCGTGAGCATCGATTCGATCCTCCGTGATAAAGCGGCTCCAGGTCTCTCTCACCCGCGCCTCCGCCTTTGGCGGACTGGAGATGAGGATATGTGAACCGCACAAAGCGCTCACTGATCAGCTGATCGCGTATTCCTTGATGGGTTCAAGTTGGGACAGCTTCCTTTGTTCTCTTGCACGTTCCTTTCATAGCTCATTATCGCCCACTTCTTCACGCTCATTGCCCGCTCACCTGCTGAAAGAGCCCGCTCAATCGTCTAGGATGGCCGATGTCGTTTCTGCAGACTTGATGGTCGTTGAGTTTTGCTTCTGCTCCAGGGCGCCTCCCTCATAATTGCGAACAGGAAGTTGATTCCGATGTCCAAATGAGCCCAAACTTGGCAAGTTCCGCAGGCAGACGGCGCACAAGTTGCTCACGACGCTTGCAGGATGCCAGCGAGGCGATTGCACCCGAGGCACCAGGAGCTCCGCAACAGGCGCCCGGCGGGCTTATTCGCAAACGGGAGTCCCTTGAAGAGACCGTTGAATCGCGCGTACAGCCGTCATCCACAAACAGAACGTCTCACGGCATGGACGAGGGCCTCCCGCCTGCCGGAAACCTGGCCTCCGACGAGTCCGACTTGCAGACAACCGGGCGGGCTAGAGGGGACAAGGTCCGCATCCTTGAGAAGGATCTGGGGGCTGATGAGTCTATTGCAGCAACGGCTAAACGGGAGATTCTCAAATACTCGCAGGAGAGGGACGAAGCGCTGAAGGCTCTTGCGGAGCAGCGGGAGCAGAATAGAGTGAGTCCGACGCGCCAGCGCATTTAAGCTCCTTCTGACGTGCTTTGTTAGTTGAGTAAAGATGTGGCACATCTCCGCTGGCTGCAGGACCTCAAAGTGCCGGATGTCATGCAAGGGGCCCCTGAGGGAGTACAGGCGGAGCGGCTCAAGACCATGTACGCCGACCGCATTCGGGTCAAAGATAACGAGTTCCGGAAGGCTCAAGAGGTGAGCCGCGCCTGTCTCCATCCCACACATCAACGGTGCTAAGGTGTACGAAGGCGCTTGCCCTATCCGAACGACGGCGCAGGGAGCAGTCGAACAATAACGAGGCGATGACGCGAGAGCAAAAGAGCATGCTTTTTGTACTGCGAAACCTCATCATTCATCTGTCATTTGCTTACAAGACTTTCCAGGGGAAAGAACAACAGATAACAAGTCTAGAGTTGGACAACAAGTCAAAGGTGGCAGAGATTGAGCAGCTTTCAAAAGTAAGTCCGACATGCAATACCGTGAAATGCACATTAAATGTCTCAAGGAGCTGGAGCTATCAAGGCAGTGGCATAGAGAAATTGACCAGGCCGTAGAGGAGAAAGAGGCGAAACTGGGAGGCCAGAAAGAGAAGCTATCGGTGTGTTTCCTTCTGCTTTCTTCCAATGCCTCAAAAATAACATCTCCAGACGTACGCAAGGGACCTCGAACGGCTAAATCGGGAGAAGAATGACCTGACTCAAAAGCGGGACGAAGCCCTCGCTGAGATACGGGCTCGCGACGATCTTGTGGCGAAGCTTCAGGCTAAGCAAAGTGCAGCACAGGGGAGGTATGATGAGGAACTTGCCCGAGTCAATCTACGCTGTTGCGAACTTGAAAGCGAGACCAGCGCTGCAAAGGAGCAGTGTCAGTCAATGACCGAATTGTTGAAGGGTGCTAAGGTGCGCAATAGGACCAGCTTTGTTTCAGTGTATTAACTCGTCGCAGGACGATTTGAGGCTGTCCAAAAAGGCAGAACAAGATCTTCGCAAGAGTGTTTCTGTTTGGCCATTCCTTTAATCATGATTGACGTAGTCTAATGGATTGTGTTGCAGGCAAAGGATATCTCGGCAACTCAACTACAGGAACAGTTAAAGAACTTGAATGGTCAAATCAAGAGTCTGAAACAATCAGTTGCTCTTGCCGAGCATGCCCAGAGTATATCAGAGAAAGCTCTGAAGGATCATCTTTCTGTAAGTGAATCTGCACTCTTTGTGTGGGCTGTATAAAATTCAAGCATGCGTAGAATCAGAGTCAAGCAAGCTCCGAACAAGAGGTGTGCATCATTTGGATTTTTGTATAGATGAATGACTCACATGATTGAAAGCAACTGCTTCAACGGCAACTACAGAAAGCTCAAGAAGTCTCTGTTGCTCTTCAAGCTGAGAATGACGGCGCAAAGGCTTCGGTCCAAAGTCTCCAAGAGCGGCTTGAAGTATGCGTATATTCATGCTTTTTTTCATTGACATGCTCTAATTGAATGCACAGACAAAGGAGGATAGGCTCATAAAATATAAGAAGCTCCTATTCGAAAAAACTCAGGCCTATGATAAGCTTCAAGCAGAGCTTAAAGAGATCAACGATCTTCGTGATGTAAGTCCAACAGTTCTTTTCATTTTCATCTAATGTCATAAGTAAATCTGATCGGGAATTACATAGACTGAGAATCGCGACATCAAGATTCTTAGAATAGAGAATCAAGTATGTATTTTATTGACATTTATCACAAGCTGACTGAGCTATTCATTATAGAGTCTTGCAGATCTAAAAAAGACTCTTGCAGACTATGATGTAAAGCTCGACAATGAAGAAGCTTATAGCTACAGACTTGAGAATGCCATTCAGGTGCAACACTTTCATATCTGACTTACTTAACAACTGAATACCAATACACTCAAGTGCAAAGACGATAAGATCAATCATCTTCAAGAGGAAATTGAGACTGCTCAGGAGGACCACTTAGAGACCATGCACAAAGCCAATGAGGCTCATACTCAGGTACTTTCATTCTTTAATCCATTATAAAAAACAGGCCACTATATTTTGCATAGCTACTTACAACCATGGAGCAAAAATTGTCTGCATCAGAAGATGCTCTTTTGGTACATTTTAATTACGCCTTCATTTATGCACTCAGTTAATTGTTTCAGATCGCTCAAAAGAAATCATTCGATCTAGAGAAGCAATATCTCATCTCTCTTGATAAAGTGAAGGTTGATAGTCACAATTTTTCTTTGAGTTTACGTTGATGTCTCTGATCATAGATGCAAGAAAGTCAAATTTCAAAGCTTGAAATTTCACTCACTGCAGTTCAAACTCAAGCAAAAGCTTCTACTTCGGAGATATCCGAAGTTGACCGTGATTCCAGAATTGTGCTCAAGGTAAGTAGTCTTATTTCAACTACAAAACTCCTTTCAATTGTCTTCTCATAGAAGCTTCAAATGCTCCAAAAAGATTTTGATGATACCTGTCAACAAACAGAGAATCTGAAAGGCCGTGCTAAGAAATACAAGGTAACTTTGTAGTTTCTTTATAATGTTCAAAGACTGATTAGGCACAGGATTTATCAAAGAAGTATAAAGGTCAAATCAGCGATCTTGAAAGTCAATTGCAAGTCAAGATAAAAGATGAAGAACGTGTATCTGTAAGAACATATAAATATTGGCTGCTGATTTCAAACTTATGATTATTCAGACGCAGTTACAGCTCATACAGCAGGAAAATCAGACAGTGCAGGATGCTAACAGAAAGAGTTTGAAAGAACTACAAGATAATCGTCTTGCTTCAGTAAGTGAAAATTTAAAATAAGATTTTCATCAAGAACAACATGACGATCACTTTTATAGCAAGCATTGCAGTCAACAGTCAAACAGCTGACAGATGATAACGCACATCTTCAAGGTGTTATTACAGTTTTGAAGGTAAAAGTCTATAATGAAATAATCTTACAAATTTAGCTCAACTATTACAGACATTGGTGGCAAAAACAGATTTTCAAGCTCAAACAGCAGCAACGGTATTTGCATCTTGATCACTTGACATGTATCATTGAAACTCATCGACAGAGTACAACATCTCATTTTGAAAATAATGCTGAAGCCAGTGGCAGTACGTCCGCTTTGTCAAGAGACAGCAGCATTCTGCCTTCAGGCCATGACACAGCTGCTTCTGGTTCCAATGCCTTCATCACACGTCGCAACATGATCCAACGCGTACGCAATGTTGATATTGCCACAACCTTGAAGAAAAGTCGACTTTATTCTGGAGCATATGAGCTTGCTCCTTCAACGGTATGAATATTTGCAAGAGCTACTTTTTGTTCTTACAAGAATTAGGAAACTGCGCCTCCTCCTCGACATAAAGTGAGGACGTCAAAGCCTTGGCACAATCACAAACCATCGCCATTTGTGATCAAAAGCTCTCATCAACTGTCTGATTCTGATTCTGATGAATCTGCATCTGAAAAGGAAGCTACACGTCGTCTGAAGGTATGTACTACATTTTCTCACTCCTTCTTATTGCTAATTTGAGGTAGAAAAACAAGAAACGTTCTAAGAAATCAGTGAGTTATCAAATATTCAAATTTTCAGTCAACTCATGTTATATTTCCATATAGAAACGTGATCGATCAATAAGCTCTTCAGTGAATTCTTTCATATATATACTAAGATCATGACTAATAAGTGTCAGAGTGAAGATTGCAATTTGAGAAAAGAGAGAGACATGACTGACGACAGCTCTGCACCGGTGAGTACAATGATCATCCTACAATAAAGCAATCAGTATTTGACATTCTGTGACAGAGTGCTGACTCTGATAGTGAGATGGCCTCCCTCACAGATGACTCTGATGCCATCGAGTCCAACAAATGTTGGGCTATCAAAAAATATGCTAATAAGCGGGATGATAATCCTGATGATTCTGTAGTGCGGAAGAGAGTGAATGTGAGTCATATGGTCTCAAATTATTTTATGTGAAATTTGATGATATATAGAAAATGATCCGACATGTTCTATATGACACTCTGGGAGTCAAGAGTCTTGCTGAAGGATTCATGTTGACTTCTGTACCTGCTGACCGACTTCAGAACTTCATGGATGGAGACGAAAATGCTGGACCAAAACTCCATCGCACTCACCTTGACTTCAGGGGCTCACTTACTGCCGCTGCTATTCTCAAGAATCCTTGGAATCAGGCCCTTCTTGTCAACCTCGAGCATGTGGCTACAAAAATCATCACAAAAGCTAAAGGATACTTTGGAGTTAAGGAGTTAGATGTTGGGAAGTTGTTGCGGGCACGAGTTTATCGCTTTGTGTTGGCTCAATGGCATGCTAGAAAGCGTCCCGGAGAGTCGGACCAAGAGAGGATCCGACGGGTGATGTTGGCTTATGAAGACAAGATCACCGCTAGCAAGCAGAATAACATTCGTCATCTTGTGAGCGGCGTCATTTCTTGAACGCATGTCTTTATTCTGATGCCACATAGAAGCGTCAAGTCAGATCGACTGTTGCTTCTGTGTTTAGAGAAATCTGCCAAGAAGCAGATGATGCAACCGGCGTAGCCTTCTGGGGATACACCTTGGATTTGGTAGAGACTCTAGGAGCTGACGGCATGTCAGATGAGGAGGAAGCCATCAGGGAGACCGAGCTCGAAGACGGCAGAACTCACAGCGAAAGCGTCAATCGCGTTCTCACACTGGACTGGAGACATCCCTCAATTGGCCAGTTTTTCCAGAAAATCGATGCAACCAAGGAACTGGAAGAGGGCATATTTAGGCGCGGAAACCGACCCAAGATCCCCCGAGTTCGTGTTGAAGACAGGAGCGAACGTCCGCCCCCTCTTGGTCTACCAGAGGGTGTTTTCCGCACACAGTATCTGGCGAAGCTGCCGGACTATGCAGTTGTAGGCCTTCGTCTTTCAAAACGAGCATTTGAGGTCAGGTCGGTCAAGGAGTGAGCGTTTTGGCGGAGGCAGACGGTAGTAGATTATCTCCATGCACACAGAATCATCGTCACGTTCAATCTCATTCTGGAAGGCCGGTTAACAGTTACCTTCTCCGCTCTTCGTACGTGCATCTTCAGAAGTGTTTTTTACCGTGAGCGGAAAGTCCCGTATCTCCGTATCTCTAGATGTCAACTCAAGTCCCATATCTCTGGATGTCAACTCATCTGTGTACGGAAAGCAATGAAAAGTGTGCCAATATACAGGCGGAAAAGCCCTTGACCAGCAAGGGAATTGGAAGGGACTCGTGATCGTGGATCGCGCCGCCTGTTTTGGATTGACATCCAGTGCCGGGATCTTTGGCTCTATCGCAGATCTCCTTGTAGCTATCTACCGCGCCTATGGCATACGGCTCCTGCTCAAGTGGGTGGACGATTTCTTTGTCATTCGCCTTCCCGGCGAATCATGGACGGGAGAGGACTTCATTCGCATCACAGGCGAGCTGGGCGTTCCTTGGAGCTGGGACAAGCTTCGCCGTTTCTCAGTCATACAACGTTATATTGGCTTCGATTGGGACCTAGATTCAAAGTCTGTCTCCGTTCCTCAAGAGAAGCTCTCGCGAATCATAGATCTGCTGTCGGAGTGGACAGCACCAGGCGCTCGGTTCAAGATCTCAGAGGCCGAGTCTTTACACGGCAAGCTTATTCACATATCCTGTGTCTACTGGTATCCTCCCTCTCCATGCACACAATCATTTTCTGGTCAGATCAGACAACTCGGGCGTTGTTCACACTCTCAATCGGGGCCGTTCTCGGAGTCAGAACACCAACACCGTGCTCAAGTCAATCTACTCCTTGCTTGCAGCAAACGCCCTCCGTCTATCTGCAATTCACGTCGCAAGCAGGGACAACATTGCAGACGCGCTCTCCAGAGGGGACATCGACGCCTTTCTTCGTGGTTTCCCAGCCGCCTCCGAGCGTGTTCTCCTGCCTCTGCCACCTCATTTGTCACACATGCTGAATCGATTATAGTGTTTCCAGCAGTGTCCTCTCGTGTTATCCCATCGGCCGCTGACCCCACTCAGTTCGAGTTGGAGGAGGCACGCGGCCTTCCAACTTCAACCATCGCCCCTACGCCCACCGTGCGCTGCGGACCAGCGCATCTTCCTTTGGAAAGGCGTCAATACTCCACCCCACCATGTCCTTCAGTCATCCTCTCTTTTTCAAGGGCTAGCCGACCTGGCGTCTCACGCTTCCTTGAAGGACGCTGGCGCCTACGGCGCTGGTCTGAGGAAGTTTCACATCTTCTGCGATGTGTTCTCCATGGCTGAAGCCAACCGCCTACCAGCCTCATTTCCGCTACTGCATTCATTTGCGCTATGGGCAGCCACGGATCCGGACCCCAACAACCCTCTGTTCTTTCTGAACACAGGTATTCCTTTCGAGACCGTTTCGGTTGATACAGTTCGCAAATATTTGGCCACTGTACGGGCATGGTCCATTGCCCAAGGATTTCCACCACCTCTCTCAGATACCGACCTAGATCGTATCAACTGGAGCCTACGTGGCATGGCCAACCTGCAAGCCTCCAAACGTCGCCGACCTCCCAGGCCACCAGTAACGATAGCAATGCTCCAGGCTATCCGTGCGTCCTTAGATTTATCTGACTCATTTGATGCTTGCATTTGGGCTATATGTTTATGCGCCTTCTTCGCGCTCATGAGACTAGGCGAAGTGACGGTCAGAACCCGTCATTCCTTCAATGGCACTCTACATGCAAAACGATGCGACGCACATTTCGATTGCGACATGGACGGCCGGCCGTACTGCAGGATTTCGCTACCGTCTGCAAAGACAGCCAAACCTGGCCAATCCCAGGATGTCTTCCTCGTCGAGCAGGAGGGCCTATATCCACTAGAAGCCTTACGCAACATGGCCTCCGTCACCCCCGCATCCGCATCAGACCCGCTGTTTTCATGGTGCGACAAGCAAGGCTCCATCCGTCCGATGACAAAGTCCGCCGCCATGAAGAAGATTAACTCCATCCTACTCGCACACGGATGGGGAACTTCATTCGGGCACTCCTTTCGCATTGGTACCTCCACCCCTCCTGTCATCAGCACACTCTGACATCTTGCAGGTGGCGCATCCTTCTATCTCGCCAAGGGCGCTGATCCGGAGATTGTGCGCCTGGCAGGACGATGGAAATCACTTGCTTACGAAGTCTACATTTGGTCTTTCGAGACCATTGCATCCCGACACCTTGCTAACTTGGTCTAATGTACGTAGTCCGTCTGCTCACTCGACCGGTTGGGCTGGCGGCTGAATCACCCGCAGTTAGTCTCGTGGCGGGTGAGCGGGCGATCCCTCCGCGTCCGAGCATTCACATGCCCAGCCCAACCTCTCGCCTGCTTTCCCCGTACCGACGATTGTCTGACGAGACTGGACACAATCCTAGCCGTGCACATGGCGCGCCCTTTGACATAGACTCTGTACGTGCTTTCTTACCCTCAGGTCGTATAAATTTGAATTGAGGGCCGAGGTGTATGTTGTTTGCCAGAGCGCTCTCTATTGCCGAAGATCACAATGATGTGCGCAAAAGCAAAACATGTTCCGCATCAATTGAGCATATCTTACAAGACAAGAGTTGCAGCCCTGAGCATGCGCTGAGAGCAGTGGGCATCATTATGCATGGAGGCGTGTACGAAGCCATGACAAGGTTTTCAACCCACCTCATGGCTCCTTTTCATCCTTGCCAGCTACTGCCTCTGATTTACTGGCAACGCGGGCTGCAGGAAATAGAAGACTATGGTAATAATTGCATAGCTAGGAGAATGTGAGTACTAGAGCATATGAGCAGCCGACAAACACTTGACTTTGTCTGGAATCAGCTGGAGACACTCGGCTGGGGTTGCCAATGCCAATTGCCCATTGGCCCTACGCCCTCATAATCATGAGAGGATGGCTGGAGCACCGAGAGATGACGTACAGCAGCAGTGTCGCCTCTGACTCCTCTGCATCGCTCACCTCCGCACCATCCACCGTGCGGGTGAAGAGCTCCATGCCCACAATCTCAGCAACAAGGCGCTTCCAGTCATCGACGTGCTTCACCATATCCCTCATTGCCGTCAGACCGTTGGGCAGCTCTGACAGAGTCAAGACTATTTGAACAGACGGTTCGTTGTCACGCCTACCTACGGCGGCAACCGCATCGTGCAGTTCCTCCACCACAATTTGTGTTGCCTGAGAGCGTTCGAATTGGTGTAGCAGAGTCGGACATAAATTCGCTGTTGCTTCCGACACAAAGCTGTTTTGATCGGAGGGGAAGCCTTCCCATGACACAAGGTATGTTTTACTGCCCTTCTCCTGCAGCAGATGGATGACGTGAGATCCTACTTGGGTGAAATCCGTTGGAAAGGGACGCACTGGCCAATTCTCGTAGACATTGAGTATGCGGTTGATTTTGTGATTGGAGGTCATGGTGGGTGGAATGGAAGGACAGCCGGGGTGCGTGGTCCTGGCGTGGTCTTGGTGATGGATCATGAAATCGATCATGAGGATCACATCAGTCTCCCCGATGCCCGCGGATACTCTTTTCGGCACACTTCTTCCGCGACACATCCTGGACACATCGGCAGTCAAAGAGTTACAGCGCAGCGCAGGTGTCCACAATGCTCACGACGAACGAGGCCAAACGTGGCGGCCGCGAAGGATCCGATCGTACGAAGGGCAAGGAGACGATGGCGATGGCGACATTGCGGTACGCCGAACGTGGAAGAGGAAGCTCGCTTGTTGATTCAGTCAACTCAACCATCGTTCTACCAATGCGAGGACCTCTTCTTGCACTGCATTACCTGTTTGCCACAGACCTTGGCTCCACTATCCCCGCGCGATGAACCTCGACCTGGACGGACGCCTTGATGAGCTCAGTGCCGTCCACAACTCCTCCGGCAACACCCCTCCCAGGGCATTCCGCCCACGATACGCGCGCTCCTATAGCTCACTCCCAATCTTGCAGCACGCCGCCAGGATGATAATATGGGCGAACCATGACTCAAACCCCTCTGCATACTACCATGCCTCTCCAGATCCCAGACCGTGGCCGCAGTCCTCCAGTCATCTCCGCCACCCTAGAGCTGGCCGTCGCATTGTGGATCACTTGAACGACCTGGCGCGTCTCAGCACTGCCCTCTAGACTGTTTTGCGCAATCGTCATCTTTTGCGCGTAACAACTCTTCTCATCGCGGTCTCAACCTTCCAAGTCCTCCTACTCGTCCCAAACTTCGTACCTTACCTCCCGCTTGTCGCCACCATCAACGTCGGTGTCCTGAGATGCCGCACCCCGGCGAGGACCTACTATCCGGACCTCTCGACCCCGTAACGGGGTATTTTATATCAAAGGCCCGAGCGCCCGCGCCTACGCACTGCTTAGGCATGTGATGTGAG
Organism: Strobilurus luchuensis; assembly: GCA_019915105.1. Taxonomy (NCBI): domain Eukaryota; kingdom Fungi; phylum Basidiomycota; class Agaricomycetes; order Agaricales; family Physalacriaceae; genus Strobilurus; species Strobilurus luchuensis. The sequence continues at coordinate 468,447 of JAHLMJ010000025.1, read as the reverse complement.
AAGTGTTGCATCAGAAATGCCGAACTAACGACCTTGTCGACATTCGTTGTCACAAGGAAATCACAATTCTTGTTAACTTGCTCTAGCCTACTCCGCAAGTCCGCGGTGATCTGCTGATGTAGTCTGATTCTCGGATTGGAAACAGCGCCGTGGGGGGTGAGCCTTCCACCTTCTCGCTCATATTCTGGCATTTGTGTACGGACCGCTTACATCCTAGAAGCCGATCGTAAACGATAACGTAGTGCACATCGCGTTTATCGACCCGACAGCAGCAACGCCGTGCATTGACAAATCGGTTACCTGGCGGAGTACTACTCGCGCCTCTTCACGCTACGCAACTTGGGCACCTTTGACTTCTCCCCTGACTGTCGAGCATGAGCTCCTCCAGTGCGCCGGTTGGAGGGAGGCGGTATCAGCGTCGATGCCGGTACAAGACACATTATACCGCGCCGGTCCTGCTCCTTGCGCTTGCACGGCACGTACTGGTCCAGGAGCGGCATGGGCCGTCCGGTAGCATCTTTGTAGACTGTGGTGGATGACTCCCCGCTAGAATCATTGGAACTGCTGCCCTGAAGCGAATAAATGGCATTCTCTCACAGAATGTTGGGGTAACTCATTTGGACACTTCTTCCGCATCGGCGGCGCATGATTCTACTTGGCCAGAGGCGTCAACCCAGAGATTGTTCGGTTGGCCGGGCGCTGGAAGTCGTTGGCCTACGAGGTATACATCAGGGCATCCGAACAGATTGCCTCCCAGCGCCTTGACTTCCTCACTTAGCACCACGTCATCCGGTTAGGCTGAGCGGGCGATCACCCGCAGTTGTCTTTGTGGTGCGGGTGAGCGGGTGATCGCTTTCCGTGTCTGTGCACAGTTCCCGTGCCTGGCCCAACGTCTCGCCGACCTGTGTACATGCGCCCTGGTGAGACGAGACTGGACGTCAGTGCCACCTAGTGATCAGGTATGGACACCAAGGCGACGCGTATGCGACCGTTCTCAAACGCTCCAAGGCAGATCTGAAGCAGATACGCTCGCAACATGGTCTCGATGGTCAACTGCCGGTGAGATTGATTTCCACCTTCAGTCTTGGCACGAGATCGTCTACATGGTACTAAGTAATCACCCGGATATTAGTATTCCAGAAGATATATGAAGGAGCTTGTGCAGTACGCTCTGCTGCCAAGAGACTGGATTGAGTGCCGTATGCGAGTTAACATTAACCGCTCGCAACATGGTCTCGATGGTCAACTGCCGGTGAGATTGATTTCCACCTTCAGTCTTGGCACGAGATCGTCTACATGGTACTAAGTAATCACCCGGATATTAGTATTCCAGAAGATATATGAAGGAGCTTGTGCAGTACGCTCTGCTGCCAAGAGACTGGATTGAATGCCGTATGCGAGTTAACATTAATCTACTAATATGCCAAGTTTATACTAGAGAGCGGCAGTGGTGTCAACGCTCTGCAATGGTTATGAAGGCACGGAGCTAGTGACATTTGGCGGAAATCCCTAAAGCAAGAACAAGAAAAGGACTATGGGTCAATGAAACGAACGCGCTTCTTGTTAGTCTTCTCATCTCTTCCGTCTCTCGTCATAGCATGGGGCTGCTTCCTCGACTTCTCCGCAGCTGTAGGTACAGGTCTGGCCCCCGCTAACTTTTCACGTTCGCGCTTCTTCAGGGCGTCGCGTTGATACTTTAGATGACAGCGCACAAAGTCGTCCACGACCCATAGCTTGTCGTAGTCTTTCAGCCAAGGAAATTTGGAAAGCGCCTGCGAGCATCGAGAGTTGAGCTATAATCACAGAGAGCAATATGAAAGCTTACGGCGTCCCTAATCGGCTCAAGATTCTGGTCGGTAAACTTGAGTCGAACATCTAATTGGGAAAGCACAAGGGAACCGATGCGCTTCTGAATATTCAATTGGCATCAATGTAGAAGGAAGGCACAGGAGACTCACCCGCACTTCCTCGTAGACGTCCTTATCCCAGGACAGCGTAGCTTGAAGATTGTATCCACCTCGTGCGGGTCTGTTCACCTCCCCCGGAGGTTTCATGATGACCTTCTGCTCATCGGCATCGTCTTCCTCGTCTTCGCCCTGATCATCTCTGCCCGTGTCGTACCTTTCTCCCCATTCTGGACCGAGAGCTTCGCTGCCAGAGTCTGAGCATGTGTCGTCCGAGTTCGTGGAGATGGACGAGGCGGGGGACGCGGCCCGACGGTTGGCCGCAGGACTGGGAGAAGGGTACGGGGAAAGGCGATTCTTTGCCTTGACGGTGCGGTCGAGACCAGAGCGCCGGAGCGGGCTGCGAACTTCTTGGCAGTGCAACTCTAGAAAACCGAAGTTCAAGGGTGCCATGGACGGTGGATGTTGTATATAGCGGCCGCATTGTGCGCTTTTATACCAGTTGAGATGAAGCCCAAAAGGACTTTTGTCATTGCCACGTGGGATCAGGTGTGGCTCAAAAGGGCAAATCGACCATCCTTGCTCAAACCTGACGCCTTTGACGCTGTTCTTGACCGGTTCTTGAAGGCACACGCCCATCACCAGCTCAAATTTTGAGGTTCGTCTCTCAAAGTGTTCCGCGACTATCCATCCGTACCTTGGCTTCAGGCTCAGAGTCATGGCAAGCTTCCTATCCTATATGCCTGCTGCATCATTCAAGTACAAGCTCATGCAAACCCTGCACGGACCTTCGGATCGTGTTTCTTCTCTAGCACTGTCGCTGGATGGAATGCACGTCGCCGCAATCAGTAAGTGGTGTGATGCATGTGCTGCTTAGTCCTAAAGGCTGTAGGTGCCGGAAGAACATGGGTTTGGGATCTCTCTACTGGAACGCTACTATCAAATCCCCTGACACCTGGAGGGCAAATATTCACAACTTGCATTTGGACCCATTTTCCTGAAGTAGGGCGTCACGTTCTGGTCCTCGGAACTTCAGATGGGGCCCTGGTAACCTGGGTACGCAATTCTGGAGCCAAGGTGCGCACATCCTCCGCTCGCCGTCAAGCCTGCTCAATTCCCTGCAGCTGCTCTCGGCGGGCAAGTCAATCAGCCTGCAAACACAGCTTACTGCTGACAAGGCGCGCGTCGTGTTGTCTTTGGCGATCTTCCACGAGGCACGAGCACGAATTGCTGTCGGGTTTGGTAGCCCTGATGACCCGTTTGTTGGTGTCTTCAGTCTGACCTCCAAGTCTGCGCTCCGTAAGGTCTTCATTGTGCCTTTGAATCCAAAGGTCATTCCCATAAGCCTCCACTTTGATGAAGTGTCAAGGGACGTGCTTGTTTTTGCCATGCAAGGCGGACACGTGTAAGCAATTTCCACCTCCTCTATTTCTTGTGCATCTGACAATCTATAGCATAAAGTTGGACGGCCACACCGGCAAATCTTCGTTGAAAGAATCCTCTGCCCTTGTAATGTGAATTTGTCGTGATGCCCCTCTGATATTGTCTCATGTTTTGCAGGGCATCCGCAACAGTCTCGCCATCAGCGGACATGTTTGTGATAAACTTTGGGCAGAATGATTACGATGTCCTCCAATTGAGCAGTCTTGTGTTCATTCACACTCTGAAGGGGCCGCCCACCACTGTTCGCTATCCACGGCAGGTCTGTTTTGTCGAAGATGGACAAGCGGTCGTAGGCGGTACTGATTGCGGGCATGCATTGCTCTATGATGCTGCAACCGGTAAGCTTCTCCAGAGGTTGAAGTATGGACCAGGGGGAATGGTTCAGCCCATCGCCGTCGGTCCATCGTTTACCATTCATCTGTGATTTGCTGATGCATTTGACAGACATGTACATTGCCGTTAGAGAGCTTTATTGCAATAGCTGGTTCCAGCGCCGATCGGCCATCCCAAGTATGCATCTGGCGCAGAAAGGCGCCATCTCTCCGACTTAACGCTCGAGCATTACTGCAATACATGACCATGCCTATTCTGGGATGTGTTTTGGCACTTCTCGTGGTGCAAATCGACCGACAGTATGGGCTCTCGTCGCATTGGTCAAGTGGGTTGGCTTTTGTCAATCACTGCAACCTGGCATTTATCGTCGTCCGCAGGCCAAACGTGTGATTTTTTCCAACGTTCAACGTAGGTGAATCAAGGAGCCTTATTAGTCCTCAATCTGTGCGTTAAACCCGACGTCCGCGCGCTACTGCAGCGCGCTTAATATTATGTTGACACTTTTGTTGCCACTTGCGTCTTTGGGTTGCAGTCGTTCATCTGGAGTTGAGCTACGGTGACTCTGTGAGTGCGAGTCAAAATCTATGCCGTTTCTCAACATTTTGCCGTGAGCCTTTGCCCCTGAAATGGTAGTCTGGTAAGTATGAAGAAAGGCGGCTATCGACTAACAATGCGCACAGACTTCGTCAGATTGCTGACGTCAAGGCCCATCACTGGAACTTTTGGCGTGCCAACACGCTATGAGAATTCAGCATCTTGAGCTACACATGCCCGTGCTCACACGCTTGTTTATCCAGAAGCTTCACGTCAGCCCATCCTCTGGACAGTACACAGTTCCGCACGTCGTCCCCCCCCCCCCCCCAATCACAGCACCGCCTTCTTCGAAAGCACGACCGCCGTCAACGAGTGCCAGCTGGGACAATGACCAGCCCGACTCAGAAATATGGCGTAGTTCGAGTCCCGCACCCATCCTTCCTCCATTCCGCTATCCGCAGTCGAAGACTCCATCCACGCCAAAGACGTTTGGTGGGTCGTCTTCCGTGGTACCAATCCTAGCCCGTTCTGCCGCCTGCCCCTCTGCAGGTGTCTTATGAATTTGCTCTCAAGGCATGCAAGGGCCAAAAGCATGTTACAGTTGAGGTGAGAGATAAAGAAGGAAGGATGTTGTGTGTATGAGTGCGATAGAGGTGAGATATCAGCGCAGAGGATTGAGCATCACATTTGGCATAATCGACATATTGATGGCCTTGCAACCTATTTCACTTGACCTGTTCAAGCACACCACCTTGTGCACACTCCCTTGCCTCAATGATTCTAGAGAAATGATGACAGGGTCATACAGGATATATTGATGTAGTAGAAAGAGTAAAATATCAGCGATATACCGAGAATATTCAAGGTCCATGATCATTGTTCCAAGAGCTCTTCAAGCCTTGCATACAACGAAATACCATTCTCCCAGCGCGTGCTCTTCAACGCATCTAAATGTTTGAACAACTTGCGGTCGGCCCGCTTCAGCTTGTCGTCCGTCCGGTACCCATTGTCAATGTACCGGAAGAGAGCGCCGGACGTGAACTGCGTAAATGAAAGGCGCTCATCGCCGTCTGCTGGGGGGATGTTCGAGTGGGCGACGGTGGCAGAGGGTATGAGGATGGCAGAGCCATGAGGGAATTCTATGATGAGCCCGAGCTCCCACAAGATGATTTGAGCTCCCAGATGAGGGCGGAAGCCCTTTTTCGCCAAGGCCGTAATGGCGCACCAACCAAAAGGCAGGTTCGCGCTGTCCCGGTGCTTGTACGACCACGATCTTGGGGAAAGATTGAAGGCGGCCATTGGGAAAATGGACCTGGGGAAGTTGCGCCCGCCGAGCTGGGGCTGAGCTTTGTAAATGAGCTCCAAGTGCTCGTCATAGTAGGCGTAAAGACGCGGCGCCCAACGCTGGAAGGCTGAGCTTTGGAAAGTCGCCAAGCGATCGACGTGAACGTTGCCGAGGAGGCGTGCGTTGAGTTCAGCGTGGCCCTGGAGGCGGGAAGCGCGACCGACGCCCTTCCCGACCGTGATTCCAACATTGTGCGCGATGAATGCGCCGCGACGATGCACGGCGAGCTCCTTCGGAAGCCAAGTCTCTTCTTCGCCGCATGCCCGAAGAAAGACAAATGCGGCGTCCGCAGAGTCCATGTACGAGGGATCCTTCGGACGCCCAGCGAGAACGGCGAAGATACGACCCTCTGAGTCGTAAATTGGAATGGGCGTGCTGTGAGGGCATGAGGTAGAGAAGTAGAGTAGAGGAAGCAAAGCTTACATCCCATCCCAGGTGATGTAACGGAGTCCCATCTGTATCAACTCCGGCAGCGTATAGGCGCGGTCAAAGTCAACGTCGGGCTTCCATGGCTTAGCAAAGTATCCCCCGTGAGCCGCAGGAAAGTCCTCCGTGCGCACTTGAGTCCGAATGGGCGCAGCGTCGGGTGAGTCAAGGAGCTGAGCGGTGCTGCCCGGCGCTGGAACATGACCAACAGCCTCCTTTTTCGCTGCGCGAGATTTCCGTCGCTTCTCGTGGCGATAGTTGGGGTTGCCGCCGTCGTCGCGGGAGCGTTTGTTGGCTTGAGACGAAGTCGATGCCGCGGGCGTCGCAATTGGGGGAATAAGGGGCTGGGAAGAAGCGGGATTGGGATCGGGGGAAGAAACGGGATCTTCTGAGAGAAGGTGGGTAATGGTCGCTTCCTCCGCGTCCTTGAGGGCGGCTGCAAGATTGAAAGTGTCCAGGGCTCTTAGCGGCTCAACCTTGACGCGTTCGGGGATGGGCGATGCCGCGTATTCTTTGCCGCTGCGAAGCTAGGCAACGTTAGCGCGATGTTAAATGAATAGACGTTTTCGCACCTTGCGAATGAACCATGACATGTCGGTAGTTGCTAATCTGTGAGCTGGTGGTCGGCATTGAGCGCACTACGAACGTCGTCACCGCGACATCCGCGTTCAACAGAGCAAGCAGATGCCAACATGGCCCCTGGGTGTATGAAGTCCAGTGCTGGCGGCCGCCCCTCGCATCCAGCGACGTGCCGCGGCCCAACGCTCGAAGATTCAAGATAACTCACCTGCAGGGATGGTGGTGGTAGGGAAAGGCAAGAAACTTGGAAAGAGTTGCAAATTTCAAAAGAACATCAACTTATGCGCGGTCACATGTCACGTGCATTGTGTTTCACCTCACCAGATCATCATGGTTTGTAAGACTCAGAGTAGTCTGCTTGCGGCGTGCTGACGTGACCGGGCCGGGCCGTCTGGAAGCTTCGCGAAGACGTGTACATACTTACCTTTACTGTCAACTCTCCTATTGAAATGGCCCAATTCAACGAGATTGCCGTAAGAGAGGGTCGGGCTTATGATCCTACAATTGAAAGCCCTACGTGGAGCCGAGCCGACGACATTGCGCTGTGGAAATGCCATCTCCCTGCTTACGACATCCCAGAGCCGCCTTACTTCGATGGAGAGCCTGACTGGGGCCTTCTGTAAGCAATCTCATACAAGCACGTCGGTCATGCACTCGCTTATACGCCCAGAAATAACACTCCCCTAGGAGGCTTTCTCAGCATATTTGAGCAGGGTGCACCTCCTTGCAAGAGCTATCGGCCAGATCTCTCCACCTGTTGCGATTTGCCGGCGAGAGACTGGCCGCCCCGTATCGTGCAGATGGCGGGGTTTGGACTTCGCAGTCTTCATGAGAAGCAGTCAGCTTTTTGCCCATTCCCTCTGCCCTCGTTATCTGACGCTCTGATTCTGTAGTCGTCCTCATCTGTTTTCTGTGCGGTATCAGGGCGTTTTTGTCGGCTTTCTGAGCAGCTAAACGCCCTATTTGGCCACCCTCTCCATAGGATCTTCTTGCATGCGCCTACGTACCCATAACCCAGTCCCAATCGCAAGTTATGTCATTGTCGGCCATCTATACGTCGCGGTTCGCAGCCTCAGTCTGCCCACGGTGCAGCAACAGCGACCGTGGCCTCCCCAAACAATAGAGGTGCGCTCAAGTTTTCTGCCACCGCGTTTGGAAACGAAGGTGTTGTTTTGCGCAAAGCCTGATGGATGCCCATGCGAGACCTTTGGACCCAGCTCATCTGACCAGCCCTCGGCCTGTCTTTGCCAAACGCCGCCCTCACAAGTGACGGCAACGGGTATTATGTCTGCTCCCGATTGTGCATGATTCTCGTTGTTGTAGCACGGAGAGTCGACTTCTTCTGGACGGCGCCCGATCAGCACCTAGGGCAGCCGCTGGGAGATTTGGACGCACGAAACCTTCCGGTTCCAAGCAACACAATGTTCGCGCGCAATTGGAAAGTTTGAAGTACGCCGGCGTCCATCAGGCTCTTCTGCCGCTGCTGTCTCTGAATCTGACCCGACGATTAATTATCAGTATCGGACCTCCTATATGAGTTCGCCGTCAATGTTCGCATTCGTGTATACACTGAACCAGACGATTTCAGCCAACCTCAGTCAGCTGGCGAAAGCGGCTGCGGACCTCTTCAAGGGGTCAGATTTGCCATGTATGATCGTTCCGCGTTGCGTGCTACCGAACTGCCTTCAAACAATCTTCGACCGAACGCACTCTGTGGTCACACCTTCTAGATCTTATCTCAGTTAAATGGCACAAGTACAACGGACAGTTGCTTTTGTAGCAGCAGCCAAGGTAAGACGATACTTGTTAACTTGCTTCAGCCGTACAGCATCTGCCGCATGTATTGCTCAAGACTTCTGACTACAAATTCATATCCCAAGACGCAGTGTTTAAGCAAGCTGTCTGTACAACTGACGAATCTTGATTATGCCTGATCACATGCGATCCGGTTTGCTACTTGATTTCTTCTGTAGACTCTCACTCGACCATGGATTGCATCAGAACAGCCGCTTATCATGACGATCCTCGGTGCGCTGCCCGAAAACATGTAACTGACCGTCGCTGGGTGCAGCTCGCCGACACCGCGGTGCTTTCGATGAAGACTATAATTCAGCGGTCATATGGAGTCCCGACCACGCCGCACGCCAAGCCGCTCAGACCCGGGCTACATATCCAGCGAGACATTTTATGTGTTGCCATCGATCCTCACAGAGATGGGGGTCCTCGTCGTCATCCTGGCAGAGAGAATTGACGCATGCGGCCATTCGAAATAGAAGAATACGCACAACAGGTAGGGGACCAGCATCCTTGAGAGTTCTTCTAGCGTCTCCCTAGACCACAGATCGACCTTGGCGCGACTAAGAAATAGTCGTATGCATTGCCACGGAAGTCGTCCCGCTCAGCGCTTACAGCGGTGGCGTTCTTTTCGAGGCCGTCTTTCTTGACTGTGCGAAGGACGCACTACAACAAATCGTTGCCGTCCATGCAGAAGAGAAGGTGGTAGAGAAGCTTGTCCTCGCCCTCTGGCACATAGGTGCAGCATGTACATGAGTTCTTGATGCGATAATCCAGTTCGTCCCGCAGAAGCGTCTTCTGAACAAGATGCTCCACGACGAGTAGTATGTCCTCGTAGACGTCGTACGCCGCTGAGAATTGTGCGACAAGTGTGGAGCGGGCTGGCGTCTCAGAATCAATTAGAGGGTGGTTGTCAAAGCTGAGCGCACATACAAAATGAAGATCATCCAAAACTCTTGACGAAGGCCTGAATTGAGTGCTGAGAGGATCGTAGGCGCCTGGAAGAGCTCGAGCGTCCTGATGGGTATGGCGTATTGGTGGAAGAGGGGCGAGATCTAGACAGGCATAGAACCGTGTCGTATCATCGCACTCGCGGTGGTTTAGTCGGATTTCTCCAGGCTGATATCGATCTCTTTACGCCCTGGAAGAAATTAAGTAATTAAGGGCGCAGAGAAAAGCGGGATGAGAGCGCATAGAATAGATCGGCGACTCCGGCTGTGTGCAGCCGATGAGGAAAAACCCACCATTGGTATATGACTCTTTTTGTCTGTGTTTCGCACTCTTTCCCCGAAACTGACTCAGTCAGTGACTCCCGACGCCAACTCCGTCGACTCGTGAGCGCCTCGCGGCCCTATCGCCATCGCCCAGAACCGTCGCGCCCGGCTGCTGGGTCAACGGTTTGCTCTATCCGCCACTAAGTCGATCATTTTCGCACGCCTTCTCCGTCTTCGAACGCGTGGAGCACCCATTGCTGCAAATAACATTGACTTTGACCGTGCATATACTCTGCCTGAGCTCATCAACATGGGCCTCAGGTACATTACTTGGGATGGAATGTAGCCCTTCTTGCAAGCATTGCCAGGGCATGTTTGATAGCTTTTTCACAGTCTGTCGTGGCGCAGACGTCGGGTCCCGTCGTGAAGAGCCAAAGGTCGGAATTTGGAGGCTGAGGCCGCCCAGTTTGTCAATTCGTCAGACTTGGCCAGCGTTCCGCGCGGTGACGGGGTTGACCGCGGCGTTGAGATCGTTATGCGGCCGCAGGGGGCAATTGACGTCAGCTCGTGCTGAGCGGGCGCTGCATCGTCTGCACAAAATTGCCGTTAGCTCTCGCGGGCCAAACGGACGACATTGATTGTATGGTCGCACGCAGAGGCAGGGGAGGATTTGGCAAGTTTGTGTGCTGCATTGGCCAATGAAGCAAGTGGGCTACAAGTCATTTTGAGCGGGCGCTGACGGACCAATCCATGCTCACAAGCGCCCAGAGCTCGGAGCCCAGCCCCAGCCTTCGATATCCGATGCTGAGCCGAGTAAGTATGGGCCCCTGCATCCTTGAGCTATCTCAAGGCGTCGTCGGGTTGAAAATCGAAACTTGCGACGGGAGTCAGCATGACTGGCAAATGCCGAAACAGATCGAATCAGGTCCGCACGAGTTTTGGGCTTTTCTCCCAACCACCACCATTGTGACGCGGCCTCGCGAACGCCGGAGTTGCTTTGTAGGCAGCCTCTCCGAACCTTCGCGAGCCGTTGAAACGATGCGTGCTGAGTTGGCTCATCGTTGCCTTTTGGCGGCGAAGCGCCGCGCTGGGCGCCCTGGCGATGGAATCGAACCCCGGGGCCACGCCAGGCCCCGCGCTCTGCCCACCGGCCGCCAAGAGCGCTCGCCCCGCTCCGCCCCCCGCCTGCGCGCGCGGACGCCGGCTTTGCTTTGAAGGCAGCTTCTCCGACCCTCCGCGCGCCAGCCAAACGGCGGGCAACCGCGATTGCGACGCCGTCGATCCGCTTGCTCGGTCAGCTCGCCCAGCTCGCCCAGCTGCGCACGCACCAGAGCCGTTCCGGCCCCCTGATGCCCCGCGCCGCCCTGGCCTGGCCAAGGTCCTCAGGGCGCTTGGACGCGCGCTTTCGCCGCCCAGCGCAATCCCAGTCCACGCCGCTGCCGGCGCCGCACGCCGTCTTGCGCTGCGGCCTGGTCCTGCAGCTTGAGGGCGCAGCTTCTTGAGCGGGGGTGAGTTGGCAGAAATGGGGAAGCAGGGCGGGCACCTCTCAACATCCCTCATGCACCTGGGCACGCTCTTCCCAAGTTCTTGGCACCTTGGTGCGCATGCAAAGCTGCTATCTCTGAGGCGGCGGAGAGACGCGTCGGGGATGCCTTCAAGCTGCAATGCTGCCGTCCCTCGTCGCTTGCGCCCCTGCAGGACCGGGCGCCGCGCTCAACGTGCTCATCTAACCGTCCCAGGCGAGGCCGTCGTCGGCATCGAGTCATTGCATTGCAGCGCAGCCTGACCCCTACGGCAATCAGCAATTCCCTAGGGCGCTAGATGCGCTTAGTCTGGCGCGCCGTCTTACTCGGCCAACTTGGCCCCAAACTGGCAGTCGTAGGCGGCTTATAAGCTCTTGAGGACGATGGCTGAGGTCGCATGACCAGAAAGCTTGGTCGACTTGCAGCTTTGGAGGCGCCGCGCTTGTTGTGTTCGTGAACCTGCTGCCAACATGGGCACTGGAGGATGAAATCGACTGCTCGTCTTGCTTCATAAGCGCATGACGCTTTATGGGTCAGTGGATATAACCTGCTATTTCGACATTGATTATCTACGGAACGTTCTTCGTAAATCTTGTAAGACCTCCTGGTATGCCGCTTCGTTCAGCAAATCCGAAGTACCTAGAAGCGCATGGGCTATGGACGTGAAGTCGCGAGACAGAGTGGGGCATGAGACTATGGGCGTCCTGCACAATGCACAGCTGCAGGGTTTGTTGTCTCGATCCCCGATTTGTAGCATTCTAATGACGCATGCGGAGCATAGAGTATGGCCGCAACATAATCTACGACGTGAAATGATCAACAATGTCATGAAAATCGGACTAAGCAGTGGACAAACATGGTGGGCTGCCCGCGAGCGCTGTAATTTTCCATACAAATGCTGCATTGTAGCAATGGATTGATGGCATGGACAAGACGGTTCAAAGTCTGCTCGCGCTCTAGCTTCAGAGCCCGATGTTCCTCGTTATCAGCTTGAAGGGCGACGTTGCACTGCCATCTTGAGGTTAAAGACTTCTCCTTACAAGACGCGAGACTCACATCTTCAAGGATCTTTATCTGTTCGATTTTCTCCTTCATTTGACTAAAAAGGGTCAGGTTCTCATTGCTAATCGCCTCCAACTTCGCAGATAGTTCGTCTCGTTGCTGCATAAGCATAGCGGCAGTCAGATCCAGAGCAAAGGGAGTAGAGATGAGCACAGACCGCATTTGCGCGCGTCAAGGCTGCGGCTGCCTCGTTTGTTGTTTGGTCCTTGAAGGTGTTCTTGAGATGCACTTGCAGTTCGATCTCCTAGAAGATCCGCTGTTAGTTTAAACACGGTTTGAAGTGGAGTTAGTCTTGCATACCAGCTGTTTTCTGTGCACCTCTGCCTTGGCCGTTCTCAGCTCATCTTGTAGCTCAGAGCATCTAAGTTCCTGATGCATTAACATGCATTGCCATCAGAAGACGTTTGATGAGAGGGACCCGACTTACCAGAATGGAGCGCGACACCAATGGTTTGATCTTACTTCGTGAAGGTCGAGCGGCCATAGGATTATGGATCGGATCCAGTGGCAACGTAGTCGATCAAGAGGAGACCTATGCCGCGTGTTGTTCGCGATCGATCATTTTGATACAACATCACATGACCGGATTGTCTCCTGAGATGGTCGTTTTCAATTTGCGGCCACTTCCGAAAGGTCGTGAGAAGCATGGTAGACTTTGTTACCAGCACAGCTACTTCTCCCATTCTCTTCACCTCAATTTTTGCTTACCAATGGTGCTTACTTCTCTCTCCCTCTTGCAGCTCACACTCATTCTGTCTTGGCCTGTCGAACGAAACCACAAAGCGTCATATATCATTCGCGTCAGTGCACCTCGGGGTATTTGCACCGACTCCGCTTTGGCCGCGGCAAACAAGGAAGCCCCTTTCTATTGACTCGACGAAATCAACATGCAATCAAAACAGCAAAGCAGATCCAGTGCTTCTATGCTCGAGCGTTCTTGCGGCAATTTTGCTCCGTCGACCGCACAGCGACACCCCATCGGCACAAAGCTTAGGGAGAAAACTGCGGTCGCCAAGAGATTCCACCACGGCGTCGCCCTCACGGCACCGATGAGTTGCAGGACGAGATGGATGGGAGATGATAAGGGTCTCTAGATCGCGCAGCGCCCCGAGTAAGACCAAGAGACGCTTGCCGTTTACCGCGACGTTGACGAAACTCAAATGTGCAATGCGCGAGGGCGGTGAGCGCATAAGTAACTCATGGACGGCGCAAGTCTCTGCAGTTCCTTCCTTCACAGGCCCTTCTGAATCGGAAACAAAGCGGACCGAGCATAAAGAGGGAAGCAACAATGAGCGGGTGTGGTTTTGTATGCCTTGCCCGCTTCCAGTGACGTGGATGGTCAAGGCGGTGACGCTCTCAGCTGCGTAAGGAGCTTGGGCAACAGCGCTGATGAACGCTGGCTGATGCGGGCGACATACCAGAGTGAGTTGCTGCAATTCAGGAAACGATGGGAGATGAAGTGAGGGAAGGACGTCAGGGTCCGCCTCGAAAACCAGCCTGCGAATATGGCGAAATATGAGCCGCGTCGCTCTCCCAAAGAAGACAACGTGCAAGCTGGAAACACTCGCAGTGGCGTTGATGAAGGGCAAGACGTGGGAAAAGGCCTTGCGAGGGCTGGGAAACAGATTGCTTGCGAGGGCCCCTCTTCTCAGGGAAACGGCAACTGAGATCAACAGGGAGCGGTCTAGGAACAAGGGATGGGACGTGAAGAGTGTTTTGAGATAATAGTTGGATCGATGCCCCAATTCATTGATAGACAACGATCTCCAGCGGCGACAGCAATGATTGAGGAGAGCAACAAATGTGCCCAGAGAGGATGCCAAGGGCGCTAAGACGAGGTCTGGCACCTTGTCCAAGAGACTGATGTCCAACGGCTCATCTACACTGCGAGCTAGATAAAGCCTAGTGACCGAACGAAGCATAGGCGCACCGCGAGCGAGTAGCTCTTCCGTCAATGTGATGTGGAGATGGGACCATAGTCGTTTGTTATGGAGAATGACCGATCGCCAAGACCCGCATACACGAGAGAGGTTATAGGCGGCGAAAGTCTGATCTTCACCGGCGGCGGCGCAGATCATGGTGACAAGTTCGGGAGTGTATAGAGGGTTCGCTTGCCAGCGAGCAACGTGCAGGTCCAAACTCGCGTCTTCAAAGGCGACAGCCGGGAGCTCATCCAAATGCAAATCCGCCGGCGTATTGCGGGGCGATTTGGCATGCAGCAGCAACGCCTGAGTCGATGAGTCGATCCGCTTCACTACAACGATGTCGCTGCTGTCCCCGAGAGTTTGACCGCCTGGCCGAGTAAATGATAAGCGCTTCAGCACATCTCTCTTTCAACGAAACACCTCTAACCTGGTCTACAAGACAGTCCGGGCGGTGAAGAGGCACCTTGATGGGAAGAAGGTGAAAGAATGTTGGCAGTCGCAAGCCTGGGCGACATGGAGGCTGAAAGACTGTGGGTGACTGCAAATTAGGGCAGCATAGCATACCACTCACTTTGCGTAGGCTCGGCGTTTGGGCCATGAACGCGGCTGAGTGCTGCAGAGGCGGGAATTGGTTCCATGGAGGCGGGCGTGGATTGAGCTTGTGGATGGCAGCAGGATATTTAGGCTCGCCTCCTAGTGGAGACGTTTCCTTTGTCCGGCGCACACGAGGCATGACCGTTTCGCTGCTGATTGATGAATGGAGACCGGGGCTGCAATTAATCAGACAATTGCCCAGAGCTGACGGGCTGGCTGGAGATTGTCAGGAAAAAGAAAGACATCACCGACCGGAGCGTTACGGCCGTGATCGTAGGGAAGAGTCTCGGTTTGCCGTCGTCCAGGTCAAGTGTCATGATCCTGTTGCGTATAAAGGCGGGGACCGTCGTCGTTTGGTGGGCATGAGGTGCGTTGTGAACTTAAGTGACGGTCGAGTTGGGGGAAAGAGCAAGTCGGGTGATAGTGACCCGCCAGGTCACTAGGCCTTCATAGAAAGGGTTTTGACTGCGAACCAGCTGTGAACTCAGGGAGAAAGTATGTGCGAGTCAATGCATGCGCTGCGAAGTTTGCGCGATGCACTCTCAACAGTGGGAGTCAGGTGGGAGTCCAGGTACCGTATCCGGGACAGCATGTGTCAGAAGGTCGCTCATTTTTTGACAATGACGTCACTCAAATCCAACCATCTCCTCGTCATCCCGACCACCAAACCGCCTCTCCGCCATCTCAAACTCCTCTCGATCATGCGCATGCTCGGTCATTCCATACCTGACTTACAATGGCCCAGAGGATGGCGCCGCTGGAACCTGCTGCAGCTTTTGTTTGGACTGTGCTGAGGAATCACAAAGGGAGACAATGGGCGCAGCTACAGCTGTGAAAGACGAAGATGTCAACGCCATTTCTCTTTCAACTGCTTGCATCACAGAGCTCAGATAATAGACAAAGGGCCATTCATCTCCTCAACAGTGAAATACCACATTTGTGTCTCCAGAATGGTCAACACACCGCTGCCATCCCTACCACCTTTCTATGGCCCAATATCGACCCTTCTGGAATAACACCTACGACGGCACCTATGTGCCGCGAAAACCGCGTCGTGTCTTTGTGGTTTTGCCGTTGGATGCCCTCATCGAGGTGAGAGCGCTGCAGTGAGCTGCCGCACATCACACTCAGTTGGAGCAGATTTTCCAGTACGTCGAGGCACCCGCACTGGTCGCTCTTTGGAAAACGTGCTGGGCTTTCCGCCGTGCAATCGACTCAAGCTCGACGGACCGGATTTGGAAACAGGCGCTTGTCAACACTCACCGCTTACCTCAACCGCTGCCCGGCATGGGGACCCGCGAATATCTTCTTCTCATATTTGGCACGGATTGTCGGGTGCGTGGATCACCTGCTAAGACGTCTGCTCATCACTGACAAGCTGTAGCTGTGCGGCGCCAGAGCCAACGTGCAGGTTTTCTTCAAGACTCGGTACTGTGGGAGATGCTGCTCGCAATTTCAGAGGTGCTTACATCGATGATTGCCTGAGGTTGCACCGTGATTGACCGCCGTTTGGACAGACGTTCTGATATTGATGCTTACACCGCGTATCGCCGCATGGATCAGACGGAACGCGCTGCTTCCCTGGCCTGCGTGAATTGGCTTGAAGATTGGCGCGGATCGGTTGAGGCAGCGCGTCGAAGAGGACTTTTCGAACAGACTGACACTGCGCGGGCTGAATGGTTGGCCCCAAACTTTGATGCTGGCATCCCTAGCTTATTGCAGCAATAGCATTCGACAGAAGCTTCTGGATATGGGCCTCGAAGATGAGCTGGAGCGCATTCCGTCCCAGGTATTTGCGCACCATCGTCTTGTATCTGGTAGGCGTCGATTGACACGACAAGGCGCGTTGTCACCTTCCTTGCCTGATTCCACCGTCATGACCCATTGCAGGCTGGTGCTCTATCAGGAGCCAATTGGTCAAATTTGTCAAAGCTGAGGCGCGTCGCCATCCGGAAAAGGACGTCATCCCTGAGGTGATCCGCTGTGAGTTGTTCCCTATGTGCTTCCATAACCTCTATCTGATACATCTTTCCAGCTTCGCCAAAAAGACTCTCTCCTTATTGACATCAGCAAGGCAACCTCTGATTGTACGACGCTCGACACGTATACTTTTCACACCTTTAGTTTCTGCTTCTTTAACCTAATAGATTTGCCTGATGCCCATGTCTGCGACGTACACATTTTCTTGCTTTGCCTACTGAGAATAATGATCCTTTTCTTTCATCACCAGTTTCAGCCAGATCTGAGCCCTGGTACCAGCGGTATATGAGAATTGATGAGATTTGATGCATGGAGAGCTTTGGTCAACGATTGGCAATGAATGACTTCTGGCCGCTGCGGCGGTTGCGGGTGATGGGCGTGGCGGGGACTAAATAACGTTAACTCGACAGGACGAAACAAGCCTAGAAAACCCGAGCCAGCCCTAGCCCATGAGGGCGGTCGAAATTGACTGCAATGATTGGCGCCCAATGCACTGATGTGGCCCTCTGAGCGCCCGATGGATTGAATGAGTTCAGCGTATCGTCTTCATTCTTGAATCTTGATTCTTGACAGTATCGCTCAATATGGAGGCGGCAAAACCCGATGCGCGATCGCAATGCACACGTGTCGCCAGGGATAAGCAACTTCCCTTTTCTTCCAACGCCCATGAGCGCCGCCGTCGCTGCTCGACCTTGTGAACGCCGGAGTTGCTTTGGAGGCAGCCTCTCCGATCCTTCACGTGCCGTTGACGCGATGCGCGGGCGCTGCGTCCGGACCCCGTCGTCTTCCGGCGACGATGGACCCCCTGGCGATGGACTCGATCCCCGGGGCCACGCCACGCCCCATCCCTTGCCAATCCGCCGCCGGCTCCACCGCTCGCAGGACCTCCTACGGGTTGCCCCGCCGCCTGAGTTGCATCTTAATGCCCTTCGAGCGCCGGCAAAACGACGAGCGGCTCCGCTCACTTCACCAGGCGTCCCTGGCCCAGACAGAGCCGGCCTAGCCTGCTCAGCTGCGTCGTCCTGCTGCGCAAGCGCATAGTTGCCTTGGAGGAGACCTCTCAGATTCAGACCCTGCCCCCGCGAGGGCGTTTGAGGGCTCGTTCGGGAGCAATCTCCTCTCCACCACCGCCTGCGTTGCAATCAAGAGTCGCTCCCTCTTGAAACCGTCTGCATCCGCTGGAATATCGCTTAAGAGGCAAGGCTGACGCGGCAATGGCCTCTTCCTTTACGTCAAAGTGAGTTGAACCAGCAGCATTCCGAGAACAATCGAACCTTACCCCCTCCTGCCGACTCAGTCCCCAATTCATAACGGGCGGCCTTATCCGCCAAGTACACAAGTCGGCGGCCCGCATCCCAGCACGTCGTCCCCCCTGCGCGAGGGCTCACGCGCCAATCGAGCGCCTATAGCGACAGATCTAGCGCGGCGGCGGATGTGCCCCCTCTCCTTTCTGCATATCTTTGCAAACGCTTGGCGAAGCCGCGTTGAAGTTCTCTGCCGTGATGAAAGTTCGCGGTCGCACTTAGGGGAGTTAGCCCTTGGGCAAAAGCAGCGAGGCCCTAGCTTGCCTTCGAGACAAAACTCCTGCAATTGCACGCCTGCATCAGTCGCGTAGCTTGCTACGCTGCGCGCTCTTGATCAGGGAGCGCCCCCTCTCCCCGGGGGCAAAGTCCAGCAGCCAGCTGGTGAAAATGCGGCAGAAAGGGAAAGGGGGTGCATCCGCCATTGGAATCAGCCTTCACTGCGTTGGAATCAGCTTTCACTGTGTCGATAATATCTATAGTTTCTAAACCGCATCATTCCGCAGTTCGCCTCTTCGCCGACGACTCGGGTCATGCATGAGTCGAGCACATACTTGTTAACTCCCCGCCATGTTCTGCGCATGCTTTTCCGCAGGAGTCGATTCTATTACAACCGGACTATGTGCAACGACAGTTGATTAGGAACCACTCGTTCGAGTGCGCTTCTTCTTCTTCTTGACCTTCTCATCTCGTTCATGCACCATTGCAGCTTGGCGCTCCTTCTTCAACCTCTTCACAGCCTCAAGTCCGGCCTCCGCGAGTCTTTCGCGCTCGCGTTTCTTGTGGGCGTCGCGTTGATACTTAAGATGGCATCGTACAAAGTCATCGACCACCCAAAGCTTGTCATACTCATCCAGCCAAGGAAACTCTAAGAGAGCCTGTGATAATCGTATGGTTAATGCGGGGAATAGGGCGAGCAGTTGAAAGCTTACGGCATCCCTGATTGGCTTAAGGTCCTGTTCGCTGAACTTGAGTTGGACGTTCAAATGAGAAAGCACGAGTGCACCGATGTGCTTCTGAACATAGATCAGCAATGGTCTCGCTGCGATCAAGATGAGGAAAATCACCCGAACTTCATCGTAGGTATCCTTTTTCCAAGCAAGTATGGCTTGCAGATTATAACCACCTCGCGCCGGCCGATTCACCTCACCAGGAGGCTTTATGATGAGCTTTCTCACATCCTCTCCGTCCTTGACCTCCTCCTCATCGTCCTCTTCTACCTCTGATAGTTCGCCCCATTCAGGGCCCAGAGCTTCGCTGCCAGAGTCCGAGCTCGCGTCGTGAGAGGAAGCGGAGCTAGACCAGCTTGGCGACACGGCTCGGCGACCGGACGCAGATGAAGGCTCCGTGCGGGAAGGGTACGGGGAAAACCGGCGGATTGTCTTGACTTTGGGGTCAAGACGCGATGGTGGACTGCGGAGTTCATGACGGTCCACAGTTAGGAAGTCGTAGTTTGGCATGGGCGATGTGAGCGTCGGCTGGCAGTGCGTTCCATTTATACAATTCGCTGGAGTGGCCATCGCTTTGTTGTCTGTTGCCATGCTTATAGAGTTGAGTCAAAGGGCCTTGGCGCCCTCCTGGCATTCCCTTTGTGATTGGCACGTGGATACATTGCTGGTGTATTTTGGTTGCCCTTATACCTCGTCCTGGACCTTTGCACCCACCACATCGCCAAAATCCTTCAGTTTGTCTCCTCCTATGCCGGGCTTGCTCTTCTTCTGAACTGTGCTCGTAGACGTCTACAAGAATTTTGTTGTTGCTTATGCTCTTTGAACGCACCGGGTACAAGCTCGTCCACACCCTCCATGGACCTCCAGATTATGTTTCGTGCATTGCGCTGTCACTGGACGGTACATACGTTGCTGCCATCAGTTCGTGGTCTTATGTATGAGGGGCATTCGATGACTGATGCTTGGTAGGCGCCGGGAGGGCATGGGTCTGGGACCTTTCTGCCGGGACATTGCTATCGAACCCCGTCACAGCGGACCCGCCTGTGTTCACGACTTGTTTTTGGACTCTTTTTCCTAGGACGAAACGTCATGTCCTGGTGCTCGGCACTTCAAATGGGGTTCTCATCACCTGGGAGCGTAACTTTGGCGCCAAGGTAATCCTTGACATCAGATACACACCTGGCTCAATCTGCTTCAGCTGCTCACCATGGGAAGTTCAGTCAAGCTCCGGGATCGCGGAGCCCAGCAGGATGCACCGGAACAGGCATGCGTTGTGCTGTCGTTGACAATCCTTCACAGCGCGCGACCGCAGGTTGCAGTTGGCTTCGGAAGCCCGGACAACCCGTTTGTCGGGGCGTTTAGCCTGAGCCCACATTCTGGCTTCCATCGGATCTTCGTTGTGTCTTTGATTCCAAAGGTTATTCCCAAAAGCCTTCATATTGACAACGTATCAAAGGACGTTCTCGTCTTTGCAATGGAGGGCGGACACATGTGAGCTAAATCAATCTCCTCAAAACTGCTCTATCTCTCACCTCTGATAGCATGAGGCTTGACTGCGATACAGGCAAATGCTCCTCATCAGCAAACTGTCCCGCCCTTGTGATGTGAGCTGGACCTGGTGTTCCCACTATCTTGGCTAAAGGTTTACAGGGCCTCCACTTCTGTCTTGCAGGACGCAGACATGTTTGTAACCAACGCTGGACAGAACGACTACATCATTTTACGACTTAGCAGTCTTGCCTTGCTCCAAGAATTAACAGGGCCCCCCACTACTGTTCGTTATTCTCGGCAGGTCCGCTTCATTGAGCACGGACGAGCCGTTGTCGGTGGCACCGATTGTGGGCAAGCGCTGATCTATGACTCTACAACTGGCAAGCTCAAGCAGAGGCTCAAGTATGGACCAGGAGGGATGGTTCAGCCAATTGCTGTCGGTCTACCACTCTCCCTCTCCTTTGGTTTACTGATTCATGCCCCAGACCTGCACATTGCCTTCAGAGTGCTTGATTGCGTTGGCCGGGTCAAGCGCGGAGCAGCCATCCCAAGTCTGTATCTGGCGGAAGAAGACACCTGTCATGCGATTCTCCCCTCGAGTCCTCATGCAGTACGGGATGGTGCTTCTCTTAGGCTATGCTTTGGCCTTCCTTGTGTTTCGAGTCGATAAGGAGTACGGGCTTTCATTGCGTTGGTCAAGCGACGTGAGTCTTCCGCAAAGCAAAGCACCCAGCCGCTCACTAGTGATTACTTAGTGTAGGACAAAGATGTGGTTTGCCTGCGTTGTACCTCAGGATGATGACTCTGTCATATACATATAGCTCATTTGTGTTCCACTCTATAGCAAGCCTTGTCATTTGGGGTCCTTAGCGGCAGTAATAACTACCAAAGTTCAGGCGGGCTCCTCCCGTCTTCCTGAAGGAGGTGGCGCCCGAGTTGATTGCACTTTTCCAACCTTGGGTTTGATGCCGGAAGGATAATGGCCTTCTATAAATTTCTAACATAAGCATGCCTTCTCTGCAGTTGTGCTGGTTAATTGATTTCTACACTTCACAGCGTCTTTGTACGGTATACCCCTACCAAATGAAAATATTCCCATTAGCCCTGTTGTTACCAGACTCGGCTGACTACGGGTAACAATTTGTACCTCAGGTGATTCAACTACTCTCAGGCCTCTTGCCATTGGACCTCACCGCCACTACACATCACACCATGTGGTTTGCAAACATATCGGCTGCAAGAATGTCCCTAGCTCGCTGCTGGTCGGGATGGACTTTCTCACTCTCCATGCGCTGGCAGATTATATATGCTAATTTTCGGCGGGGTTATTATTTCTGGGGCCTGATGGGCGCATCCGCCCCAGCCAATCTGTCGGAATGGCAAATGGACGCCGAAGATGATGTTGCTAACATGATAGCACAAGGACGGCAGATCATATCTTATTGGCAGTCCCTTCATGCCTGCTTTGCCAGCAAGGGATATGTTCTTTATCAGAGTCATCTCGGCGGCTACCTCTTGAAACCTAGTGCCCCAGGACCTGCAGCATTTCGTGACGCCAATTATCCGTATGCTCAATGCTTGTATGAAGAAGAGATGGACGCAGAGTTTGCACTTTTTGTGAGCATGAAGTCGGCTGGCGAGTTATCCTGCTGCTGACGTCTGCCTCGTGCTAGCCATGCCCGCTGTGGGCCGCCCGGGATGCAGTTGGGAGAGACCTCATCATCAAGTAAGCAGCTCTACGCCCTGACTTGCTTCCGCTTTGACATAGGGATCAGGATTGTTGCTGACGCGAACGGTCCCACCGAAGAATTAACAGCTCTCGAAATTCTGAACAAGGGGAATGAACAAGGTTTCATGAACCCTTGCGTTCCTGTCCTCGATTTTGTTACCGTTAAGGGTCTGGTCTGCGCCGTCATGCCGAGGTACGTTTTTCCTAATACAATGACAAAAGTTTGACATGAATGTGCGTAGGTGGTCGACTTCTGACATGCCAGCCATTGAGAACCTTGTGGAAACAATAGAATGGGCCGTCGGCCTGTTTGAGGTAAGCCGTGTGTTCGGGAGTATGTTCGACGACTGATTGGACAGGCCGTCGCTGCCCTTCATGAGCAGAGGATTGTGCACGGCGATTTCCATATACAAAATACCGCCATCAACGTCCTCATCAAACAAGACTCACTCAAGCGCGGCTGCAGAGGCCCCGGTGTTATCTATAGGTTGCTCGACCTCGGTCACTGCCTCATATATCCCAAAGACACTGTTATCGAGGACGTTCTCGACGCCTCGGGCCGGCTCAATAATTGCTTGGGCCGAAATGGGCTGGCAATACCACAACAGCCCTATAATCCCTTCCACGCAGAGACCGCAGTGGTCTGTCTCACCCTGCGGCCGCACTTAGAGGCATGTTTCCTTGAGTTGCGCCATCATCTTGCTCATGTTTGGTCCCTTAGGTGGCAGAATCCGCCGTCCCTGGTCTCTCTGAATTTCTAGATCGCGCCAAGGTCTATCTATCAGAGCCGCGAACGGCCAAGGTGGCCCTGGATCAATTTAGGGCGCTGATCGGCCGCATACTGGAAGAGCGTTGCGCCTAGAGTTGCACCAAACTGCCCTAAGGCATGCGTGTTGTTTCTCAAGTCATTCCTTGTACTGTCTAACATTGTATGGACTCGTAAAGCATCATTATTGGAAACGTATTTAGGTAGCAGTTCATTCATTATTGGCCGTAGTCTCATACCCGCCGGTCATAGCCACCCGAAAAGGGAACCCGGCTAGGGCGGCAACGCCGCCTGTGGGCTCCGCGCCTGTGAGGCGGCGCAGCCGCCTTCAATCCCACGTCATTTATAGAGAAGCGATCGGTCTTCTTCAAGTGCAAGGAATCGCCCGGAACCGCCCGCGGCAAGCCCGCGGCGATTCAACGGCACACAGCACGCAACAGGGCCGCCTTTATCTTCTTGAGGTTCCGAGGTGCGCGCGGAAAAAGTTGGCCTTTCTCATACATTCCACGTTCTGTACATTTTACGCCGCGACCGTTGGGTAACTAAAGACAGCAATGGGCAATCAGTGTTCTTTGAATTCAACTATGTAGTGATAGAAGAAGTCCGGGACGGTTGAATGGCGGATCTCCCTCACCATTGGAATACATATATCTGACTGTGTTGAGAGAGCTACGACATGCGAGGGGTCTTCTTCAATGACATGGAATGCAAGGAAACATGTGGGGTGGTTTGATTGGCTGGCGCAGAGTCAGCTATGACGGGGCTGAGAGACTTCATCCACTGACAGAGAAGCAATCGGTCTCTTTCGAATGACGTTGTGTTACAAGGGATGATATTTGATATTGATATGATAGACCAAGTACGACACCTTCATATTCGGCAAACCCATCCGTATGTCCGCTTCCGAAGAAACGTTCGAGGCGGTCCGACGGCGGATACGCTGCATTGGGTCGCCCTTAGCATTCTTTTAAGTTGTGAGCTAGGGCGCGCGCGGAGTAAGCTGGCCATTTATACGTTACAGGCCCCGACGACGATCTGGATGGCGCACTCAAGGCGGTGATAGGCTCTCCGAGTAAGTTCGTGCCAATGCCCCCGACTGTATGACTTGAGTGATATGGGTGTGTGAAGCACTCCCATGGGCCCGTCACCTGGACCATGCATTTGAAAGCTCGGTTGTGAGCTAGGGCGCGCGCGGAGTAAGCTGGCCATTTATACGTTACAGGCCCCGACGACGATCTGGATGGCGCACTCAAGGCGGTGATAGGCTCTCCGAGTAAGTTCGTGCCAATGCCCCCGACTGTGTGACTTGAGTGATATGGGTGTGTGAAGCACTCCCATGGGCCCGTCACCTGGACCATGCATTTGAAAGCTCAGGGACCTGGGAGGTCGGCTGAGCCGCATCGCAGGCGTTCGTGAGACCTATATATGCTGGCGGCACGATGGTATGCCTTATCACCACCCTCACACAATATAATGCCATCACAAGTAGCCTTTCGACCAAATTCGCGCGTAATGACGACGGAGAACGCGCCGGCCATCCTCGGGGACGGCAGTCCCACGCTCATCGCAGCAGGCGAAATGGGCACAGTTCAGGTTTCCTACTGGTCCAATCATGTCCGTTATTTTTCCGTCAGCATGCAGACTCGAGTGATTGACCCTCATCATTTGTCAGATTCGAGACCATCGGTATAAGATCCAATTTGACTCAGGACCGGTCGTGTACGGCGTCTCCGGTAGCATGCTGCGTTCTGCCTAGGTGAGGTCTCTTCAGGCAGTGCAAAAAGTTCATTCTCATCAGTTTCGGTTAGGACGCCAGTGCACATCTGTAAGATGATTGCAGGTGGCTAGTGGGCGAGGGGATTTGGTACGGGACGTTGTAAAATATGCTATACTCACATGTGACCATCATGAACTGCATCAATTATTCCTGCAACCTACTGTCCCAGGGCGCGCTGTCGATCACCGGTAACGTTGCCGGAATTGAAGCTAGCCACTTGTTCGAGTTCCTGTTCGATGCGCCCCATTGCATGCTGAATCGAGTCCATCTTGACCAGCTGTGCCTCGAACTTCCGCTTGTTAGTGCGTTCATATCGGTTTTTCGCCCGCCGATGTTCTGTTTCGCCCTAAGAATTGATGAATGAGCATTCGTCCGCTTCATGAAGGTGAGAACATACAACAACGGTACTATACCCGTCAGTTGGACCAAACCAGCGGATGTGGCGAACATAGTCACCGAGAGCATGGAGTTTGTATGTTGCTAGGCTGAACACTCGCGGTTTCCGACCCCCAGTCGAAGCAGTGCCGATTTTGCCTGATTTCTTCTTTTGGGCTACCTCGCGGCGCTGTCGGGCTCCCAATTCTTCATCGGTCTCATAGGTTGTGTAATGGGCGCAGACGACATCCGAGAAGTGCCGCAGACAGTTCCCGAGAGCTCTGTTGACGTCCTCTAATTCAGCTAGGGACGAGTCGGTGTGCATTCAAAGCTTTGCAAGGCTATGCCAGTAGGCAAGAATGTACAATAGATCAAGAATGAAATCCTCGTCGGCTTGATTAGGCAGGAGACCCTCAAAGCATGGGATGATACACTGAGAGGGTGATGAGACTATGCTCCGCAGTGTCTGCGATCTCGAGACATACCTGTAAGATATCCTCATAGTCACGGGCAGCGAGCTTGTTCAGTTCGGAAACATTATGCGAGAAACGTCTAATGGTGTCGCGTCCGAAAGAAGCGACTTGAGAGAGCCTTAATCAGTGATCAATACTAAAGATATTTCTGTGTAAGCCTGACGTACCGTTCATCGAAAATCTGCAGTTCACGTTTCTCCAAAGACGAGAGTATACGGATCAGGTGTATTAGCACGGTCTTCCAAACTCCGAGCTCGAACTCATGCATGAGATCCACAACAAGGAGCGTGAAGAAGTCCATATGATCTCCGAGGCGTTGGGCCAGATGATGTCGACAATTTTACGAGGTGGCTTCGGAGGTCGTTTTGGGTTATTCAACTGATTTGGATCGAGGCGAATATCAGGAACGGCGGTGGGACGTCGACGGTATGTGCGAAAGAGGCCGAACTTGTTGACAGCGGTCTTGACCTTCAGAGGGATTCGGAGGGAGATGCCAGAGGAAACGGGCTCTGAGGTATCGATATCTGAAGGCAAAAGATCTTCTTCGCCTACAAACTCGGCAGGTCCTTCGGGCAAATCGTGGCGAGGACTGGCCGCAGAAGGTCGCGGGCCAAGCGTCAAGAGGATACGCTTCCATGGCGCTCGTACAGGCGGTGCACCGCCATGTTCAGAGCTCGAGCTTGACGAGGAAATCAAACCGACAGCAGGTATGCTGTCATTGAAAGATACTGGCGAAGACGTTTGCGGCGGCGCGTCTGATATGGCATCCTAGACAACATTCAAGGTCTACAACTTGACATCAAATGGCAGATGTCGCTTACCATGTCCCAATCAAAGTCCGGTTGTACATCACTCTGCCGGTCGTCCCCACCCGCCGTGCTGTGAATATTGGATGAGCCAGGAATATCATGCGTCCGACCGCTGTCTTGCGATGACTCCGAGGACGTCGATACCTGGGCCAAATCTTGCTCCTTCTCCTCCCGTCTAGGCCGCTTCCTGAAGTTCTTGAAGCTTTTGAAGATGTCGGATGTGGACTGGCCAAAGCGAGTTTGCTTGGTCTGGAAATATCGTGGGTATGTATTCCTGGCAGACTCGGTGATGCTTATTCAATTCTTGGCGTCTCGCGTATACGCGGTTGCAACCGCGGCATCTGAGGTCGCGCTCTTCATCGTCACTTGCAGCGGGCATGGATGCGGTCAGGAGGAAAATTAAATATGAAATATCGTGGATTTTGAGTTTATGCTAGTGCAGGCGACGGTATGACTCGAGTTACTACTAGAGTAAAAATAACTCCAGTGGAGTTGTTAGACATGGTGCAAGTCGCGAGCAGACTTGATCGACATACCTAGTACCCATTCGCCACATGTCGATCTAAGAGCAGAACATATGACACGAGGTTCTCGCCATTCACGGAGGTGCAAAAAGTATCCGTGATCTGAACCGTAAGCGGAATGTCGCACTATGCCTCGCCATTGAGTCGATTTAGTCCTCAGAGCGTCTTGGACTGTCGTGGTTCGAAGGAGACAAGGGTGCTTCCCGTTTCGGCATTTTATTGATATACTATGTATTCTCACCTAATCTCCGTTTCGGTCGCTTGCCTGGATCCGCTATTGATGGTACGGTTCAGCACTGGCAGGCTAACGGTATTATGATTGCAGCATGAAGGCCATTTCTACAGGTCTGGAATTTGACTGCCTAGTAGCGACATTCGACTGCAGTCAAATACAGGACCGGTAGTTATTGCATCCAGTTTTTGTCCAGTTTGCAAATATACGGGAAAGGTACAGCCGATCATTACATACCGCTCCGGCATATCCTCACCACGATCACAGCCGACTACCGTCATACTAGCGAACTTTTGCTGATGGTCCAAGTTCAGTTCGAGCACCCATTTCCTGATATGTACCATTTCCGGAGTACAACTCCATAAGACCGCAACTTGCGTTGCCATCCGCGGCATACTCAGACGAACACCCAGAGCAACGTCCATATGTGTTGTGAAAACCTGAAAAGCGCGCCGTCGATCTTCGAGCGCGGTTAGCTCAATGAGCGTACGAAGGAAACGTACATGTTGAGTTCGCTTGCGATGAGGCTAGCGAGACGATGAGCACTCGATTGAGTACCAGAGTGTTTACTTTGTCGAGTAAGCGGAAGTCAGACGAGAAGGTGATTGTTGTAAGCAAAGAGTAGATTCCCGTATCTACTGTCACAAGAGGGCCTGCGGACTTCGCACTTTGCTGCGCGGATCGGGTTCGGTCAATCTACCCACCCGTGTTTCGCACTTTGCCTCTGGCTTCAGGCCTGGACTCGAGCTCGTTGCCTCCTGAAATCCTAGATGTCGAGCTTCGTTGCAGGTGTCGGCGGCCGTTGCTGATTCGGCGGATGACTGCCGACGCCGTCCAACCAAGCCATCACTGATTTCAAGGTCCGCGGTGTCTTTATATAGCTCATGCTACCTAGATACGGGTTCCCCACGCACACCGACAGCCAGATGAGGGTCTTTGTGTCTGGCGCAGCGGTGGCGGGCGAGCTTTGGACATATTGGACATACCGGATCCAAGAACCCCAATTTGCACGTGCGGATGGAAAGTAAGCCCTATAATCTCTCATCTGCTGCTATCATACTGAATCTCGTCAGATGGGTGCCAGTAGGAGACCTCCTAGATGACATTGCGGCCATAGAAGCTTTCTGGAATCTTTATCGACTTGCACATCCAAATTTCACACTGGACACAAATGATTTGACTCGTTTCCAGTCAGGCGAAACCTTCAAAATTGCCTACGGGCCCCCATGCCAGGCCGATCTGAATTCGTGATGAATACTCAGCGGTTAGTCACATTGCTCTCCAGGTTTCCCTTTTTTGAGAGCTCAATGAGCTCTCCGCTTTATGTGTGCAGATTGTACCCTATGATTGACGTCTCAAAGCCAATTATTTGTCACACTCCAGCGATCAACGCAGGTCCGATTCGTTTATTTGCCTAGTGAGGGAACTACAAGCCGAACAACCACCCAAGGAAGACGGGGGTGTTGGTATGTCGACAACAATTCTAATGCATCCCGCGATCAGCACTCTGAATCAAGTACTTCCCATTTTGCTTCCGCGTCGCGCCTTTGGTATTGGCTGCCCACAGCGCATGTCGCCACTAGCCCAAGAGTGAACAGCGTCGTCGCGCACCAAATGGCTACGCAGTCTTTGGTCGAACTCGTACCATCTACCGCGACATCAAACAGCGCCTGCACACTCCGCCCAGACTCTCCGCACTGCACTCTCCGGTGAGCCTATGTCAGTGCTCGTGTCGCATGTCGTGAGGTCGTAATGTCAGCACCCAGCTGAGCCGCTGGTATGCGGACTACAGAAGCATCGCCTCACCGCTCAGTCGGCCCTTAGTATCGCCGCCTAGCGCGAGCGCGGCATCAATTTGTGCAAAGGAAGAACCTGTTACAATTTGGTGAGAGGTTATCGCACTCCTCGTCGTCGAGAGTCCGCTGCGCCGATATATAGTCTTCCATCGTCCGACGGATCCGAGCTGCGTGTTGGGGCTGCAGCATGGTCCGTGTTGTCGCCGCTGTGGACTCGTTGGCAGGTCGTGCAGTCTGTGCACACGTCGGAAGCTCCTAAAAAGAAATTCTTTGCTGTGGTGTCTCGAGTGCGGATCCGACGCAGAGGAGAAATGACAAAGGGTTGCCTGAGGGCTGTAGGGCGAGTGATAGTAAGTCACAATAATTCGAATAAAAGAAATCATCTTCGCCTGCGCAATCAGTTCATGGTCGTTAAACAACTTTGTAGTTTGCTGCCTCATCTACGTTTGACACCGGCTGCTTGTTTACTTTGACATTGGCTGAATCACAAGGCGTATAATGGCTGCTCAGCACAGGTCATGACCATGACCATGCCCCTGCCGCCACCTCCGTTATTCTTGTCGGTCCATGAAGCAATCGTGAATTCTCTGGCGAGATATGTTATTATTGCGCGTCTGGCGCCTAGAACGTTGAGCTGAGATTCGCCAATGAAGCGTAGATTGTTGGTGGGGAAGGTGGCGGGGGCCTTGTGATTTTGGGCTATTCGGAACACGGTGCGTCTTTGCTCAGACGGAATTTGTAAGTGAGGGCGGCATGCACCCTTCTGACGCGTCCTCGGTCAATGACCGCAACATTAGGCAGCAGACCGGCGCTCCAGGCCGCCCAATCTTGGATACCGATCCAGCTGTGTATGAGGGAGCGACGACTGAGCGACGGTGGTGATGGATGAGCGCGGAGCGGACTCGGCGGGTTGTCGTCGGCATTGCAGCGGCGATCAATGAATGCTGATAGGACAATACAACAGCCGTCCTCGCCCCGGGTCCTTGATCACCATCACCTGCACAGCCGGGAAACATGAAAGAGAGTCTTCTCGTGCAGCTAGCCCCCTCCCGCATCTCCGAGCTGCCCATCATCGCCCTCGAGAATGGTCAGATTGCAGTCGAGTGCCCATGTTGTCTCAAACCGCAACAGCTTCGAGTTCGTCGAAAATTCTTGCTGCAAGCGAGCGGCGAGGCCAAAGCGCAGCAGCACTTCATCAAACACTACGATGCTTGCATGCGGAAACAACAAGCCCCCCTGGTCCGAGCGTCCTTTTCGCTCATCTCCTGTGTTGTTGTTCACCCCCGTCGACCACTAGATTCTTGCTGCCAAAATGGTTGGAGCGCCATCCGTGCGCTTGTGGCAGTACACTTTGCGGATACAAGCGCAAACCGTGCAAATCCCTATGGGCCCCGATGTCCCCACGAGATCGCTGCAGGAATTTTGGTTCTCTCAGCCCATTCTGAAGTTACTCAACGGCCGGAATCCCGCCAATATGAGCGCTTTCACAGGGAGTGAGACGCTCTATCCGGACGCTGTTGGATACGATCCAAAGCGTCTCCAAACTTTCGTGAAAAAGGCGTTCAAGGACGTTATGAACGAGTGCCAACAGCCCAAAATTGTGGGTCACATCGACTTTATACTGGTGGTGAACTTCCTAGGACAGACGCGCAACAACAGGACACATTTTCCTCGGCCCATTGTCGTCCAAGACCCCGTTGCTCCCCAATACGGGGTCATTGACAAACTCCGTCGCCAAATCATGGCAAAGTACCTTCGCCTTCTGGATCTCAAGGAGATTGAGACCTTTGCTGATGAAGCCGCCTTGACGCTTCTTCGCCACCGACATGTTCTACTTGGTCCTGACTTTGTTGCTACGCCAGCTGAGCTTTTGGCCTATATGCGATGGCACGTAATTCTTTGAATCTGCCTGATACGTTTTTTCTTACCTTGGCGCGTTAGGTGGTTTCGAACGACCCTCCTAGTCGTCAGGTTTCAATCCAAATCGGTCCGCTTGCGACAAAGAAAGGGGGCATCAGAGAACAGCCGCGGTTTCTGCATTGAGGCTTGTCGACCAATATTGGCCGGCGAGACCATACATGAGCTCACCGGCTATTGCCCTAGCGATCACATAGAGAAGAGCGAGCTCACGAACTTATCCGTCATCCGCGTCGCTTTGCAGTCAGGATCCGTGGCGCTGCCTTTGTTGGGTCCGCTGAGATTCATAAACCATCGATGCAGACCAAACTGCGAAGTGAGTTTTATCATTCTGCACCTCTTCGTTGGGTAACATCTCTCTCCAGTATGTCATAAAGAACAATGACATTTGGACGCATTTCATCGAAGCAAAAACTGATATTGCCGTTGGGGACGAGATATTCGTTTCGTATGGGTCTGATTATTTCGACGATCTTGGTGAGAATGGTTGCGTGTGTGCAGACTGCAAGGACAGGAGGGAGTTGAGCGCATTGTGACAGAGTACACCGAGACGACGAAGAACGTGGAAGGGGCTAACATCTCTTAACATCAAAATATTGTAGTTTATGCTGCGTGACCGTCGGCAGGTGGTGAAGATTGATTCATGTTAACTCATAGCGTGCGGGTGTCATCTGTGTCCGTCATCACATGAAATACATTGACTTGTGGTATTGTGCAGCAAAGGTATATTTTGAAAGACAGGCAAGACGATGGTCACCCGGCATCAACAGGTGGTAGAAGCCGCTAATCAATATCAAGTTGTACGCGGCAGATTTGCAATTAATGTTAACTCATGAGCGGAGGCATCATTTGACATTTGGGTCGGTCAAACAGTTAAACCATGTATGCAAGGCAAAACACGAGGACATAGAACTCAATCAAGGTCGTTTCATATTTGAAACTCCATGTTGATTGATATTGGGCGGGATCGAGCGACATTTGCTTGAATCAATGATTATGATGAGCTCAAGTCATTCAGTCATTTATTTGGGGTCATACACGGTCTGTCAACCCAGGTTATTTTGCTATACATTACAAGTGTACAAGAGGGGCTACGACCTCCCCTACGATGAGCCAGACGCGTACGGAATGTCGGAGGATCAAGGGGCCTGCAGCGGACGCCGGAGATCGATCCATCTCCAAAGTCGCGCGTCGTTTCTGCGGGAACGTCCGCGAATGGACGCAAATGGATTGTCGTCTATGCCTGCAAGTCACGCATGGATTCGCGCTGACCTGAGAGTCAGACCTCACCATCCCCTTGAATAGGCTGTTCCTGGGCGAACGCAAGCGCAAATGAAGCGGGACGAGATCGGATTGGAATTTGTTGGCCGTCGGTGGCGGTGCTCACAGGGCCGCGGTACCGAGTCTGCGTAGCAGGCACGACTACAGACGATAAACGGTAAGCAGACGCGCTGGGAGCAACGGTCTCTGCTCGTGGACGGTCCCAGGAGGCTCGCGTGGGCGGTCTTCGCATGAATTGACGCCATACTCGGTACGTCGCGTCTGTCGAAACATTGCACGCTTTGCAGCACGGCGTGGAGCTATCCTGGGAGCACACGGAAAGCGAAGGCGCCAGGAAGCAGGCGAGCAGAAATCTACGTAGGCACCGGTACGAGCTCCGCGAACCTCGAGCTACTTCGCGCACTGTGAGCACACAAATCGAGGATGAATACGAGGTGGGCTATGAGCGAGGATGGGAGGGCGGCGACCGCGCTGAGAGTTTGCTGGCGGTTTGGCAGCGAGGTTTGTCCGGTCAGTGCGCAGCGATGATGGATCATGATAAGTGTCGTGCCGAAGACCCGCAGGTGATGGGTGAAGGCTGACAAAGCATAAATCTCGCACTTAACTTTGTTTTGACCTGATTTTGACTACCGCCATTCAAGACACAGATCGGCGCAAGATTTGCGTCCTCCGATCATGAAAAAGCGCAAACAATCTCGAAAGCGCAAGGCCCCTGCCGTGTCTGCGCGAGAGGAAGAATCGAAGGAATGGTGGCGCGTTCGTGAGCCGGTTCCTTCTCCTGGCTGTCCCGTTCTTCAGCTTTTCTGATAATTGCAGGCGGCATTCAGTCTTGCGTGATGAGGGAAATTGCAAGCGTTCGATTCTGGGATTACCAGATAAGCTGGTCCGGAGACCAAAAGTACCCCGACAGGTCCGCTTTCCTTTCAAGGCCGTCTTTCAGCGTCGCTCATCGCGCGAGCAGTTTTGAAGACGAGGCCGCATTCATCGGCGGCAGCATGTACCACCTGAAGTATTTCTGGGAGTGCGTGCGCCCAGCTCTAGGGGGGCGCAATCCCTACGACCTGAATTTATTTGCTCCGGGGACAACATTCCATCGGCCCAAAAATGTGAAACTGGCTCCTCCCGCGCGATTTTCGGAAGCAGTGAGCACTGGTCGTGCGGAGCATGCGGCGAGCACCAAGGAGCGCTCTAATAAAAGGATGGCCAACAGTCCGTATCACTCAAGGAAATGTGAGGGCTCCTTCCCCTGAGATGTTCAGCGCCTGACGCACCATCAGTTTTCATTTCAGGAGCCAGGATGAGCAAGGAGTCCGACATTCCCTTCTGGCAATACTGCCTTCGATCTCCTGTCTTTGGCGCATCTATTTCCCCCCCTGAGTGAGTTGCTTAGTCATAAGGATTTGGACCTCACCTCACCTTTTTTCCACAGGTGGCGGAATGTCGGCGACATCGTCTTCAACCGCAAGGAGACTGCAGATGGTTCTCGGCGACTCAGCGCTATTTGCCAATTCTGGGCGTTGTACCGCCTTCAACATCCGGAGTTCAATCAAGACATAATGGATCTACGCCAGTTCAGCACTGGGCAGCAATTCCACGTTCGATATGGGCCGCCGGTGCCTCACAAGCCTTTCGATGCATCAGATGCTCTTGAGGTGGGGTTCTCTGACTCAGAAGAGGAGGCAGACGAGGTGGACCAGAGAGAGGACGAGAATGGGGAAGGGGATGACGAAGGGGAAGGGGAAGGGGACGACGAAGGGGAAGGGGATGACAAAGGGGACGACGAAGGGGAAGGGGAAGGGGATGACGAAGGGGAAGGGGATGACGAAGGGGAAGGGGATGACGAAGGGGAAGGGGATGACGAGGGGGAAGGGGATGACGAGGGGGAAGGGGATGACGAAGGGGAAGGGGGAGACGAAGATGACAGGGAACGGGAACGGGAAGACGAAGGGGAAGTGGAAGAGGAGAAGTCGACAAGGCGCAAAGGTGTCAAGCGCAAGAAGCCGCTTGGGGAAGAGAAAGCGGAGGTGGCGCGCAAGGGCTCTAAGCGTCAGAAGAAGGAGGTTGTGCAGCCGGATTCGGAGCAAGTGGGCATCTCCGCAAAGCCCAAAGGTGCCAAGTCCAAGGGGGCTGTGAAGATGGGATTGCAAAAGCGCTCCAGGCCTGAGAAGAGGCCCGCCTGAGGTGTGTCGGAGGGTTGATGTCACTAAGCCCTGATGTACCCGGGAAACCTTGTTACTTAGATCTCTACATTGCCTTGTTGCATTTTGATTCCTACAGATGCTTGCATTGACTGTGTGTAGTGATAGGCATTGCTTTGCTGATGGGGAGGAGCACCAACAACGACTGTTGGAAGTGCGGGCGTGGAATCTGAGAGGCACAGATTATGTAGCCTGGGCATCGGGCTTCAGGACGAGAGAAAGATCTTCGTTCTTCTGTAACGACGGCTGAAGGAGGCAACTATTTGTCAGACGCCAGGCATGATCAGTGGTGACCCGGCGCGCGCTCTCCCGCTCTCCGCCATCACAGCCATAGCCAAGAGCACACCACAAGCGATCATCAATTTGAGTGAGGGAGGTCTTTGAGGTCTCATCCCATAATCACCGGCCAGCCTTTCCATTGGCGAACAGCACTTCGCTGGCAACGCAACAACCAAGCCAATGTCGCGACGTTCTTCTGTTGACGATAGGGCGCAATGAGAAATTCCATTGAATAGAAACAAAGATATTGAGCCGGCCGAAAAAAAACGAAGACGACGGCGAGGAGAGAGGGGAATTTGATGTGACGCACTGTACATGTTTTGCCACGAACTAAGGCGTTTATCGTTGCCGCTGTCAAAAACGAGTTAGCTCATGCTGAGCGATCAACGCCCACATGGGCGCTTGGCACTGATCATTTCGAATGAGGTGATGTGCACCAAATCTTGCTGCGTGTGAAGAAGTGAATTCATGCCAGATTTGCCATTCATTCCTCCCTTCGCCGATGGAGCTCATGTGCAAATGAAAGGGGGTGCTGAAAAGTGTGGTCCCGCTTGAGAGGGTCAGCGTGGGCCGTCTGGAAAATCGGGGCGTCGTTGGTCCGCGCGGTGAGCATGAACGGCGGGAGCATTGCCTAGCTCACAGTTGTGAGGTAAATCGAATTCGTCGAATCGCTGGCGTTGAGGCCAATCTGACGACCGGCTTGCGGGGTGCCCGACGAGCATTCGGCACTAAGACGATGGGCGATCTTCATTGATTGGCAAAGGTGATGGTCTTTGGTTTCTGACTCGCCTTGAAGAAGCAAGTCGACGTCTAACAGGGCGCCGATATAGAGGCGGACTGTCAGGGAAAGAGGTAGAGATGCTCAACTCGGCGTTCGTCCCGGCGGCGAGGTGAAGGATGTTCCAGAAGCCAAAGGCTCAATCTCTTTCTTCTCGGGCAGACAATGCAAGCGCAGTCTGTCGTGGCGCAGACGTCGGGTCCCGTCGTGAAGAGCCAAAGGTCGGAATTTGGAGGCTGAGGCCGCCCAGTTTGTCAATTCGTCAGACTTGGCCAGCGTTCCGCGCGGTGACGGGGTTGACCGCGGCGTTGAGATCGTTATGCGGCCGCAGGGGGCAATTGACGTCAGCTCGTGCTGAGCGGGCGCTGCATCGTCTGCACAAAATTGCCGTTAGCTCTCGCGGGCCAAACGGACGACATTGATTGTATGGTCGCATGCAGAGGCAGGGGAGGATTTGGCAAGTTTGTGTGCTGCATTGGCCAATGAAGCAAGTGGGCTACAAGTCATTTTGAGCGGGCGCTGACGGACCAATCCATGCTCACAAGCGCCCAGAGCTCGGAGCCCAGCCCCAGCCTTCGATATCCGATGCTGAGCCGAGTAAGTATGGGCCCCTGCATCCTTGAGCTATCTCAAGGCGTCGTCGGGTTGAAAATCGAAACTTGCGACGGGAGTCAGCATGACTGGCAAATGCCGAAACAGATCGAATCAGGTCCGCACGAGTTTTGGGCTTTTCTCCCAACCACCACCATTGTGACGCGGCCTCGCGAACGCCGGAGTTGCTTTGTAGGCAGCCTCTCCGAACCTTCGCGAGCCGTTGAAACGATGCGTGCTGAGTTGGCTCATCGTTGCCTTTTGGCGGCGAAGCGCCGCGCTGGGCGCCCTGGCGATGGAATCGAACCCCGGGGCCACGCCAGGCCCCGCGCTCTGCCCACCGGCCGCCAAGAGCGCTCGCCCCGCTCCGCCCCCCGCCTGCGCGCGCGGACGCCGGCTTTGCTTTGAAGGCAGCTTCTCCGACCCTCCGCGCGCCAGCCAAACGGCGGGCAACCGCGATTGCGACGCCGTCGATCCGCTTGCTCGGTCAGCTCGCCCAGCTCGCCCAGCTGCGCACGCACCAGAGCCGTTCCGGCCCCCTGATGCCCCGCGCCGCCCTGGCCTGGCCAAGGTCCTCAGGGCGCTTGGACGCGCGCTTTCGCCGCCCAGCGCAATCCCAGTCCACGCCGCTGCCGGCGCCGCACGCCGTCTTGCGCTGCGGCCTGGTCCTGCAGCTTGAGGGCGCAGCTTCTTGAGCGGGGGTGAGTTGGCAGAAATGGGGAAGCAGGGCGGGCACCTCTCAACATCCCTCATGCACCTGGGCACGCTCTTCCCAAGTTCTTGGCACCTTGGTGCGCATGCAAAGCTGCTATCTCTGAGGCGGCGGAGAGACGCGTCGGGGATGCCTTCAAGCTGCAATGCTGCCGTCCCTCGTCGCTTGCGCCCCTGCAGGACCGGGCGCCGCGCTCAACGTGCTCATCTAACCGTCCCAGGCGAGGCCGTCGTCGGCATCGAGTCATTGCATTGCAGCGCAGCCTGACCCCTACGGCAATCAGCAATTCCCTAGGGCGCTAGATGCGCTTAGTCTGGCGCGCCGTCTTACTCGGCCAACTTGGCCCCAAACTGGCAGTCGTAGGCGGCTTATAAGCTCTTGAGGACGATGGCTGAGGTCGCATGACCAGAAAGCTTGGTCGACTTGCAGCTTTGGAGGCGGCCCGTGCTCTCCGCGCTGACCTCGAGCACTTTCAGCTCGATTAGCACAACGGTTTGGCCTGGCCTTGGTATGAGGAACTCTCTGTCGAGAAGCATCTTCCATTTGTCGGTCGTAGTGGTTTGCCTAGAATTACTTCATGATCAAAATGTGCCCCGCTCCTGCATCATTGTCGGATCATTTGACAATAGGATCCAGATGGACATGCTGCTTCACTACTTATGCAAATTGAAATACCAATACTGATTACCCCTGTCCACAAACGCCCTATCTCTACGCCCATTTGCACGACTTGAGTGACACCCTCACTCAATTTTGCTTTCGCTACCTCTATGAGTATGCGCCAACGATCGAATCGAACTCGGGACCTCCTGGCTGCGCAAGCGGCGAGCTTGGCGCAGCCGTCACAACCTCCCCGCCCTGCCGCGTCAGAAGAGTTTGGCCTGGATGTTGTTGCCGCTACCATCGCAGGTCGCGAGAAGCCAACAGGCGGCCTGGCAATGGAGGATATACTGGAGGAGATGATCAACCTACAGGTGCGTTCCAGGCCCTTGCTTCTGCACTGCGCTGATGGAGCCACATGCAGATCTCTACTGCAGCAGAAGCGGACGCCGGCGCCGCGCCATGCAGCAGCTCCGCAACAAGAAACAAAGTAAACATCGATACGTCGACGGCGGAGAACCCGGAGGTATGTGCGAGTTACTTCATCTGCGCCTAGCGCTCAACGCGCTGCCGGTAGAGCACAGCTCCGATCTTTCACGCGCTGCCAAGAGCATCAAAAGTGGCGCGAGATGCAACCGCAGGGGGTTCAGAGATAATTCAAAACATTCGGCATCTTATCGGTCAGATACAAGCTTATAGAGGCGCAGAGCGTTCGGCCATCATGAGCGGCCTCCGGAGGACGGAGCTTGCGCTGGACGAGGAGTCCCGGCGCTGGTCAAAGGTGGCCTCAAAAGTGCCCGCTCAGCATCTTTACGATTACAACGATGTCTATCTGAATGCGGCAGGATTAGTAAAGGAGTTGAGGGATCAATATCCTGACGACAGCCCTATCAGAATTTCCGGCGGTAGGGCTTCCTCACGCATTCGCACATCTTAAGCAAAATGACGCTCACGCATCTGACACAGATTCGCATCGTCCGACTCAGAAGGCGGAACCAGCCCTCATAGCCTACGTTATCACCCTCGTTCTCCGAGTCTTTAACTCGGCCAGCCGCAGGCAGAGCACTTTGATGCTAAAACTTCTGCGCATCTTTGCCATATCATTTGCTTCGCTGGCTTCTGGTGGTCCAAATCATTTACAGCGTGCAGCTTTGGCTCACATACCTGAGGACATTCGCACTTTGGAGTCTCAGTTCAGTCTCGATGTCAAGACTGTCGCATATGCCGTCTGCACCACATGCGGTTACTTGCAGGCACCCGCCGATCCACCCCAACCCCTCTATCCATCGAACTGCCGCCATGAATCTCCATTCCTAGGCCTTTGCAATGCTCCCATATTGCAACATGGAAAGCCCATCAAGACATTTCACTACCGATCATTTCTGGACTGGTTTGGGAAATTTGTGGCACTTCCAGGCATATCGTCCTATGCTGATCGGTTTTCTGCTGAGGTGTCTCAGAATGCAGAGGAGCGCACCGATTATTTCAGGACGTCAGATGGACAAATTTACCGCACTCTCGCAACGGAGGACGGCAAATCTTTCTTCATTGACCGTGGCAATGAAGGACGCTGGGCATTTTTGATGCTAGGAGACTTCTTCAATATCGAAGGCAATCGCATTGGAGGAAAGGCGAGCTCAACTGGTATGATGGCGCTCATATGTCTCAATCTGCCGTGGCATCTTTGCTATGATCCAGCTTACATCTATGTGCCTGGAATCATCCAAGGTCCGAGAGAGCCTGATGCTAAACAGGGTCATCATCAGCATTATTTGCGACCTCTCGTGGATGATATGCTTATCGCATATCAACGAGGAGTTCAATCCATCTCCTCAAGAACCAAGGAGCATAGGACTGAGCGCTGTGCTCTCGCGGGAACCGGCATGGATCTCAAGGCGGCACGACCTTTTGCTGGCTTGATGGACATCACCTCCCATACCTTTTGTCCCTATTGCGATCTCTGGCATACATCTCAGCTATCCAGAACGGACTACGAATCATGGAAGCCTAAGGATCACCACCATCTCAAAATGGGTTCTCAGTTATGGGCTGATGCTGCTGATCACAAGACGCGTGTGGGCGTTGAGCAAAGATATGGGACACGTTCCAGTGAACTGCATCGTCTGCCTTACTGGAATCCTGCTGTCCAGGTCACTGTCGACCCAATGCATACAGGGGACCTAACTGTGATTCACAGATACTTCCGCGAGTGCTTACGGCTGGACAATCCACGAGCAGAGAAGAATCCAAAGAACAAAGATAATCCTCCTATCTCGCATATTGCCTTCTATCACAACTTCTCTCCACCTCCCGCCCTCTCCACACTATCCTCTGCCCCAACACCTCCTATATCCAGCGCATATGGCGAAATTTCCCCCCTATCCTGGCCGTCTTTGGACTCCTCCCTTCAAGATGCACGAAATGCTTGGTTCAACAAGCTGGATATCTCTGACAGCCGTCTTAGGCGTCAAATTGTGGAGGGCAGACGGCATCTCTCAGATGGACTATTGTCTGACTCTCTGTATCGCATCTTGAAGAGGTATAATCGGCCGGTCCTTCTATTTTTATGCATAGATGTCATGGCCTTTTCTCCCGAAGAATGCCAGCGTATGCTCAAGGATGACATAATCCATAAACGAGCTCCAACAAAGCACATTTTGGTAGAAACCCTCATATCATGGGTATGTGTTATTCTTTATTTGATTATAGATGCTTGTAGTCTAATGTTAATTCAGCGCATAAATGAAGTTGTGGAAAAGCAGTTTCATTGGCCCCATTTTGCTTTGAGATCAGGAATCCATCATGATATTCCTAGATCAGATGATGACCCAGGGCCTTGGGGTTGGCGCACGCTGAACAGGGAAGAGCGCTTGGCACAACTCGAAGTTCTTGGAAAAGCTATGAACTATGATGCTGCACGGGATGTTGGAGATATCCAGCGTCACTTGACTTTGGCCAGAAATAGTTTGGCTGATGTTGCTCGTGCTTTGGAGGCAAGCGTCATGCAAGCTTTGCATTATGTATGCATCGATGTTTGCTCTCAAACCCCAACTGTAATCCTTCGGAAGGGCAATAAAGCTCAACTTATTGAACGATTGATGGCTTGGGTATGTCTCTATCTCATAATTTCTGTGTTGAGTATACTGATTATCATCAGAGAGCAATGTATCCACTACAAGGTTTACCTTGGACTGCGGTGGACTCTCCAATCCTTCTTGATGCCGTCCAGAGCTGCATCAAAGACACTATCCTACCATCTTGGGTTTCTCGTCCTCCTTTTCATACTGGTTTACCACAGGCTGGTACTCTCAAGGCTGATAATTGGCGTATATTGTCAACTATTCATTTTCCCCTATCCTTACTTGCTTTATGGCAAGAAGCATCTCCCTTGGCAACACCAGATGCTTGCGATATGGAGTCTGTTCTCAAGACTTCCATGTATCTTATTTGCTCTAGCAAATTGATGACCAAGCGCACAGTGACCCAAGATCAGCTCCTGCAGGCCCAATGTCTCTATCGTCAACATATGGAAGGTCTTAAAAAAAACTTTCCTGGGTTCATACTGCCCACACATCATATGTATTGGCATATCTTTGACTCCATTCGATCATTCTCTGGAGTCCGCAATTTTTGGTGCTATGGCGGTGAGCGATTCATTGGACGACTTAGACGTATTCCCATCAATCATAAGTCTGGTATGTTTTTTCTCTCCTATCTCTTTAAATAAGAAAATCTCAGAAGCAATATAGGAGAATTTGAAGGCACCTTATTGCATTCATTCTATAAGGGTGCTGCATTCCGACAGTGGCTCAATGAGCCAGATTGTCCTTCTCTCATTCAATGGTGCAAGACGCTCATTGACAGAGCATATCATTTCTCTCCCACTTCCTTTTCTGATGGGACAGAAGATGACATGATCTTCGATGAAGAGGAAATTCCTCTACAGCTGAGGTCCACTCAGATTAAGAAGACAGAAGAGGCACCACCAGAACTACAACATGCACTTTCTCAAATATTACACAAAGACAATGAGTCTCAGCTTGTTGTTCTTTCACGAGTGCCAGCGCCTAATGGATTTTACAGCGACCATCGTAGAAAGGGAGAAATCGGCAATAGCTATGTATGCTTCCGATCCAAAAAAGACAAGCACGATCGATGGAGCGCTGGTCGAATCAAACATATCTGCAAAGTTGGATCGCAGTTATACTTTGCAATTGAAAAAAGTCGTTCTTATCGAGGTGTTGACTTTCTCAAAGCTTTTTGGGATGATGGTTTCGAGGCCCAAATTGTATCAGAGGACTTTCACAAGTCTTTCGAGATTGTACTGTCCAAAGATGTTATTGCCCATAGTGCACGATGGCGCATCACTGAAGGACAAATAGGAGTTGTTAATTTGGACAAAGTAAGCAAATTATTGGACTGTTTGATATTCAACTAATACTATATTGTAGCAATGATTATACATAATGTGGATTGGTATATTATATTGGCTGCATTTGGAACAACAATAAGTCTTCTAAAACAATTGTATGATGTTATTCAAGTGCCCAAGAAGAGGTCAATGATTGCCCAAGAATTGCCCAATGATTACCCAATGAGTGGTCAATGAGTACCCGAGAAATGCCCCCTCAGCGCCCAATGAGTGCCCGCTGCGGTAAAAGGTCAGATTTTCACAAGGGGAAACAATGCCTTTGATGAAATTTTATGCAGCCTAAAAAGGCAATAAATGAAATAGGAACAAGACGTTGAAAAATTCTATATATGGCAAGATGTATTTCTTATGTAAACAATTACTATTTTTGTAATTCAAAGTTTAAATTCAGATGACGTACAAATCTTCAATGTTCAACTTATGTTTCGATGGAAAAATATCTAGTGAAATATTAAAAAATACATATTGTTTAACCAAGACAAAATAGACTTTTTTTCTCAGTGATCATATTCTGAGAAAGAGAGTCTTTCTCATATCGTTATTCAATTTGTTTTACCTTTGAAAAATAATTGCTTGACCGCAGTGTAAGAGGACTCAGTTGAGGTGAGAGCCTCGAGCTTGCCCAATCAGAGGGATCACACAAACGGCCGTTCGTCGATGCCACGGCAGACCAGAGCTTTCGGGAGATGTCCATCCTACTGTACATATCCAACGCGACTTGAGCCTTACTTGGCGCGATCTGGATCACTAGGAATCAAAAGCCGTCGTCGGATGTTTAAAATCTCCTTCAATAAGGTACAAGAAAATATGGACATCGTCTGAACAGGTCTAAAGTCCCATGATCCGTTGCAATTGCGGCTTCACATCCTGGGACTCTGCTAAAGCCTGCTCCACTACTCGCCTCCGGTCGAGGTCATATACAGCAGGCAACCACACATCTACTGGGAGCGCCAACGCCTGCATCTCCGAGCACCTCACCGAAGTGTTCCCCTCCCTGAACTGCTCGAAGTTGAGACTGTTCACATGATTGTAATACCGGCCTCGTATGAACGACGGGTGTATCAAGCCTTCGAACCCTTCCGCCAAGATAGGCTGGAAGGCGTAGTCCGGGCTTGGGGGTGGGATAGGGTTCGGGGAGATAGGAGAAGATACGACGAGCTCGTATAGCGTACCGACTGCAAGGTGGTGGACGTTGCCGGAATCGGCTGAGACGGGGTGGAAGCGATGGATGCGCATGACGAGGGGGGTATTGACTGTGTGTCCATGTCGAGGTAACAGGACGTGTGGACTGGGTGCCAGACGATAACGAGCGATGCATAGGCGGACGACGTCTCCTGGCATGAACTTCTCCGCGCCCCACCAGAGTCCCTTGACAGACATAGGCCCATGCGCATGTTCGATGTTGTCTGCGCAGCAATGAGGATCAACAATGGTAATGAATTGGGAGAATTCCTACTCACCACCAATCGGAGCCCAATGCTTCACAATTGCTGCCGCCACCTGCGACGCGGCGACAAAAGTCTTGATCGCACGCTCCCACGTAGACGTCGGCAGCACAGAATTGGGATCGCACACAGGCAAATATCGACACTCGACCGGGTACGCGCCCGTCATAAACTTGCCAATCGAAGTCATCAGCGCCTCAGTCACCGGGACGGCATTATACGGCAGCAACGATCGCCTCTGGACTGTCCGCAGGCCAATCTTGAACAATTCGACCTCGTGGGTCCCGAAGAGCATTTCTGGTGAGGCTATGATGCCGGGCCAGAAGCGAATGGCGTCTGTGCTATCGAGGAGGCCCGGGAGAGGAATCTCTAGGGAGACCCATATGAGTTCGCCTGGGTAGAGGTGCGAGGTGGAGTGGGTTGATGAGTATTTGTTCGTATCCGAGAAGGCACGCTGGGTCGAGACGATGAACGGCGTCGGGTTATGCATGGGTATGCACCCAGGGTATGCTGTCGAGGGAAAATTTTCTGGTTGGATGGACGTGGTCGCGGCACGATGGCTAGAGGTACCGGTTGAGGATGGCGCATTTTGGGTCGTAGGAGAGTTTTGGGCACTAGGAGTTCGAAGATACTGTGTATTCAACCGAGCCTTCGGCTGATGGAGTCTAGTGGCCTCTATGAACAATGGAGGAGGAACATCTCGTACTGCCTGAGAGTAGACTTGATCTTGAGAAGGAGCTGACAAAGTTGTCGGCCGCGTACACGACAAAGAGGGCGCTGGTAATTCTGGAACAGTTTTTGGCTGGCCGATTGCATGCGGCGAGGAAGCGGTCGAAGGTTGTGATGGTGTTATTGAGGTGAATGGTGTCGGCGCAGAGTAAATTGGAGGAGGTATGCTCAGGGCACGATTTGAGTGGCCGCCAGCGCGAGACGAAGGAGCAGCCTGGCGTCGTGAGCTAGATGAAGTAGATGGTGAGGTCTGAGTGTGTATGGGAGGAGTACCAATCATGATATTTTCCGATGAAGTTGGTTGAATCTTCAAGGAAGAAGTATGGTCTGCCTTCCTGGCCGGTGGCGACCGCTTAGGGCCAGATGACGAAGCTTCTGGCGAAATCGGGATACTGAATTCGACAACACGGCTGGAAGAAGGATCCACACGCGCCACCTGCGTTGGTTTCGCCGATATGGATGTGGCCGTCGTCTGTGTGATTTTCCCCCTTTTACTGCGGGGCACAGCGGCAGGTGCGGATAGTGACTTCTTGAGCGGAGGGGGTGTCACTAGAAGACCATCCGTGATTAGCATAGACGAGACTGATTTCTGCGATCTGTTGCTACAATAGCGACACTGGCAATAGTCCTTTCCAAGAGGCGAGTTGGAATGCAGATAGATGGCATGCGGAATGAACTCGGCAATGCTCCGAAATTTATAAGGGCCACCTTGTACGGGTTAAGACAGAGCTCGTGTAACAGTATTGACTCGATTCAACCAACCGATGAGGTATGCATCGCGCCGCTGCGGCCTGGTTCCGTCTTCGGAGGCCAGTCGAGTGTGGTAGTATAGGTTATAGCCTGCAGGCCAGTCAGATAA
The DNA here is from genome assembly GCA_019915105.1 of Strobilurus luchuensis. Taxonomy (NCBI): domain Eukaryota; kingdom Fungi; phylum Basidiomycota; class Agaricomycetes; order Agaricales; family Physalacriaceae; genus Strobilurus; species Strobilurus luchuensis. Next base: position 423,747 of record JAHLMJ010000025.1, on the reverse strand, counting down.
CATGACATCGTCACTCGCTGGTTTGTTCTGTGAGCACGGCTGCGTGAGAGGACAGACATGTACACACCTTGGCCGGTGGTGTGCTTGACCACAGCCGCTGCAATGGCCTTACGCCACTTGAGCGATGCAGAATGGTCCAAGCCGAGGCACTCGAACTCAGGCTGAGTTGGCCATCGACCAGGATCCCCGTCGGACCGGCGCAAAGATATCGTATTGTCCATTTCAGCCTACGATGCAGGGTCAAGCTTTAGAGGTTGGCGCGGACGCGTCAGGATAAGTGGAACGAGATTTGTGGTGCGCCGTCGCGTCGCCCGAAAGATTCACTACCGATGAAGCAGAGGCCGCTGCTGTCGTCCTGGATCGTTATACGACTGCGGTAAGAAATTAGACACCAGGATTGAGAGGCTAGTTGTGCTCAGGCTAGTCCTCCTCATGAATTATGTCGTCCTTGCGTGGCTATTTCAGCCGCAACGACGAAAGGAGATTGACCGACACCACGACGACGTGGTCGTCGTCCGCAAAGCCGCAGACAACGTGCCGCAGATGCCGTCAGTCATATCTCTGATCAGAGTCCGAAAGAGTCCGAACTGCGACTCTCCTCCGACTCTCGCTATACTGTAGTATACACGACCGTCTACGGCGACTTTCTCTGCCTTGTGGCTCTAGTTTGATTATGCTTCTATTGCTGAGGCTGCCTATCTTTGAAACCACGAAACAAACATAATCGGAGCAACTGACTTTCACTAATTTTGATGAATTGGAAGACCTCGTACACGGTACATGTACGGTGGAACCACTGCCAAGTTCGTGACCAGCGGCAATACAGCTCAAATAAGGACCCCCGGCAATAGGGTTCGATGTCCGAAGTCAAGGAAGGGCCTTTTTGGCTGTCTGTGATTTCTCAAAATTTGCCGTTTTTGGCTGTTTGATTCGGAGTTCAGCGGCGTTCGGGCCATTTTTCATCAAAAATTTGCGCCCGCTAGGCGGGCGCCTATGTCGGAGAAATGACATCAAGCTTGTAAGGCCTTATAATCTTACATAATTCCATCTTGGGCCTAGGCGCCTTGCAAGCCCTTAGAATGATGCGACGGCCCCCTTACAACGGCCCAGTTGACATTGTAAGCCGACGGAAAACCATGTCAGGCATCCCGGCAGCCTTATAATAGGACCAATAACCTTGCCATACATGCCGGCTACCTTACAATCCGGGCAAAAACCTTACGAGAATCAACGGCAACCTTGTTATAGGTCCGGCAACATTATATGCCTGACCGGCAATATCACAATCGGAATATATGGTGTTCGTATTGTCCCAGATTTCTTGTTGCAGCCGGCATTATAATCAACCTTATATTCTGCCTTATGAGGTGTCATATATTGCTCCTTGCAAGCTACTGAGAATGTGCCTTACAAGGACGCTTATAAGAATATTGTAAGGTTATATCAGTAGCAGATGAGCTTCAAGCAGTGGTCGCCAATGCTCAGATCCTGCTTGAAAGCCCCCAAAAAAATGTACGGAAGCATGGTGGTTGCTCTCCCGGGCGAACCCTTGCCGGTTGCTATTGGCTTCGTTACGGGTCAAGCTTTGGTGTACTGTTGACTGTGAGTTAACTGGTAGTCTAACCTTCAACGTGTTTAGTCGGTATTGCTGTTTAGTTCGATGTTTGCTGTTGACGCTGTAGATGGCTTACTGTTGTGCTTGACTTACATGCTCTGACTTGCGCTTACTTACTCGGGTTGTATCTTGCTGCTTAGGGGAATCGAACTCACGCTCTCAATAAAAGGTCTCTTACGGGTGTGACATAGTACCAGCTATGCCACATTGCTTGCGAAAAAAGTATATCACATTGCTAGTTATGGTGAGCCCAGGCCTACACGGCGGCTATAGGTACTCGACCTATCACATCTACACACTCAAGGAAAGAGGGCAAAGGGGGGCAAAGGGCATTGATTCTCTGCATAGTTGAATTCGAACCGTTATATGTACATGCTAATAGTATACGCCTCAGAGTCCCTCCTCCGAAAGATGTAGCAAGACGTCATCTGTGGCGGCCAGACAGCTGCTATGACGGATACCCGGAGTTGGCTTTTTGACAATGAGCTGTCGAGGTTTGGGTCGTTGTCCTGCTGGAGCTGGGACGTCGAACAGAGGAGGTAAATCGTCACTGAGTGCAGGAACATTCTTTGAAGGTCCAGATTTCGCTGCCTTCTTGCGACCGTTGCTCTTCCCCAATGTTTTCTTCCCCGCATTGGAACTCTTCTTGTCTAGAGGGGGACGCTCAGCAGGCTGGGTGACCTTGGTCGGTTTCTTTCCCCTGCTCTTTGACTTGGGCGGCTTCAAGATGGTTTCCTGAACATCGGACAAGTTATCTGCATGGTAAATCAGTAAGTACTATCATTCATGAATACAAATAAAAGTGAACCTCTCAACGGCTTCATAGAACTTTGATCGTCAATGTGGGCCTCCGAACCGTCATGGTTCGCTTCAGAGTCTTCTGAGTCGGGCTCGGAAAGAACTGTAATAGTGATCAGAGAAGAACTGGCGATAAAAGTCAGAGCCTACCAGTCAAAGCACTCAGAGAGTATTGGCGGGCTAACGCTGCAGCTGAAAGAGCCTTTTCTGGAGGACGGTCGGCATCTACACCCGAATCTTCGTCAAGCTCCGTATCACCTGACTGTGGTCTCAAGTCGGGATCGGTGTTGTCCGATTCGGTGTCCTCTAAGCTAAGCTGTTCAAGGCCAGCCATGATTGCATCTAACAGGAACTCACTCATCAACGACAATCATAGAAAGACTGACAATTACCTTCAACCTCTGATTCAACGTTGTTGTTCTGTTCAGCGTCTGTCAAAGCCATGCCTAGCTGTATGAACGCCGCCGTGTGAGTGAAGTCACCAAGCGCGTCTGGCTGAGAATCAGCAAGGTTCTTCGGATTGCTGATGCTGGATACAGGGCTAGGTACATCGGCAATGGGGTCTGCATAGACTGTTATGCGAGAGCGTGAGTGTGAAGCAGTAGGAACGAAGGAGAAGGAGATCGTACCACAAGAGACATCGATGAAATCTGATGTTATGGGAGGTGCCGGTAAGGTTGCATGCACGGGAAGTAGAGAAGACGCAGGCAAGCTAGTAGGTGCAGGCCAGCTATCGGATGCAGGCGCGCTAATGGGCGCAGGCGCGCTAGTGGGCGCAGGCGAGCTAGTGGGCGCAGGCGAGCTAGTGGGCGCAGAGGAGATAAAGGAAGCTAGAGGCGAGGAGGGCATGGGCAAATTGACAGGAGATGAAGATGAAGCCGACGTAGGCGAATGGACTGGAGGCGAAGATGAGGAAGGTGCAGATAGATTGCCGGAAGCTGGAGGTATAAAAGATGCAGAGCCATCAGGCGTTGCTGGAGGTGGATCTGCAATAATTTGGTTGAGCTGAGCGATTGCTAAAGCATCCTCGTCATCGTTGTCAGGTTCTGGGATTGTTCGTTCGTCCTCTGTAGTAGCGCTTCGATTCCTGTCTCCGAATATCTGATCATCAAACCAAGCCAAGGTTACCTGCATCGCCGCCTTGGGGTCAGGATTGGCTTTGACAGCCGTCAAAATAATCTTCTTGATGCGATGGTACTCTTGCTCGTACTCGAACCCAGTTTTACTGCCTCTCGTTGTGAAGGAGCCCTCGTTGGAGATCAACCACCGTCCCTAGACGTTTACGGTGTCAATGTGGGGTGATTATACGAAGTCAATGGATCACTCACGAAGATGCAGGCAAAGGCAATGAGCCCAGGTGTGGTCTTCGTGATCTCCAACAACTGGCCTTGTGTTTTCTTCAGCTTCTTTTGACTGGGCTGTAGGGCACTAGGTCCCCAGAGGACAGGTAAGATAACCTAGGGATAATGTCATCAACAGGCTGGTCCTCGAGGAGAGAATACTAGCATACGCAAACCAACACGGTGCTCTGGAAAAGTAGGAGAAAATCACCACGCTTTCCCTGAGGAAAATACAGAGGAGGAAACGATCTGTGACTCTGCACGCCGGTGTCTAAACCGAGTAGTGCCCGACAGGCTGGGCATTGACTTGTGTCAAAGCCGTCAACAAGACTGCTGGCGGGGAGAAGTCCGTCGAAGATAGCCAACTTGATACCGTATGTCTTGAGACGATTGGTCGTACTAGTTCGCAGTTGAGTGCCAGCCGAACTGACCTATGTGAATCTTAATATAACGGATTGAAGAGGTGTTAGAGACATCACTCACTACGCTGACCATCTCTGCATGCTTCGACTCAATCAAAGTATGGAAGTTCGCGGGCAGAGTCATGTACAGATCGAGGGCAAGGAGAAGAGTTTGGTACTCGGTAGATTCTATGCGCTGGATGATCTGATCTGGACTTCCAACGTGGTGCTGATTCTGAACCGCCAGAGCGAGGGCAGGAAGAGGATGACCCCAGAAGTTCTTCGTCTCGAACCAGAGATTTGAGCAGAGCATGAGTTTTTTACCTGCCTTCTGTAGTAGCTCAGTATCCATGTCGGTAAAGGTTTTGCGTTCTTGTGTCTGAGAGATGGACTCGACAGAGGCGGCCTGCGCGGCCTTGCCTTTCCCCCTCTTCTTGACACGGGCCTTGGAAGCACTGGAAGCAGCCTGTTCCGCCTCCTGCTGGGCCTGACGAAGTTCCATCTCCTTGATCTTCTTCTGGAGCTCCTCGTTCTCTTGTTGATGATTCTGTATTGCCTTGAACGATGAAATAGTATTCAATCTCAACAATGTTCTGTTCTGAATGGGGTACTTACTGCGAGTAAGGTTGCCATGTTGAAGACTCCGAGCTGTCCATCCGCCATATTTGGCGAGGCTATATTGAGGATTTCTTGAGGGGGGTGTGCTGACGCGAAACGTGTAGACGAAGGAGTGGTGATGCCGGCTGAATGTCGGTCGTTGACACGCGGTGCGCACATATCAATGATTGTGAATAAAGTTTGATGCGTCCGATGGACGCTTGAATCACGAGCTCATCTTATCTCTTCGACCATCACCACCATGTCTACACCCACCTCATTTCAGAATATGTCAGAGCAAGAGCTGCTCGACCTGACATGCGAGCCTCCATACTGGCCATCCTTCGATCATACGCAGAAGACCCGGGAGGAGATCAACGTATTTTACTTGGTCACTTCGCCACGGAACAAGGCTGGTTTGTACACCTCCCTGTATGTCTATCCAACTCTGTATACTGTGCTTGCTGATTCAAATGTGTCGAAACAGTACTGAAGTTCCCGAGGGCAAGCCGAGTCCAAAGCACATGGGCTGGCCTGCAGCTCGCCGTGCGTGGGGCAGCTATTGCCTTCGAAACCATGTTAGGAGCCAGGATCACTTTACAGAGCCAGAAGCGCCTACTAGTCCCAAGAAGAGTACCCCACTTCCCACACCACCTACCCCATCCTCGAGCAGAACTGCTACCGGGCCCTCATCTCTGTTCAGAGCATCTCCTTACAAGCCATCCTCTTCGCAGTCTCAGAAATCACCGCAGTTACAGTCCTCTCAAAGAGTGATGTACGTCGTGAAGACTCGCTCGTCACTCACAGTTGCACATTCTTGGTATGTTTTGGTTGAACACCATCCTTCAAACTGTGCTCATCAATGTCCAGTGAACAGGGCTTGCGCGAGTTCGAGAATGCTCGAGACGCCGGAGACAGCTCCGTCACCTTTTCTGTTCTGACGACGCAAGCACAGCTGGAGAGCATGATCGAGGACATGGAGCTCTTAGACCTCTAAGCGTAGAACACTCCGTAAACGATACAAACATGTTTAACGACTAGAATTCAAGTAGATATGAAAGCAAGTATATCTAGAATTTTAAATAGAACTATTGTTGTCGTCTGCCTGGAGTTTTACGTTGACCGATATAGCGAAGCTTTCGCATCCGAAGGAACATATCACCATCAACCGAGTCTACCACTAGATAATCTTGGACCTTGTGTAACTGGGTGACATCGTCTGAAAAGGTATCTGTACTATGACCTGTGAAAATATGGGGGGGGAGTGGCGAGACACCAAAGTCTGGTATCAGAAGTGCGCTACGAAGGATCGAGTGCAAGGGAATGATGACGGAATCCTTTCTAGGCTTCGCCCGAGTTCGATAGAAGCCCATGTCCTTGTCCAGACGCTGTCGTGCCTGTGACACCCGATCGGTGAATGGGTGTACAAGTGCCAGTAGAATGGATTTCCCCTGCAGGCGACACTCGAAGATTGCGACTAGTCTTCCGAAGTATTGTCCGTCATCACTGTTGGCCAGAATACAGTCATACCGGGGATGCCCATAGAATAAGGGTGAACACTTCAGATAGTCTGTAGCGGTCTTCCAGTCCACCTTACTCTCGTAGTTCACCTTCATTCCGCCAAATAGCTTCACCTGACGTTCAGGCCTGTTCAGTCCTTGAGAATGAGAGAAAAGGAATTAGTGTACTCACCTTGTAATCGGGCTGGAACTCGGTGAAGTCCTTTGATCCGTTGGGGAATAGGTTTAGGTTCTGATCCATGAAATCACGACAGAAGACAGTGAGACGCCTTTTGAACTGAGTATAGGCTCGATCAGATGACTTCCGAGCTTCCAGCTCGGTCAGAGTAAGGCATCCTCCCCCTTTGCCTCGTGACCCGTGAACGGTAGCATGTCCACTATAGTCAAGAACGCGATCGTCTGTTTTGCCCTCGTCATCTTCTGACGTTTGTAAGGATTTCCAAAGTTCATCCTGTATGTCGATCTGATCCCTGATAAAATCTGCCGTTCCAATCCAGTGTTCGGCTTGCAAGATCTGACAGCCTTGTCACGACATATACACTTGATAACTGGCGAATTCGTACCTGGGCATCAACATCCTTGAAGTTCGAACGACGCTGATAGCTTTTTTTTGTCGCCCTGTGCATTTCCTCGTTAGGCTTGGTGTTATAGTTCCTGGTAACGCCCTTTGCAACAATATCATCGAACAGGTGTTGCGCGGCATGGATCTTGGGAAAGTTCCAGTTCTTCAACGTCGTCTTCTTTTTCTTCTTGAACGGAAGTTGCTCTGTCTCCCTGACCTCCGGTGAAATAGAGCGTCGGCCTGCTGGTTCCTCAGAACGTCGGTCCTCTGTCAATGGGAAGTTTTCGGTCTCGCGTTCCGCAGCCTCCATTGCGTAGACCTCAGCAAGCTCCTGTTCGGTAGCCTTCGCTTTTGTCATTTCATCATACGCCTGAAGCTCTGAGTCATTCTATGAGCACTCAAGAGAGGTAAAGACCTACTCGTATAAGTTTGGAGAACCTCTGTGCTTCTTTTCTACCCTCTGCGATCGTCTCTTCGTCTAATAGAGGTAAGCCAGCATACGAATCCAAGCGTCGATAGCTCGAAATGACTTGAAGGAACAAATAGCCTTCGGGATCCTCGTCGGCAGGAAATATATTGTGGACGGCGTATAAGAGTTGCTGTATGTATGTCAGAATATCGTCATCTGAACACAGGTGGAACAGTAGTTACAATAGAGATGTCCTCATACTTTCCACCGTCGGTGAAGCGTTTGCTTGTAAACTCTGCAAAATGGTCCAGATGGCGCCAGCGAGGCAAAACAGCCATTCTGTCATTCTGTCAGCTGTATAACTATCATGCTGGATGAGGGACACTGACTGCATATCTGCTAATTTCCTGAAGAAGCCTTTTGGAACGCCCCGACTTCGACGTTCTAGAAACTCCATGCGGTCTAGAAGATGAGGTAGGAGGTGTTTCCCGAATACACCGTCGTGAAAGACATGGAGTCTGTCGAAGGATATGGTTTCGTAGATATCACCGCGGGGCAATGCCGAGAAGGCACTCTGGAAGCTACTATCAACATCTGTCAAATCTAAGCATATACAAGACGCTCACAAGTATCTCCCGCATCCCTTCAGCCTTGAAAATCGTGTTCTTGGCTTTCTTTGTGAAGACACGTGCCGCCCGATCATGTAGCTGCTGTACTCGTTGCCTTGTTCTTCAAGGATAGACAAGGGTGTAATCATTCTGCTTGTCGCGAGGTACAAGACAAACGTTACATGGAAACAGCCCTCCTGATCCCCGAATCAAGGTAAGGAACTGTCTACAAGGACCGTTGGTCACAGAGGCCACTACAACATCGAACTTATGACTTACGCCTCCTCGTAGTCCGTCGATGTAATCAAGATCCACGGAAACATATGAATAGTGATGTCCTTCATCAGCGGGAAGAAATAGCCCACGGCGGAATACTTGGCGACAGGTTCCAATAGGACCGACATGGCTTTATGCCAGACAATGCGTCGGTGTGTCGCCCAAACAGCATCTGAATATCGTTCGTCCTTTCCGACCTATATGATTGTGAGTCAAAGTTCAAGGTGAGTAGACATAATCGTACAATTGGAAGCCAGCCTACGATACGACCTCCGCCAACACTCTTGCCATTTCGGAGCTGCACTGGCAGGTTCGCCAAGCGTGCAATTACCGGATAGCCTTGCACGGTCCCGAATGATGAAAGCAAAGTCTTGTCCGAATACAGTAGGAATGCAAGAACTTTCCCGTTGGGAGGGAGGGTAGACTGACGTTCATCAGTAGAGAAAGAGAGCCGCACTTGGGAGATGACTAACTTGAGCCTTCCACCAGTTGTCACCGGTGTACGGTTCATCATAGAAACGAACCCAGTCCTTGCCATTGAACTTGAACATCTTACGGGCATCCCAAACAAGCTCAGACATCAATGTTGGGTCTGAGACAAGCTCTTTTGCCCATTCCATGATGTCTCGGTGGTGGAAGTCGTACTGGAACGTGTTCTCACCAATGGTTACGTCGATTTTGGTGAGTTGGAACTGCATAGGTACACCATCAGATGTGAGGTCAATGATGTCGAGGCGAGGTATCCTACCAGTGTTCGAAGAATAGATGCTCGTCTCCACATACTACGGAACTCAGCCCAGCTGTGAATTCCCGTCAGCTGAGAATTCTCATCGTTTCCTTCCATAAGATCAAGTAGTCGCTTGACTTGATCCTGGTTCAAACATACGTCCAGCATGTAGTCGGCAACCTCAAAAGCTCTTCGAGATACAAAGGGCCGAAATGGGGCCGGATCGATGGCAAGTGTAGGACTGGGACCCTTGTCGCTTTTGTAATCTTCAAAGTGGACAGTCTTTACCGGTATAAAGCTGAAAGGATGATACTCGGTACGAATGTCGTCCTCCCTGTATTCTTCGCGTGGTGTTCGTATATTTGCTGAGACTAGGAGACGAGTCAGATGCCTGTTGCCGTGCACGGAACAGAAGAACGCACCGCTTTCTCCTGTTTGTCTAAGACCTTCCGCTGCGAGTGATGGTAGAGTTTCCCGAGTTTCTGAGGGTGGTACAGCCGTGTGTATAAAGGAGACCGGCTTTGTCTGGATGGCCTGATGGGATGACCTCGCATTTTGAAGAGCAGTCTTCCTCAGAAGTGTATCTGAATGTCATGAGACACAATTCCTCGATAAATTTTTCTGGGACACACCTTTTGCCTCCATCGCCTTTAATGCGTCTAGAACTGCTTGGTTCTCCTTTAATCTCTCTTCATGAGAGCCTGCCAAGCGTCAATGGTTAGATAGGGTTAATGAAGAGTAAGACTGACGCGACGGTACTGCTGCTTCTGCCTGACCAGAATTAGATGACGAAACTGAGGCGGCCTCATTTCCACTGTGCAGCGTTACAGTATTGAAGAGTAAGCCACCTCTCCGTAGACGACAAGCACGTTCATGACTGGCAAGCCCTGGCTTGAGATATCCAGTGCCGCAGTACTTGCATGGGACAACAGCGTATGGAGCAACCATGGAACGGATGTGTATGGTAACCGGCAGGAAATCTTGCAACGTCGCTCACCGATCATTTGTGATCGAACGATCACGATCATGTGATAGGTACTGGCACAAATCGCTCGTAGAGCTAAAATCAAGACGGTACACCACCATAAGAAATGCATTGTGAGTCAAGACCAAGTAGGTACAGCTAGCCCTAGCAGAGCCGCTGTCACGTCTATGCTGCTGCCTTGTTTTCTACCGCAGTGGATCCAGAAGCTGCATCAGCAGTACCGCCGTTAGCAGCATCCTGTAACGGTTCATTGGAAAGGAGACCGTATAAGTATGGAGCTTGCAATGCCGAGCCGTTCCTGTTCTCGCCCTAGGCCAAATGAATGAGCTCACACACTGGGGGCTATCAATGCTCACCTTCGCTAATCTTGATCGCACATCTTCTGTAATCGTGAGATACACTGTATGAGATTCGAGTGGGCGTCTGCCATATTGTTGAGTGCTATCTATGTATATGGTCAGTACATTAGAATCAGATATGAAGAAAGAGAATGACTGGACTCACCGCTGTAGTTGTGCGCCACACAGGCTATCTGAGCCTCCGAGACTGCAGTAGCAGTTTCGAGCGGGGACACTACTGCTGGCTGCTCAGAAGGTCGGCTCAAGGTCATCCCACCGTTCATAGTGCCCACTGGATGAGATATTGCTTGTGAGACACCGTTGCACATTGTGTCAAATCGAACTAAAGACCGTCTTACCTTTTGAAGTTAAAGCCGATGGAAGAGGAAATACGCCGTGTATGTTCTGATCAATTTGTGGCTGTCAAATAAATGCAACTTACAAGTAACAGCCCTGGACTTCTAGATAGGTACTCGCCTATCGATTGTCGAATGATTAATAGCCAAAGAACGTTTACAGACATTTGACCAAGAAAAAAAAGTAGGGCTCAGCTCAACAAGCAGGACACAGATGCAGCCCTGTCAAATTAGCAGCACTGATAAGTCTGATAAGGTGATCACGAACTCGAAGTACATGCTGCAGACGCACGATGATTGAGGTAATATAATCAGAGATTCTGATGAGTCTAAGAACCCAAGACATTTGACATCCAAAGCATGCTGTCAATGGAGCTTCGATTGCTCATTCAGTAAAACTAGGTCTATAATTTTGGAGTATTAGGAAGCGCGCATGATTCAGATGTCAAAGTGGCGCAATATGAAAGGAGAATACCTCGTACTGAGTGATGATAAACAAGCTTGTTTAGAGTCTGAATGTCAGTATTTCACTCATATTCGGGGAGTCCAAGGTCCGTACCATACATTGAATCCAGATCTTCCATGATAGTCACACAAACCTGGCCCGATCGGACCTTTGATGATCGGTTTTGATGTCTCGTGCTTCACCGAAACAAGGGCAAACACGTAACTCCCTCGAACAACACGCTCACCACGTACATAAATGAATCGAACTGGCAATTCTCAGCATCGGCCTTCGCTGGATATTCCCAAACTCCCCAGGCTCATCGCTCCTCACGTTTACGGCGACCGTCAGCGTCGTAAGGAGCCTCTCTCCCTTCGCATTTGGTTGGAGTTCGGCCACTCGGCGGGACTGTTCACACCACCAAAACATCACACCAAATCCCTGTTACGATCTTTCCGTGAACCAAATCCTACCCCCTTCTCTCGCCACAATCGTTCTTGGCGACCTTCAATCATGGACAGAATGAAGCAAGAATCTGCATCCAACGTCGCGCAGAAGCCTTATGATGGCTCGTTTCCTCATTATGCAGTCGTTGGCTCTAGTCAGGATCATTATATGCCGTCATTTGTAGAGCATACTATGGGACACACAACAAGCGCTGTTGATGATTCAGATCGCTCGTGAGTCCCTGAAATTTGAGTCGAGCTTTCCATTGACGTACTACTTCACAGTTCCACTCGGCTTCTAGTGGGTTCGCCTGTCTCTATGGCTGGATCATCCCCTCCTCTCTCTCACTCCTCCCACTCACGAAACTCGTCCATGGAATCCCCTACTCCTTCACACTTGGACCTATCTATGGGCTCACCCATGAGATCAGTTCGGGGATCGGTTACACGCAGAACTGTGCCTCAGGATCCAGACAACGCAGATTCAGATGGCGCCGATGATCACTCTGAGCTCAATCCAGAGCTTGCTCACACTCTGGCTTCTGTTTCTCCGAATACCATCAACGGCTATCTCATTCAGCAAGTTCACGAACAGGGTAAGTCAAGCATTTTGTATCGATTTAGGTACCCTCCATGGTTGACGGTATACTGATGGCGAAGTATTATCAGGACAACTACTGCGGGCCATGCAGGCTCAGCTCAAGACCATCCAGGACTCGTTAGCTGTTCTTGGAGTTCCACCAAGCGCGACGCATGCCGGCTAGCTCAGAGACTGGCTCATCTCATACCTTGAAGTGTTGAAGTAGTTTGCAGATTATATTACGAAGCGACTGAGGCGTAACAAAGTAACAAAGTTACAAAGCTATCGTGTATGAATGAAATGTAAGTATCATTGAAGATAGAGAAGACTTTGAAACGAGCAGGCATTGCCTGTGGAACGTAGAGTCAGTTAGCTTCGAACAGTACCTTGAAAGTTCTCCTCACCGGGTTCAGACCGTATTATCAGAAAGTGTTGTCTGTCCTGATGTCTCGAGCCTTGAAGAACAGCTTCAAGGCGGCACGAATGGCATCAATGCGGGCCTCGAGGAGAGCGACCAATGGTGACTGTAGCACATCTTGCTTGTGTACTGAAGAGAGAAGCGCGATGAGGGTGTAGCAGAAGTTATGCAGCTCAAGTGCAAAGATACAGCCAGACGAGTCTCCTATGTAGGCTAGTGACTTTTGGAGCTCCCCGAAATCATTCTGAGCACTAATAGACGTGGTTCAGAAAGCTGGCACCAGAGATTCGAGAGTAGAGACATACATTGCACGGTTCAGAACCTCTTTCTGCCTCTTCCAGTCCTCGAAGTAGGCCCTCACAATGCTCAAGCAACCCTCTGGCTTGCAAGCCTGGTATATCTCCCAATCGAACTCTGATCCATCCAGCGACTCTTCGAAGTATGGGGGTCGGCTGGTAAGAATGGCCAGTCGGAGGTCTGTCTCGAGTTGGGTCATGTTCAACGGGTGTCAGAGGCCTTTATGGGTAAGGTATTCTTGAGACTGGAAGGGGCGTTGGGTCAGAGTGGAGGTAGATGTCCTTGCGGCAGACTCTGTGACGGGGTAACGGTCAAACTGACTTTCCATTCAGCTGCCCCCACCATGTCTTCATCTCCGCCGGTACCTATTCGATCACAAGGGCACGACGTTGATCCTCTTGTTGGCATCAGAATCCTCTTCCTGAGAGCTTCAGGATCAATGAAACGTCGGCTTACACCAGCCCTCAGACAACTTCCATGACGAACCATAGCTTCACCTCGGGGACCTTGTCCATTCCACCGCCTACAACAGACAACTTACGGCCTCCTACTATCAAGCGAACAAGGACTCAGGCTCAGAAACACTGTAACGGCTCTGAATCGACATTGACACCCCAAGCTGGATTAGTTGAGATTGGTTCGTAACCCCCACCTTGCTTCTGAATCTTGTTGACTGACCAGAGCTCACAAGTAGCTGTCCCGTCTGAGCTGTCTCCAACCACTCTAACCACGACGACAACCTCAAGTCTACCATCAACTGCGAAATACGAAGCCACCCATTTTGCAGAGAAAAGGGCTTACCAGACACAGAGCAATAAGTCGGCACGCTGGGCACCAGGCAGCCCCAGCAAAGTAACTTTCCGCACCCCGGATATGAATGAGGTGTGACCGAGGTCACTACTGCCATAGAGTTCCCCTAACAAACCCCACAGATGAGTCCCTTAAAGGTTTTGACAGAGATTCCGAGTTGTGATGGGGAAGTAGGGGATTTGCACAATCAGTCTTGCGGCAGTGAGCGGCATGAGGAGGTTTGGGGACAATGATACCAATGTGCGTCTTGCTTGAATTTATTGATGTACACGAGTATTGATGCCTAGTCAAGCTCCTGTTCTCCCAATAGCTAATGATAACAGTGCTTAAATTTGTTACTGAACGACTGACGCATGGATATCCTTGCTGTCAGAGCCCATTCGCCTCGCAGTGGAGTGATGTGGACGATCAAAGTCCAATCTCGGATCGTCCGTACCGTGGGAAGGTCGTTTCTTTATCTCTCTCCCTCCTTCCCCCCGTGTACGCCAAATCTGATGCTCCCGGCGCGTCCTCGCAAGCCGTCGACTATACACCTCCGGCATGGGCTAACGCAGCGCTCCCAAGGATCAGGTCGCATCGCGACGTGGGCCTTGATCCAAGTCGCGTTCAGAGACGGGCAGGCCGTAGTATCCGAGATTTTTAAGGTGCGTCGTCCATATCTACAATCTGACAAATGGCACTAATTCTCGCCTGCCTACAGGCAGCCCTACGTTCCTGTGTATACCTCAGACTACGCTCGTTCAAGCACCACAAATCACCCTGCCGCACGCCCTCTCCCTCGCCCCAACGGAGCTCGCAATGTATGGGACCTAGGGCGGGAGCTCGTCACTGGCCGGCTCGCACACCCCGTTACAGCAAATTTGACGCGTCCGAACGCCTTGCTCTCACGGAGCTCGCAATGTATGGGACCTAGGGCGGGAGCTCGTCACTGGCTGGCTCGCACATCCCGTTACAGCAAATTCGACGCGTCCGAACGCCTTGCTCTCACGGAGCTCGCAATGTATGGGACCTAGGGCGGGAGCTCGTCACTGGCCGGCTCGCACACCCCGTTACAGCAAATTCGACGCGTCCGAACGCCTTGCTCTCTAATGAATTCAAACCTCGGTGGCAGCAGCAGCGCGCACACCTTGGACATCCTGAGAGCAGGCAGACGCGTACGTCACCGAATTCTCGCTCCCTCCGCTGCTGACCTGGGAGCATGGCACTCGCACAGCTACACCTAGGTATTAGAGCGACGGACTCGGCGATCGGATAGGCCCCGCTTAATACCACCAAGTTCTCGGGAGCATGTCACTCGCACAGCTACACCGGAGTTCTTAGATGGGGCTTGGCAGGTAGCTATACGCTATCGGGTGCTGAACTTTATAGCTTTTGGATTCTGGACCTCTGAATCTCTCCTTCCATTTGCGGCTCGAAACGACCCTTTCTTTACCGGTGCCATTCAAATTTCCAGCTACGGCATGCAGCATCCTATCTGGGAGAGATTCTAGGACCCTTTATCTTGCCTTATATGTCTGTGCTCACTGCTGTTTCCTTACCCGGCGTGAAAAGTGGACCACACCTTCTGCATTGTCCGACCCCACCCTGATCATCTGTCCAATTTTGGCGGCGAATAGGTAAGGACAATGGCGTTGCTTTCAAATCCACTGCCAAAGTCCAAAATTTGACTAACTGGGACACAGGCCTCATCTCCTATTAATATGCGACCGAAGGGCGCAACGCTGCACGATCAACAACCCACTCAATCCCGCACCCTCGTCGACATTCACCTGCCTTTGACAGCCACGCTCATGACCCTTACCAGTTCACCACTTGTTCAGGCATCGGGCCGTCATCGGAAGACTCGTCGAAGCAAGAACAAGCCTGAAAGGCGTCCTGCGCGCGTTGAGGCACACCGGCAGCACGTCAAGGAGGTTGTTGAATCTCACACAGGTCTGTACCTTTTGGTACAACTCTCTAGTTCTTCTTGTCTCACTGCCACGCACAGTCCGGCTTCAGGCCGAGCGCCATCCCAAAGACTTCGTTAAATTTCGCAAAAATCAATCTAAGGTCCGCGAAACCGTCGCCACCCTCTTTCCTGATATCGTGCCCGCTACCCTCCCGAATGCCTCGGAGAACGACGACACGATCATTGAATACCGGCTCTCTGATGCCATGGTCCGTCGCGATCGCGAGGCGGGTCTGGAGTACGCACTAGCCATTGTTGCAAAGCGCTACAACCGTGTCATTTCGGCTTCGGAGTGCTCGCAGTTGCTCACCCTCTTCGACGCCCTGATGGCAACCAATCCTCGATTCTCCAAGGCTCCCGACTCTCGTTCCTCCACTCCTGCCCTTCATCTCGGCGTTTGGGAGTTCTCCTCAGACCACGGGCCCGTCGTCACCGGCGAAAGCAAGAATCAGAAGAAGACAACCAAACTCGCTATGGACACACTGCTCCAATTTCTCAAAGACGCCGTCCTGCCCAAGATCGCCAGTCTCATGTTCCACGACTTCCCAGGCCTGAAGGAGCGCGGTGAATTGTAAGCACTCTCTTTGACTTCTTGATGAAATTTGAGATTGACCCGTCTGCGAAGAGCTCACCGCCGTATCCTGGACCATGCCGACATTCAAGACGCATTCAGAGAAAGGCCTGCGCTAGATCTTGGTCCGGCCTTTTTCTCTATCGCCATGAAGGACGGTGCGAGCGAAAACATCCACCTCGACTTCTCGGACAGCCCTGATTTCTTCTGCTGGGTGCTGGCGGTGGGTGATTGGAGTGGCGGTGAATTTTGTGCACCGCAGTTGGGTGTCAAGTTTCCCATTCATCCGGGACAAGTGTTTGCTGTGCGTGCACGCTATCTTGCTCATTGCAGTGCGCCTGTTACAGGACGTCGGGTTGTCTTCACTTGCTTCGCGGAATCTACGCTGCTCTCGCGAGCAGATCGGGAGGCGATGGAGCGGGATGGCGCTGTTTATCCACGACCAACGAAGGCTTCCGTAGCTGCTGAAAAAGCCCTTCGAAAGGCTGGATCACTGTGCTGTCCCTCAATTCGGCAGACGCGCTCATCGAGGAGATAGTGTACCTTTTCCCCTCTCCTTTTGTACAAGTATCGCAAATTGATAAGATTTATAATGTCTTGACATTGTAATGCCAAGCTGTACATTTTAATGCCGAGCTCTACATTCTGAGCTACCGCCTTGCCTCATATAGTCCGGCCCGGACCATGCAAGCGTCAGCTTTTCCTCATATGATCGAGGGCTGCCATACATTCTAGGCCTCTGCCTTTGATGGCCGGAGTCAGCCTTGTAAGGTACTAAAATGTCGGCCCGGCTTATAATCTACGTGTCATTTCTCCGACATACCATATATGGTAGTGTCGGACCCCGACGTCTCCGGCGGGGGTCAATTTTGCTACTTTGAGTCAAATTTGGCTGTCCCGGCACCATAGTTTGGTCCTTGTGGAGGTCGAAATTTGGCTGTTTCCATCGGACAAAGACTCTTCATTGCTTCGACGATAGCAGACTTGACGCCGACGCTAGGGCGCAGTCACGACAGTCTGGGATTCTTCGGCATGACAGGACACCAGTGTGCTCGGGCAGGCAGTCCATATCATGAGCCTCCCTCTCATCAGGGAGACGTAGCTGATGTGGCGACGGCCTTAGTTCGGCTGGAGAAATTCCACCAAGAGCAGGCGCGGGCAGAGGCGTCAACGGGGCCGCGATGGCACGTTCGTCTGCTGTGGTGCGGCCGGGAGCTCTGTGATTTGGGCTGGATGCAAGCGGATAACGTTCGGACGGTCGCTTGATGCAGACAGTTTGTTGTCCTTTGCAGGCGCAGGCAGGGACATCAACGGGGCCGTGCTGGCTTTCGTCGGTTGTGCTGTGGCCTGGAATACATGATTGCTTTGTGGGTAGGGCGCGATAGAGCGCTGAGCGGAGTGTCCCGGACGATGTTCGGGCCGATTCGGGGACATCGATCGTGTTCTGATCGGATGACACGACACTGAGACAGCATCGGACGACGAGGACTATTATCTTAAAGCTTAAAGGTCGACCGCGAGTCGACCCAGGAGATGACCCAGCATCGGACGGGGAGGATTATTATTTTAACAGAGGTTTCGGTTAGTATGGTTCAATAGACGTGTTGATGTGTATGCAAGAAAGTACAAAGACTAGCTACGACCGGCTTTAAACTCAGTCACGCCTCTGGAGAGTGGGGCGGGGTGCTGTAATGGTCTAACCTATATGGCGGAGGCGGCAACTAGTATTGCCGTACGAAAGTGCTATAGGAAGGAGGCCCACCGCGGGTGTGAAGTGCCGGATCACATCTGTGCGGGAAACTATGGATGCCGTCACTGGTGTTCTGTAGAAACTCTTCCCATCATCATCATCATCATCGATCTCAAAATTTCCCAAATTTGGCTGTTTTGTGCTCGGAGATCAAACCCCATTGCCGGGGGTCCTCTCAAATATGCGCTTCGTGACTACCGCACGTCGAAGCTCAACAGCGTACCGACTGGGGTTTGTCTCCGCTTTCGGTATCGATTGCTACGCTTCAACCTCAAGATCTCAGGCGGGCCCGGCGTCGTGAATGTCCCACATCTCTATTGCTCAGTCAACTCTCAGAAATCAGCGCAACAATTTCTGTAGCAAAGAAATAAGTTGCCCCTCTGCAACGAGAAAATGGACCACTCGTCGCCGGCGCACCTCGTTCCAGCATCGTGGCGTGCCGTGTCGTTGACCCAGCATCTCAACACCGCTCAGGTCATCTTCGACCCTCCTCAGACCCTTCTCACACAGGTGACATCGGATCTATCAAATTTCCAGCCAGCTTACATTGTTCCGTCTACTATTCTGCATACAGATACTAAACCTCCTACTACAGACGCATCCATGTCGCTCAAGCTGCGTTCAGCCACCTTGAATTCTGACCTGCACATTCCAGTCCTGCTCTGATTCCCTTTCTACGCTTCTCGCCTCCTGCTCGCTTATTGACCCGTTGAGCCGGTTCTACGTATCACTGTAATATTACAGAAGGGCGCGCCTAACTTCTTCCGGCGAGGTTTTTGTGTTGCTCCAATCTGATGCCCGTCTCTGCTTTTCTCTGCCCTGTAGCGCGCCCAAGTACTGATCGCACCCTGGCGCGAAAATAGGGCCGGTTCCGCAGCTAGGCTCGGACGGGAGTGCCATACTTACCACGTCTCTTCTCTCAGCTCTGGCCTGCTAACGACATGCATCCTCCTGCTGGTAGGTGCTGGTACATTGTCTAGCAGTACCACATCACACTGTCTCCTCCAATTGCAACCTTCTCCTTTAGTCTGCCGCGCCGTTATTCTATTGAATCCGATCTACCTCCTTGTGACCGCGCCCTCTTTAGCGGAGGCTCTTCTTTGATCGAGGCCTGGGTACTGAGTTCCGACTCGGGGAAGAAATGCAAGGAATGATGATCGATTGAAAGATGGGCTCGCAAGGAACCAAGCATCGAGACATCTTAGCCGACTGGTATCATTGCATGATCCATGCTGATCCATGATGCCTCGTTGGGAGGCGGAGATGCGCCGCTAACACCCAGCCCAGCTAGTATGGTCTTATGGAATCCAATTCAAGCGAATTCCCACTAATGTCGTATACATTGCTTCTCGGTGGGGATGGTTTTCCCCACTTCGCACTAGATAACTAGCCAAGACGCTTCGAGTACCATTTTGTCTATGCAGCGCGAGCACCAGGGCTTTGAAATCTGGGCGACACCAAACGCTGCCCATGTGTGCCGAGACTAGCTCTGTATCACCGCGACTCATAATTGCGAGACCCCATCTGCTCCGGGGGCGGACACATCCCGACTGTACCTCAACGTCGAACCGATTGGAACGCTTTTCGAAACGGTTGCTGAGACTCCCGAGCCACCTTCCTTCACAATCACGTTCGTTGGTGTGGTCACTGAATCTAATTGTTCTCGCGTAAATCTCGTAACTTCCATCTCGAACACTCCAAGTCCCGCGCCACCATTCCCCGTCCGGCCCGCTACCACTGCCAGGAAGCCCGTGGTCATCATTATGGTTCAGAATCGTATGGTGACTATCGGTGAACAAAGAAGACAACGGTTGTTGAGCGCTGAGCCCCGGGTGCTGGAAAAGGCAGGTGTGGCCCAGAAATGCATGTCAAGGGAGGACATATGACGTCTAACGGAGCCTTTGATTGAAAGTTTGTTTCCCCCGAGTATCCGAGGGATGAGTTATTTAAGTGCTGAGTACCTGGAATCTGACGGCCTTCCAAGTGCGCATGATCGTGTGCAGGAAGAAGGAGGTCTTATCCTCCAAAATCATGCGCTCATTCGTGCACAAACGCCACACGCACCGTTCACAAGCGTTCGCACCACTACTGTCAGCTCTGGGCTCATCTTCCCAAACAGGTATGTTCAAAGAAAGACACTGCCGTCAAGATTTTAACCTCGAGGGAGGAGGGTGGCCTAGGGTGGGGTGATCGCCTTACCGCATGGGGGGCGAGGCAACACTTGATCTCGAGTATTCAGCAGCCCTGATGAGCTAAGAACGGTCGAGTGCCTTCGAGTGCGATGAGCGGGTGGTTTCAAACTGGATTTAGCATGGCCCTCTGGCCAAGGAGATGGGTACTTACATGATGTCAGGCGGAGGTGCGGTGTGAGCTCTACACTATACGTACTTGCGTATGCTCCTTGACAAGAACCGCACATTTGTCGTGCTGGTGCCCTCCTATACGCCTTGCGGCCCAGGACCTGCTCAGAAGAATCATCCTGAATTTCAATCCCGATAATGTGGCGTCTTCGGTCGGGCGGTGGCGTGTTGACATGTACGGTTGTCTTCTTAGTGTCTTCGAATTCGCAACCCAATTTTTGGTGGGAATCTTGTCGAAAGGTTGCATTCAGTTACTGACACACAGTTTGAATTCATGAGAATGGGAGAGACTCCTAGACATTACAAGGCGACACTGAGGCTGAATGGAATCATGTATATCATTGCGCAGCATCATTATCGAGCTAGCAAAATGCGCAGATGCTCACAACCTTGAGAAGAACAGTCATAGAGCCAAGGCGACTGTCGTTATTTCTCGAAGATTTTGATGATTTTTTGGGTTTTCTGACGCATGGTTGCTGCTTAGGTAAGGCCCACATGGTTCGGTACCGACAGGTCAGCGGTATCTCAACCCTTCCATCAACTGGCATCAAAGGCGTCACGAAATCTTCGACATCCGTCCGACATTTCGCACCAGGTTCGATTGACGATCCAGGAACCACAACATATCGTCATGATCGAACAGCGTTCTGTTTATGTGATACGGTCGTCGGTAACGGCGCCTGGCCCGCACTCAACAACGGCTCTGAATGGCGCAGCCTGCGCTGCTGATTCCGCTGCTGGGCGCGCCTCATTTGATAGTACTTCAGTCAGCAATTTACGACCGACTCACGCTCATTGTGAGCTCAGTGAGTGTTGCGCGGACCAGAAGCGGCTGAAGGGCACCCTGAGAACCCAAAGAATTGGTGATGCTATTCTCTCCAACCATGTCCTCTGATGGAGCAAACCTGGAGCAAACCCTCCGCCTCATAAATCACAGATCAGATCTCTCAACTTAGATTCTCGGCCGTGTCGTATTGATGCCGAGGCCGAGGCCAAATATCTTTCTTACCTCTTTGGGGATACATGGAGACCTGTTTACCCTTGGTTCAGCCATTTTCTAAACGTTAATATGATGCGAAATCGGTGAATAGGCATCTCTCTCCTTCCTCTGTTCCACCTTAACTCCGCTTCCGCCTCCTTGCGACTCTGGCGTCGGCATCCTTCCATCACAACTTCCTCTCTCGTCTTGTGAAGAGGCTCATTTCGAACTCGTCGTCACAGGACAATGGACATGCATCAGGTGCGTCTGTGGCACAGTTCCAGCACCTCTGTGAGTGTTCTCACCTGCTTTTGCTCACACAGGAAACCATGCAGACTTTCCCGCCTACTGGCCCTCGCTTTCGACCGTACGCTAGCTCTAACCATCATGTTACGAAGGGTCGTTACATTACGAGCAACGATGCACGGGGCTACATGTATGTGCTCCGTATCCGCCGCCACGTAGCGCTGTACTGATCTGTTGCAGACCTGTCTACGAGTACCCCCTCAATGGTCAATGGATTATGATGGATATCGATGATGGGTACATACTGTGGACCGGTATTTGGAAAGGTTCGTAGCTCTGCTGGTATGGAGTTCAATCTCTCATTGACTCGTAGCCCTTGGTCATTCGAAGGGTTTGTCCACTCCCCTCTAAGATTCGTTTTGTTGATATTTTCTGCAGCGGACATAGTCAAAATGGTGGACTCTCAGCCAGATCTCGCCCCGCTCATTAGGAGAGTAAGAGGGGGATATCTTAAGATACAAGGGACATGGATGCCCTATGAGGTGACTCGCGCGCACTATGGTTGGCTCACAGATAATTGACGCGCCCTTGGCTCTAGGTTGCTCTCCGATTGTCGAGGAGGTTTGTGTCGCAGCATCCCGTGTATGTCCGCAATATCTCATGCTGGGATTCGTAGAGTGGCTTGGTCTATTCGTGAGGATTTGATACCCTTGTTTGGGTAGGCTTGCTTTATTTCTGGCTCAGAACCAGGTCGCTGACTGTCTCGCTCTCCCAGGCCCACATTTCCGAGCACTTGCCTGTCTCCTGATCAGCCGGGCTTCGGACAGGTAGTGCCCTCTGGGAGTAGCAAGCGTCGAGCGCGCAAAAATACTCATGCCACGAGCCGCACCTCGACCGAACAATATGGTGACTGGAATGTCATGACCGAGGCTCGCAGGCTGGACAGTCGTCCGGAACAGCGCCTGCCGATATATTCGCCCTTCCCTCAAAATCAACCTTATTCTGATCCAGCCGGGGGGTACTCCTCCTCGACTTCGTCGCGTCATACAGGCCGCGACTTCACTCCTGCAGTACCCCGTTATGCTCCTTATATGCTCAGGTCCCCTACAAGCTCTCTTCCTTCTCCCTCCACTCTAAATCTTCACCCTTCCTCCCCTCGACCCTCTTCAGAAGTGGAAGAGCACGTCGTTCTAGCTCCGATACAATCAGGATCTATACATCGCAGGATGTCCACCTCGAGGGCGGCGACGTTTGCTCTCCCCCCAATCTCTGCGCTCGAAGATCTACGCGGAATCAGCGCCAATGATACCGCCGCGGTACTTCGGCGCCTAAGGTCTGACAGTGACAAAGAAATTGCTCTGTACCCCGAGTCGGATCACATAGCCGCAATGCGAGAGCGAGAACGTAGGCGTTCACTTTCCGTCCCTTCCTCCCAGTATGTCCATATTCCCCGTACGGCATCTCAAAGACTGATGTCTACAATGACGATAGGTTCGCAAGTCCACACAGACTACCGCAAGCTATTCAGCTTTTAATCCCGTCATCGAGCTCGAGTAACTCGAATTCCACTAATGCATCACCCATATCCCCTGCTACACCTCACTCGACTTCATTACCGGCGCTGGGCCCATCCAAACCTTGGGATCTGGGCCTTGTCCCTCTTCCTGTTCTTGAGCAGCTGCGGGAGCAACAATTACTGTCCCATCAATGCTCTACCGAGAGACCACTTCAGGACGGACGCCAACCCTACCGGCCTTGGTAATCTGAGCTTTTGTCGTGCTTCTTTCATTGTCGTACGCTTTCGATAGTTGCTGTATCACTAGTAACACTTGCTGTATATCCTACTCTCTCATAATACCCGTATGCTCTCAATGACTGTTCTTATTCCTACGTACATATCTTCGTATCATACTTATTCCCATCCATTACAGACTGTCAAGCACGTTTTACCTACCGTAACATACATTGTATACTCTTTGAATATCTTTAAACGTGCAATCCAGGTCTGTCCTCATAATTGCAACGCTCGATCATGCAAAGAGTACCTACAGTGAACAGGAACGTGTTCCACCGAAATGGGATATGGACTGACATTCGAGGAAGATGGAAGCCTAGATAGCGCAGCTGCGCATCCTACGGTCTTGATCTGTATTGATGAGCTCGCTAATCCATAGAATGATCGCCACGTTTTTGCTGGCAGGCGCAGGTCAGACCCACGTCTCTGGCGCAGCCCGTTCTTTCAGATTACCCAATTGGATACAAGACAAATCATACATACATACTTTCACCCTAGAGCAAGTATTCCAAAGACTCCGGTGCCGCGCACGCGGGACTCACAGCTGGATGAGAACCCGCACGCCAGAAAACCTCGGACAGTCGCGAAGATCGGGTTCTCATCCTGAACGACGTGGCGGCGGTGTGTCATATACCAGCCACAATTGAACCAGGTCGCGGAAAGCTGATGATTGAACGAGTTGAACGTGTCAGAGCTTACTGGGAGACTCAGATGATCGAAAGGCCAAGATATTGGAAAATGTCAACGACATGAATCGCATGGGGAGAAACACGCGAAAAAGGCGTGTCAAGGCTTAGGACACGCTTTGGTTTTGGACGACAAAGTTTTGCTTGTTGTTCCACAGCTGTGTTACATAACTCAGTCGCGGGGTATTTTGATGACTACAAGCTTACGGCCCGCGTCTACGTCGCGGTAGGAAGGCTCGTTCCTCGCCTTCCCTTCCGCAACTACAACTTGGGTCTCCAGCTTGTTGGGGCCAGCCCCAAACCCCGTCGGCGCTACGCGCCGTGTAGTAGAAAAATCAAACATCCCAATATCATTTTCATTAGTGTCAATGGCTATCTTTTGACTACTTTGCTGAGTTGGCTGTGAGGATGGATAGCTTAAATCTACTGATTTGTATGTTCTACTCTGACGGTGACTCGAGATTCTGAGGCAAATCTGACAGCAGCCCGTGGCTGACCCGTTCTGTGCCCACAACAGAAGAATGCCTAAGAATGCCCTGACCGTGACTTGAACCGGCAACCGGCATCAGGGCGTGCGGTCTGCCGCGGCGGACTCCGAAATTTTGCTTAAGTAAATATACGCGACCCTTTATTAGCTAAGAATCGCGCCCTCTTTTACTATAGTAGATTATCTCCAATCCCTCCCGCGGAAACACAGCCAATGCCACCGGCCCAGCGAAGTCAATGACTTCGCATGTCTCACAGTGGCACCAACAGAGAGTCTCAAACAAAGACTTCGAAACCTAAGTCGTTGATTGTAGACAATCATGACCTGGGCCTGAGCATTGATGTTCATCAACAGCCACACGGAAGGAGAAGATGGGCCCAAAACCGTTTAAACCAATCTGCGTCCTACCGCGTCCCGATGTCATCGGAGTAGCCCTGCACTTTGCAATCGCAAAGTCCTGTGCTTACCATCATCTTGAGTTGCCGAAACATTCGCAGCGATTTATCGCTCTCCGGCGACAGAAGCGCCGGAAACACGAGACACACGATGTTAGCATCGTAAAGGTTGGGACGGGGATAAGGGGTCATATGAGTAAAAGCGACGCACCACTACTGTATACACACCCAGCACATTTATGATCTTCCTTCTGTCTGATGGAAACGGGGTCAAAGCTGAGTGTACGTAGGACCCCGTGTAGAGCCTTAGATTCGAAAAGTGCGCGCGTCCATGTTCCGAACCTTCCTTCTGGAGTCTGGTCTATGTCCAGCATTACAGACCGAGCCAGTTTCGACTATAGGCCGAGTCATCAAGAATCGCCTTCTCGGTAGTCAAGTGAGCTGAAAGAGATTTAGCCACGGTGACCTTCTGTGTCCGCATCCGTCTCCCGTCAGTTGAAGTTGTGAAATCTGAAATGCTTGAAACCTGACGGTGGGCATGTCGTGCTCTAGATAGGGCGTTGACATTGCTACGCTGGGCTCTTGGGAGGCAAGACAATGTCATGTGTTTGTGCACCTAGGGTTACGAGATGGAGGGAGGAAGGTCGAAAGGACGGGGGTTATCTGTTCAGTGCTCAGAAACGAGCAGATGCTGCAGCCGCAAAGCCTGACGCCTGAGGACTCAATGCTGAAGAGTTCCGAGTACTCAGTACTGAGTCCAATGTCCGTGCAGCCTGCAACCTTCAATGGGTCTTCAGCAGCGCTGCTCGGTACACAAAGCACAGACAGCGTCAGGTTCGCTGGATCAATCAGCCCTCGTACATGATGTTGGACCTATCACGATTGCTAGTTGCCCGGACAGAACTTGCTTCTTTCGGTGCGGATTGGGCGTCGTAAGCGCGCAATCTTGCATCGCGAATGACATGGAACGCGATGATGCCAAGGGCCAAAGCAGGGCGTTCAGCCGCGAGCCGAGGTAGGCGGTCGGTGGGAGTTATTTTCGATGCAAGAGCCGGCTTGAACTTGAATATAGTGGGTCAACTGGAGCTGATCAAAGGGAGGCGGGCTGACGTACAGTGTACATTGTTTCAATCCGGAATAAGATGATAAGTAACCGTGCGTACAAATTGGCGTGCGAAACGAGAATGCGCTTGAGTTGAGAGTTTGAACACGTCTGGTAATCTGCGCGTGACTTGACGCATGCGACAGCAGAAGAACGTAGCCTGTGAGTTGGCCTGATTCTGACAATCGATCACGATTGAACGAGCATCCACGGTGCCTGAAGTATTGGCCTTCGATGTCGAAACAGTCGAGACCTCGACTATAGCTCCCCTTGTCTTTTCTCGTGTCAGCCAACGTAACCATATAAAAACAGAGTACCGTGAAAATCGCCCGAAATAGTGCTTCGTCGACATGCGAGCCCCTTCTTGAGCTAAGAGGGTTGGCCATCATGTCATACAGCTCTCTAGAGTCCCAAATGAGTGGGTCCCTCTTCCCCATGGTAGCATGACTCGGAGTAGACATAACCTTGATGGAGACGTGTATGGTAGAGCTGTACCACACTTTGTCGCACCAACGCCACTACGGGGAGGAGGCGCAATGGTGCATTCGACGCTACATGCAGGCGGAGCAGAGTGGAGATGATGATGGTGGTATCGCAGGGACCCGTCAATAAAGTCTTGAACATCAATCATTGCAGCAGATGCCAGAGTCGCACTAGCTCCTTGAGAGCAAGCCTGTAACGGGGATCAAAATTACACGACAATGCGGAATCAAGACTATTCCAATTTGTCAACTGTGCCCTTTTGGTCGTGAGAGGAGATAGATAGAATATACGGCAGTTCAGTGTTCGAGTGCCGGCCCAGTAACGCCCAATAGAGCTTGAACAAAATGCTACTTGTACAAAGCCGGTTGCTGGTGAGCTCAAAGGAACAGAACGACTAGGAGATGTCGCGCGCGCAGGACAGAGGAGTCGGTTCTGAGCACCCAGCCATCCGCTGCGCATCACCTGCAAGTACATGAAATCAACCAGGACTCTGAGACTGCCATAGTTGCCAATCGACGTACCAGTGTATTGCCTGATCCGCAATTTTGTGATATTCTAGCAACATTTAACTTTCGGCGGCTGGCCTGGTGAGACCCTGCTACAAAACCTTGCCATACGTAGTCGCTTTAAAATGAAGTACCTCTCACGGTCTGGCTAAGTAGGTTGAGCACCAAGTCATCATACACAATACTGTAGTCGGAGTAATGGGCGGTGTCGGTCGTGGTCGGGAAGAAGAGCGCACAGCGCACTTGCCGTTTAAGGTCAAGACCACGTTATGCGTGATCAGGCACACAAGATTGCAAATTTCGCTCCCCTTACATAGCTTCGCTTTTGACTTTCTTGGCCTCTTCCATTCTGTCTTAATTCGAGCTTTAGAGCCTGCACTGCAAAAGGGCTGAGATGAAGGCTGGGGCTCTCAGCCCAGGCTGGGACAGGGCTCGGAGTTATCCGGGGCTGAATCGCGAAACCTGATTGGCTG
This sequence comes from Strobilurus luchuensis, assembly GCA_019915105.1. Classification (NCBI taxonomy): domain Eukaryota; kingdom Fungi; phylum Basidiomycota; class Agaricomycetes; order Agaricales; family Physalacriaceae; genus Strobilurus; species Strobilurus luchuensis. The sequence continues at coordinate 396,438 of JAHLMJ010000025.1, read as the reverse complement.
ACATAGGCTCATTCCAGCCTTGGCTAGCGCTAGCCCTCATCCCAGCCTTTTGCAGTGCAGGCTCTTAGCAAGTCAATAACTGCTTGCAGATTACCTGCAATTCACAGCGAAGACTCCAAGCGGGACGGGCTAGCCGGTCCAATTCAAAAACCACTTCGCCGAACAGATGGGTTGCGCGCGGTGCTATTGATAGTTGTGGCCAGTTTGTCGCTAAAGGTCCAAGGAAGCCTGCTCCTGGCGTCGATGGCAACGGACTCTGTGACAGCGTCTGACAGCATGCACTCATTCCCTTGTCCTTGATTGGCCTTTCCCGTGGCCGATCTTCGACTCATTGTTCTGGTCGTGGCGATTTCAATGGTCGTACCGTGCTGAGTGTCCGATTCGCGCCCACGAGCGCGTCAACGGAACACGGACCGTGTCTCTCCCAGGGTTCGCAATGCAGAGTCTCGTGAGCCATTGAGACTAGATTGGGACTGCTCAATTTTTTTTCGATCTATGAAACAATGTCCGCCGGAGTTACAGCCCGAGACGCATCTCTCATTTGCATGTTCCGGAGTAATTCTCCCATGATTCAGCTGGCGAGGTAGCGACTCAGGCTATGGCTCAGGACTCGGGGAACCATTCCAAAAACCTTGTCCAAATATGCCGATTTCGTAAGTTTTGTCTTCACAGTGCCGCCGTTGTCAACATTGTCACTAGCATCTCTCGTACGGCAGGGGAACAAAGTGCATCAGGCATGGAGTTTGTATAAGTATGGATACTCGAAATAAGGCCAGTACATCATTCCCCTTCTCTTTTTTTTCTTTCTCCTTCTCTTTTCCTTCCGCTTCCGCAGGTTGGCCTGTACACTCCCCCGTCCAACTCTACTCTCATAATGTTGAAGCAGACAATCCTGAAAAAGACTCGGTCGTCTGTCAGAACCCTAGAGGCATTCTGGGATGGGATACGAGAAGATTCTTGGGAGCTGTATTGCTTCCTCTCGCTCCTCGGCGCCTTTGGTCTCATCTTTCGTCCTGCCCCTCGAATCTACGTCGTCCGTTTTCTCTTGCTCTCTTCAATATTTAAGATCATCCTCGCTCCCTTCGCCCAAGTGGGCACGGAGATCATGCTCTGGTCCATAATACCAGCAGGCGTGATCGTCGTCCACCACACTGTAACGTGAGTTGCACTCGTGCTATGTATTGAGAATACCCGCTGACCATGTCAAAAACTTGACAGCTGTCTGTGGACCCTTCGCTTGTTGAGTTTTAGGATCGACGCAGTGCTGACGGCAGGCGAGTTTGTTGCCGGTAGGTGCTCAACTCTGTTCCTCGATTCTATGGAGATGATATCCCCGAATTAGTCGTCGTATGCACGCACAGGGTGGCCACCCTCATCTCCTTGCATCCGTGGGACCCGACAACTCGAAGCATCTTCATTGTTCTTGCATATGTGCATGTCGTGCTAATGGCAAGCGTGCTTGTCATGAGGATGCTATGTCTGCTCTGTAGCCTCGCCACTTCTATCATGAACCCAAACATGACGTTCAGGGATGGCATGAAGACGTACATGGATCAACAGAAGGACGGGTTTGACCTCTTCACCATCTGTCCCGAGCCGACAGACCGTCGTCCCTATATGGTCCTTGTCGGCTACACTCTCTGGTTGAGAACGTTTCAGTGAGTCGCACCGTAGTGATACACTTTCCCGAAACTTGACGCTGCTCCAGCGGAGAATCTTTGACTGTCCGTGGAGTCCGAGCTGGCTTCGCCCTGCTGCTCATGGTCAGCGTCGCTGCATTTGCTGTGGACAAGTTCGTCGTCGCGCTAGACGAGCAAGCAAGCATGCCTTCCAATATCTACAGCTCTGATCGGCGCATTGCCCAGGCTTTGAATGGGGTTGGTCCGGATGTCAGTTGGAACATACTCGCTGTAAGTCTTTTATATATGCTCGTCACTTTTTTGACTGAATTTAGTCTAGTTCATCAACAAGGATGAACTGATCTATGACATCGAAGCGGAAACCCTCTTAAGTGCCGTCAAAGTCCAGAGGCTCTGGAACGATCAAGGTAGACCTCAACCTCCGAATTTGTTGTTTTAGCTAGATAACAGACTTTCGCAAAGGCAACGAGTCTGATGCGTGTCCAACTGGGTTTTCAGATTATATGCCTTCCGACGAGTCCATCGGCGAATCGGACAACGATCCCGGCCATGCAGCGTCGCGACCACCCGCAACCACCATCTCCCATCGGTCTACATTGCATCTCGATCGGGCGGAAATTTTCTAATTCGCTCTGCTCGCTCCTTCCTCTACTCTAATCCCACTATAATTTACTTTACACACTCTCTCTACTCGCCGGCTGCCTTTGCGCGCCTTTTCTAAAAAAAAAACCGACATTTTCGGTCTTTCCTCGATGACTCGAGCGACTAGCGAGGAGCTCTTGGACTGGAGCAGCGTGGAGGACGACGACGCAGGCCAGGGCCTCCGGGGGTGTGGTGAGGCAGAGACCGGACAGGGTCGGGGAGGTGCGGAGGTGGGGGCAGACGAGAACGAGCACGTCGCCGGGTCGCTTCAGCTTTTCGCTCCTCCGTCCACTGATCGCTCTCTCCTGGGCCAGAGCAGCCTATCTTTCTCGAACGTCGCCGGCGGAGATGCAAGCCTCGAGGACAACCACACCAAGAAGGTCCGACGCAGGCGCGCAAAAGGGAAGACGAAGGCCGCCTCTGCGCGTGCCGTCTCGCCTTCCCTCTCGCAGACCGTCAACAGCCAAGCGACGACGGTGGCCGACATCCCTGACGCCCTGCCACCCATCCACGGCCCTCCAACGCGCGAGAACTCGCCGGCCGTGGCCGCCCCCGTCACTCCCACACGCCCCGCGACCAAAAAACCGACGAGAGCCGTCTCTGCCGCCGTCGTACAGCAGCAGCTCGACGCAAAGCTGCAGCGCCTGGAGGATGCCATGGCCGACACTCGCAAACGGCTCACCGAGGGAGAGTCCGTCAGCGCCTCGCTCGCCACATTCCTCCCCAAGATACTCTCCACCCTTCAGGACGGCGCCGAGGACTCCTTGGCGATGTCCAAAAACATAGCGGGAATCCACGACCACATGGCCAGCATGAGCGCCGCCGCACTGAAGATGGCCACCGGTACTCACGTCGCTGGACGCGCTGCGGTGGACGCATTTGGCCAGATGATCCTCATCATGCACGACGTCCGTCGTATCAGTCGCGCGGCCTGGGAGGGTCACGAGAACTGGCCTCTGCCTGAGTCCGACTTGCCGCCTGGGGTAGTGCCGCCCGTTCCGGACGATATCACGGATGAGGAGATCCTTGCTGGATTCCCGACACTGGCCGATCTTCACGACGACCTGAACTGCGACACCCACCCGTGCACCACCAGCGAGCCAAGTGCGCTGCCCGCTGCTTTCCCACCGGCTCCTTCCCTGCTGTCTCGCATTGATAGTGTATCGTCCGATATCTTTGACGAGTTCTCACTCCCACCCTCTCCCGAGCCTGCACCCGACGACACGACTCCACCGTCGGTTGCAAATGCACCGCCGATTTTGCTGAAGAGGTTCAATATCGGGCCTTCCTCGTCTCATTCTACAAGACCGCCGCCACCCCACAGAAGTCGCTCTGGCGATGGGCACTCTGTCCCTCTTCGCTCTGCCAAGACCACCTCCTCTAAAATGGCACGCCCTGCGGACGAGCCTCCTTCCGCCTCGCAGGCTCCTCCCAAAAAGCGTCAACGCAACGATTCAAACAAGCGTAACGATACCCCCAAGGCGAACGAGGCCAACAAACGGGATGGTACGGACCGCACCAGGGATGCGAAGACCAACGCTGCTGCCGGTCGTCCTGGCAAGTCGGTGTACAGCTCCCAGTACGCCAGTTGTGCTCCCCCTGGCAGTTTCGTGTCCCTCGGGCCTTACAGGTGGTGGCCGGATGCTCACGACGCCGCACGCCGCGCATTCCAGGATCTATTGGCCGAGGTGCCTTCCTCGAGCTCTGCGCCCCCCCCGCAGCCAATTGTTGTTGCACGCAGTGCAGCTGACAATCGCTATTGCGACCTGGTCTTTACGTCGCCCGGAGCTGCGCGTACGTTTGCAAAAGCCTGGAATGCCGCTCCTCCCTCCCAGGGTGAGGATGCCCATTCCGACGCTGTCATTCGTGCTTGGCATGCCGGTTCTGCGTAGGGTTTTGGGGCGAGCGAGTCTGTTGACCGTCTTTCCGATCGACGTGAGGAGCCAGTTGATACAACGTCTAGTACTTTAGATGAGGGTAACACTGCATTGATAGTCATGTCTTGGAATATAGATGGCGGTTTGACAACTTTCTTGACTCGTCCCGATGAAGAGTTTATTGCCAGGATCTCGACCTGTGATATTGTCTTCTTCCAGGAGACGCACATGCGCACAGGGCAGGATAGCTGGCTACATCCCCCCAAAGGCTTTGAGCTCATATCCTGGCCGCGGGCCAGCGGCAACATTGACAGTGACGTTTGGGGAGGCGTGGCGGCTCTGGTTCGCAAGGGTCTGAAGTGGTCCGTCCGGCGTGACTTGTCTTCACCCGACATTCTGGTGATGGATATTAAAGGCTTCCTGTTCATAAATGCTTACATCTTGCCCGAGAACTCTAAAGCTCGCTGGGAGGATTGGACGGACATTCACCCATGGATAGCTTTGATCAATCTATTGAGACATCTCAATGCGGAAGGGACGCCATACTTCTTACTCGGAGATCTAAATGCGCGTACTAGTAGCGACACACTGTCATCCTTTCATCCCATTCGTGTCTCGGAGGATCAGCGGTCAAACACACGCGGCAACTCCTGGCTTGCATCATTGGCACGCCTCGACTGCACTATTCTTAACGGATCTCAGGGCATTCCGGGTGCACACTGTGGATTCACCTCATTCCAGTATGTTGAAGGAAGGACACCTCGAAGGGCAGTGGTTGACTACGCTGTTTGTCCCAATCTGTGCCTTCCCTTCATCACTCAGTTTGATGTCGAGGGCAGGACCATTTGGTCCGACCATGCCCCGATCATACTGCAGGTTCTCCTTCCCATCTCCTCATCACCTTTACACGGAGGGAAAAACCGTCGACGCGTCAAGCATCCACCACTACCGGTTGTCACTCATCTTGACCACCTCCTCGATCGCATCTTGAGTTCCGAGGCGGATCCACGTGTGGCGACGGGTAAGGCATATGGATGGGCACTGCCTGCGGACAAAGCGGCCACGGTTGTGTACACAGACGGCTCCTGCATGGACACTAACTCAAAGTCACCGAAGGCGGGTGCCGGTGTCTTCTTTGGAAAGGGATCTGCACGAAACGCCTCTTATCGAGTACCTGGAGATCAAACAAACAATAGGGGGGAGCTCTTCGCTATCCTGGCGGCTCTCCTCGGCGTCTCGTGCAGCACTCTACTCCATATATTCACCGACTCCGAATATGCTATTCGATCAATTTGCGAGTGGGGACCTCAGAACGCTCAAATGGACTGGTCATGTCCTAACGGCGATATCCTGCGCGCAATTAGCATCCGTCTGAAACAGCGTACAGTCCCGGTGCACTTCACTCACGTGCGGGGTCACTCTGGGAATGCTCACAACGATGCCGCGGACCAGCTTGCAAAGGCTGGAACGAGACTCCCTCTCCCGAGCGACGACATCAATCTGCTCCTGCTCGTCTCTTCACGTATGGCTCCTCCGCCCGTATCTGCTGAGGATCCGTCTGCAATCCCCAAAGTCTGCTCGACACTCCCTCCTCTTACTCAAACCAAGGCGACAGCATCCTCCAGCGCTGGTTCATTCAACATAGACTCACACCGAGGCCGCTCGCATCGCGTACAGGTGCAGAGAACCATTCTCGGACAACTTGTGGATGCCTCCTCGGACTCTGCCTGCTTCTGGCGTCTGTACAATCGCCTGCGGAGGAACAAGGACGGGTCAGTCCTCCACGACTCTGTGTCGCTGGCTGCCATCACGGCAGTCCTGCAGAAGCGAATGAACCCACGAGATTTAGAGGAGGCGGGCTTTGATCGCTGCACAGCGGAAAGTTTTGCGGCTCGAGCATTTGCCATTCCCGAGAGAAGTGCCCCTTCTCCCTTCGACGATCTGAACGAACCTTTAACATGGGCAGACGTGGCGATGGGGAAAACTCACCTCGAAACACATTCCTTAGGGAAGAGCACAGGTTTCGATGGGGTGACATACGCGTACATCAAGGAGATGGACAATGACATGTTGTGCACTCTGCTGAACGAGTGCATTGACGAATGCGATGCGCCAACCTCGTGGTTCTTGACGTTTCTGGCCGGCATCCCCAAAGGGGGCAAGAGTCGGCTGTAATGGCGGCAGAGGCGGCTGGGATCATACCTCCCTCACAGAATGCCTTCCGTGCAAAGTTCCGTACCAACAACAATTCCTTCATCCTTCGCACGATCATCGAACAGGCGAACGCTCGGGGCGAGACAATCTATGTCACTTCTATGGATATCAGTGATGCATTCTCCGGAATGAATCACGACTGCCTGTGGATCAAGCTGGCGCGTTACGGACTCACCGGGCGCTACTTTGATTGGATCCGCATGCTATACCGCAAGATGTCCTACGTGGTGTCCGCACGAGGAGAGATGTCCGAGGAGTTCAACGCATTGTGTGGCGTCCTGATGGGCGATCCGGCGTCACCAACGCTATGGAACCTCTTTCTAGCAGGCTTCGAGCTCGAGGTCGATGGTGACGATGCCAATCTTTTGGGTCGAGTCGTCTCCCACTTGGAGCACGCCGACGACGTGATTCTCATCAGTCGATCGTGGAACGGCCTCCAGCGACACATCCACAAGTTTGGGCAGTGGTGCAAGGATAATATGCTGCAGGTGAATGCGTCTAAGTCTCGAGCTATGGTATTTGGCCCTCCATTCGTACCTTTTGCACATCTGCCTCGTTTCCAACTCTACGACGACCTTATCCCCTTCACCTCCACCCACAAGTACATTGGGGTCCACTTCCAGTCCACGCACGCAAATATTTTCCGTGAACACTACGAGGCGAAAGCAGAGGCGGCGGAGGTCAGTGCCCTGGCTGGCTTGTTCGGAACCGAGTCCGTTGTTGGACGTGGTACGATGCCGCCAAAGGTCGCACTGCAGCTGTACAATGCGTTAGTGGACTGCCACCTGATCCACGGATGCGAAGTCATGCCTGATGTCGATCCCGTTGCTCTCGCACTGCTCGAAAAGGTTCAGAAGACCTGCCTTCGTCGCATCGTCGGCCTTGGAAGTCGCTCTATCGTTGACGTTCTCTTCACGGAGTCAGGTGTTCTGCCTATTCGTATTCGTCGAGCTGTGCTCACCTTGCGCTATCTCAAGTATCTACTGAGCCTCCCTCCCTCGCAATTTGCTGCAAGGGCTCTTCGCGTGAGCGACACTCTGCGTCTGCACGGCAAGGCGTCCTGGCTGGGCGACATGGATCACGTCCTACGCGACCTGCTGCCCGGCTTCAGTCGTCTGCCGGCTGTGGCTTCATTAGATGCAGCGTACCTGGATGATCTGATGGCCAAGTTACAGGCATCCTCGAAAACGGCTCTGATGGCCAACACAGAGTGCATGACCCGCCTGTACTTGCTGCGCGGTCGAGTTGAGCCGCTGGAGGGTGGAGGGAAGCGTGTGGCTTGCATTCTACGCCATTACCTGGTTGAGGTGTCTATCCCCGAGCACCGCACCGCGTTGACGAGAGTGTTGCTCGGGGGCCACTCTCTCCGAGGTGTGCACAGTGAGGGGCGGCCACCTTCCTCTCTGCACATGTGCCGGCACTGTCACACTGTGGCTGAAACTCCCGAGCACATGCTTCTAGAGTGCGTTGCTGGGGACGATTGGGCCACGGAACGAACGAGGTTTTGGGCGGCGGTGGATGATGGCACGACGAGACGTTGGCGAGCCAACCTCGGGTCGGTTGAGCTTCTCAAGGCACTGATAGGGTCACGGCGTTACGTGAAGCGTGTAGCCGCCCTTTGTTACAAGGTTGGCAAACCTTTCGGTGGCTTGAACTTGCTCCCGACCGAGCTAACTTCCGACGAGATCCTGGCGATGGAGGATGATTGATGGGGGTTCTGGTGTGCGTGCAGATGTGTTGGACTGAGGTTATCCAGTTGTCATTTTCTATCACTTTGGGTTCTGGGGGCTCTTTCTCTTGCTTTGTCTAGATTCTGCTCGGGTGGGGTGTATCAGCGGAGGGTAGAACGCCCCCTAGCTTGGGGTGACCTCGCCTTCCGGGATGGCCTCACTTCCGGCTGTTCCAAGTGGGACCGCGCCGTGTATTATTATTATTATTATTATTATTGCTGCTGTCCGATGTCCTGGCCGTGCACCCGAAGTCAATGTCCCTCTGATCCCAAAGCATCTGCCATCCGACGTTTGGCCCGATCTGCTCGTGACGGTGAATTTCACAACCTTGCACATGAATGCGACTTCCCTAGTGAACAGTCGCCGCCGCCTGGTATCGTTGGCTGTCGGTCTGACTCCCAGTGTGACTGAAGTCCTCAACAACACATCCCCCATTCCTCTGCTTCCGAATACGCACCTGGTGGGTGCTGTGACGCCGTCAATTCGCCAGCAATACAAAGATAGGACGGTCATCTCGAGTCTTCTCTACCCTTGGGGCGTAAGTGGAACTCGATTCACTTTTGAATGGTAAGCTGACGTCTTTGTATGTAGAAAACGTTGTTCTTGACCACCAACGTTGTGCTTCTTCCCGAAACCTCGACCTCTGGGTCGATCAACCGAGAAGATAACGTGGCGACGTTGCGTCTCTTCATGCAGACCGACGTCTCGGCGCTCAGGTCCTTCGTCGAGCATACAGACAATACCATTTGGACGGGACTTGCATCCACCGGTGGTTTTTTCACACTTGGAAATGGATTGTTCGCATTTTTGTTCGGTGTCGGTCTGCCGATGCTTCTCCTTGGTATGGCATTCTCTCTGGCGCACTCGAAGTCATAACTTGACGTATCTATCTAGGAACTAAGCCAGTCTCTACGTTCGGCTTGATCCACAAACTCTTCCCGCCCAACCTTGAGCAAACGTACAAGCATATACTCACTGAAGGTTCCAGAACGCCGGGCCTACTCGCCTTCATTCGCGACCACATTGTCGACATTGGGGCTCCAGTTTCCTGCGCCAGAAGCGGTGACCACTTGATGCCGCCGACACCAAGTGAAACAATGGTGTCAGACTTCAGCCCTTACAGCGCACTGCCAAAGGCCGAAGACGACCACCAGAGCGAGCCGGACCCTCATCGGACACCCATCCATGGCCGTCACAATTATGCTTCCCTCCCAGAACGGGAAGGATTACTCTTCAGTCCTCCAGCTGGTAGTGGCAGTGAGACGACCGTGACAAGTATCAGTGCCGCGCCAGTCTCACCGTTCAATCCCTCCTTCCCGATCGACGTCGCGTTCGGCGATGATGATGCGATAGACACTCTCAGTCTGACCAGCAGGTTCCCTAGCTGGACTCTGGAGGAGGGCAGGTCGCAATTGGGACGCAGCAGACCTCCTCCCATCGACTCGCGGATGGCACAGGCTTCGAGATACTCTGGTTCTAATAATGATCCCATCTCGACACCTGGCTCTGCTTCACACAGCTACATAACTCTCTCGTTACAAAGGGAACGATAGCTTTTTCAATTTACCTCATGAACTGGACATGCTATTCGGGTTGAGCTCGAAACACAGCTAACGAGTATTTACGGTTTCTACCTGATCATATGTCACACCTTCCTTTACGACTGATTATACACGAGACCCTAACTACCATGATGCACGGCTGTTACACATTCAAGGACCATATACTCTAGATTACAATTAATAGTACAAACGCGTACTTTATGTCCTCCGTCGCAACCCAGGCTTTCTGGGGGAGGCATTGCCGTCGTCGAGATACAAATGGCTCAGGGCCTTCCGAAGTCCATGATTCTTCACGGACGTGAAGGCCTGCAGACAATTCTCGAGCTTCTTCTTCCTTTGCTGAGAGTCGTCGTTGAACGCTTCTTCCACTGCATCCAACGCAGGCCCTAGGTAATTCCACATCGCAATGTGACCTGAGAACATATTCAGAAACGAATCGACCAAATGAGAGGAGATAGACGAACAAAGGGCCCAAGAAGAACGCGTCGCTAACAAAGGCTTCACATAGTGGATATACGCCCCTTCGCCACTGAGCGTGGACGGGCCGTCAAGCATGCCGCACAACACGTCGCGTGCCAGTACGAAGCACGTCGCGTCGATGTGGTATTGCGTCTTCATCGTTTCCGTCATCAATGAAATGAAGCGTCGCATTGACAAGGGCCGGTCGATCCTGGTAGCCCTGGGATAGCGCACGTACGCGTCCAACGAGTGAAATATATCGTAGAGGAACGTCATCTCGCGCTCGGGCGTCAACCGAAGATCTCCGCTCCGCGCAGACTCAGCCTCGGGAGAATCCCAGTGCCAGAACTCGAGCCCGAGCAGCCCGCGTATCCCATTGCACACCTCCCACACCTCTTCCTTGTCCGGTGGCGGAATACAGTCCAGAGATATGTTGACGGTCTGCAAGACGGTGAGACACGTTAGGTTCCTGCCCTCCGCGTGCCACTCCAAGATGGGGTGATCCTTCAAATGCTCGATGATCTCCCCGATGAGCTCTGAGAGAGTATACCGTTCATTCGCCGCGACCTCTTCAGCCATTACTTCTTTTCGTACATGATTCCCAAAGAGCGTCTCCTCCCTCAGATCGAGAAGTTTGCCTATGAAGAGGTACTGCGGTGATAGACCCTTGTCGTCGAAGGATGAATGCAGTCGTTCGATATCGAAACGAGTGATGTAGAGGGAAGTGAGACGAGAGCGCAGAGTGATGAAGGACTCCGAAAGCTCCCCACTGAAGGCTGGGAGGATGATGATGAGACAATCATGTATGAGTGAGAGGATGATCTGCGCTGCAGCCTTATCGCATAGTCCGGGCTTTGTGATGACGATCTGGTCGCCAATAGGATCGAGTGCGTCGACGTATGGGCCATCTACAAATGGTGCCAGGGAGTCGGCTCCGTAACCTAAGGTGGTGAAAACGGCATCTTCGTCGTTGTAGGGTGAAGGAAGATGTTCGAAGCCTTGGGTCACTGGCATGGCGGGGAGGGATGAAGAAAACTGGAAGAGTCAAAGACCTAAATACTTTATGGATGAGTGTCCCTTTCGTTGATCGAACAATGGCCATACCCCGAAGGTCGAACAATGGGCCATCGCTTGTTGCGTCGCTGCCCGAGGCTGTGCGGGTCCTTTGTGGTTGCGCATGACGACCTAGATACGTTGTCCGAGTTCGCGGTTCCAGTGCGTTGGAGTAGGAGTTGGGTGGCATGTAGAGGGGAGACCAGCAAGCAGGAGCCGATCATCAGGACCACCCCTCAGCCCAGCTACGCAGTCTCTCAGTGACCGAAGCCGCCCTTTTCTATGCGAGGCCATATCCAGCTGTCTGTCTCAATCCCTAGAAATCGCTCGAAGTCGGTTTATCGCGATCAGATAAATTCATGGTGGAGGCAGGAAAGAAACCGACAAATTCCTAACTGGGAACTCGCTCGATCGGGCGCCTTGCTGGCCGCTTCAGTAACACGTACAGTGAGTAAATCTTACAATAAGCTCCTCGTATACAGGCAGTACACGAAGATATGCATAACATTGACTTGCGGCAGGACAGCAGTGGTGCACATTCCGTTCAGTGAGTCGTCGTCGTGCTGCCACTCGGGCCGACGAAGCGGAACGCCACACACGCGTTCTATGGGCACATGGTGTAGTTGGTTTATCACGCCCGCTTAGCATGCGGGAGGTGTTGGGTTCAATTCCCAATGTGTCCAGTTTTTCTTATACGCTTTTTGCACGGTGAATGCCAGCACTTTGAACATTTGTCATTGATGATTGAACAATACACAATGAATTTTCAACGATATCAAGACTTTCCAAGGACCTAGATATGATTTGAATGAGACTTTGCACTACTCGCGTCGCGTCACTCGCTGACCTTCCAGTCTCGGCGGAATTGCCGCCCAGGGTCTCACCTGTCTGGGAGTTAATGATGGCAAGAACGCCCAAAATGTCAACATGCATTGCAACTGACATGCCACAGGAACGATACCCAGGCATGCATGCAGTGGACGCTCTCGCGTGTCCCAATGGTGATCACATGAAGTCAAATACGTCGACGTACAGTAGTGTAGTAACAGGCACCGGAAGTATAACAGACTCTTCAATGCTATCTCGTAGATATGGACTTTTCAGTTGGTAAGTCTTCGTGCTTCCCACTTGTCGGATCTCTGTATCCTTGTATGTTATTCACCGACCGTGGACTCAGCGATTTGCGCGCCAAGATCTGCCAGTGCTTGCTCGGACATACCGGATATTGTCTGCCGGTAGCGGCGAGTGGATGACGCGCACGCGGTTCTCTCTCTCTTCTCTACCGCAATCTGATGGTCACAGTAAACACAATATAAAGGCCCCACCACGAGACAATGCCGCTCCTGAGCTACAACAGTGCCCTCCCCGTCGACCTCTGGGACGTCGTCTCTTCGCTGTGCAACACCATGGTCGGCCTATTCTGGTACGCAACCGCGTTCGTGGCAGCGTTGGCGCCTACGACAGGCGTCTCTGGTCAATACCAGCTTGGATTAGGTACCCTTGGATCATTGAGGGATACAACATAGCTCATAACGGCTCTCCTAGGTGTCGCTGATATCACTGGGTATGTCTTCGTCGCGCAGGAGGGGCATTCACGTCTGACTGGCGCGTTGCAGACCCATTGTCGAGACGAACATGATGGTATGTATGTCTCTGCTCAACTCCTGCCTGGGCTCGACGGCTGTCTGGGCTCGACTGCTACTTGGGCTCAACTGACGCTTATTGGCATAGGGATACGCTTCGCTAGCCCAGACAGACACAGGACTCCATATGCGGCAGTTCAGCCGCGCTTTCATCGTGGCGGATTCTGATCTGAAGAATAGAATCCTCTTCATCAACTCTGGTAAGCCACTGCTCTTCTGGATTGACGTGTGCCATGCGTGTTCTGTCTTCGCACATAGGCACCGAGTGATCCACGTCTCTTGCTTCACGAGCCTCCTAATTACCCTGCGTTTCTGACGTATTTTCTCATGCAGACATCGCCATGGGAGACACTGGCGTCCGTCGCTCGATCGTCGCGCAAGTGTCGGCATTATACCCTGGGCTTTACGACAACACAAACATCGCCTTGGTCGGAACCCACCAGCACTCTGGCGTCGGGGGTTATCTTGAGAATGTGCTTCCGCAAGTCACCGCGCTCGGATACGTCCCGCAGACCGCGAACGCGATTATTGACGGGACTGTCAAAGCCGTGCAGAGGGCGCATGCCAGTCTGGCACCGGGATCCCTCAGCCTGGGCAACACTACCATCCTGGATGCGAATATCAACCGTTCTCCTTCCGCTTACCTGGCGAACCCAGCGGATGAGAGGGCTCGCTATGCGTATGACCAGGACAAGGACTTGACAGTGCTCCGTTTCAACGATGCGAGTGGGAACGCGCGAGGACTGCTGAGCTTCTTCGCCGTTCACGGGACCAGTATATACGAGGTCCGTCCTTTATTGTTCACTCGCGCAAGTCTATGCTCACCGACCTGGTTAAGAACAACACCCTAGTCAGTTCGGACAACAAGGGCATGGCTGCGTATCTATACGAATCTTACATCGAACCCAACTCCATGCCCGGAAATACGACCTTTGTGGCCGGCTTCGCACAGGCTAACGTCGGTGACACCAGTCCCAATACGTCGGTCTTCCGATTCCAATGCTTTCACTGCGGTTCTTACCTTCTTTCAGCCTTGGCGCCTTCTGCGAAAGTCCCGGAAAAGCTTGGGACGGTGTGGCTTGCGAGTTCAATCACTCGACGTGCGGTGGTACCGTGCAGGACTGCCATGGACGGTGAGTCTCATCGCCTCATTCCTTTGTTGGATTCATCCTGACTCGCTGTCCAGGGGCCCCGGATTCCGCATCTCCGATTTCGAAAGCAATAGGATCATAGGCGACAAGCAGTACGAGGGCGCTCGGTCTGTCATGGAAGGATCCGGCCTGTCTGCGGTGTCAGGTGCGGTCAAGAGCGTCCACACGTATATGTTAATGTCAGTCATCAACCTTGCACCCTTGTCCATGATTTCTGAATGATCTGGCAGGGATAACCATACATTCACTCTACCCAATGGAACAAGTGTGCACACCTGTCCATCTGCTATGGGTGAGTTGTACTCAGCCTTCCGAGTCTCGAAGCTTCTCTCTTACACTTGGCCACGCAGGATATTCGTTCGCCGGGGGGACGACGTGAGTCGAAACGCAACTAGTTGATCGTCGCGGATCTAATCATTGCTTCTAGCGATGGTCCCGGCGCCTTCGACTTCGTCCAGGGAGACAATTCCTCCGATACCCAGTACGTGCATGTTCACTTCCCCAGACTCCCATCATGACGCATATTGATTGTAGGAATCCTTTCTGGGAGATCGTTAAGGGTGCGGATCATCACACTAGCTCATTGACTGTATCTCCAATCTCATGACAACACCTGTAGGCGCTGTAACGCCAGATCCATCCCCGGCACAGGTCGCGTGTCAGTATCCCAAGCCCATCCTCCTCAATACGGCGAGTCTCGCGCGCTTGAAGCGTCAGCAGCTGCTCATGTGCATTGTTACAGGGTTATGCGACAACACCGTACAACTGGAGTCCTCACACGGTCGATATACAGATGCTCCGTGTTGGAAACTTCGGTAAGTTGCCTTGATGTGGTACCCTTGTAAAGCTGACCACGACTATCGCAAGTCATGCTCATAATGCCAGGTGCGTATTGAAAATGACAGGACTAGAAGCCTGGAACTTACTGGTGGGTGTCTACAGGAGAATTGACTACCATGGCTGGGCGACGGATTCGGTGTGTGAAATCGACTACTTGCCATCGCCGATTACTAACGCTCAACAGCGAGGCTCTCCGCGCTCAACTCATCTCTGCGGGTATACTGGGATCGAATGCCTATGTCGTCGTCGCCGGCCCAGCGAACACTTATGCGCATTACATCACTACGAGAGAGGAGTACAGCATCCAGAGATACGAAGGCGCATCGACTATCTATGGGCAATGTATGTCTTTGTGTCTTCTGCCGATTGCTCTGACCGCTTTTCATCAGTCACGCTTGAGGCCTACATTGATAGATACTCGAGCCTGGTACCCTACCTCGCCGATAACAACACTGCGACCCCTTCCTCTGACGCTGCTCCGCCTGAACTGACATCGGGTGCCATCTCACTTCAGGTACAATAACTCTTGGTTCTTCTCAACGAGATCTGACCGTGACTGCAGACTGGCGTCGTCTTCGATAGTGGTAGCTTTGGCAAGGTCCTGAGTGACGTGAATTCAACCTATACTGCTGGCGAGACCGTCGAAGTGCAGTTCGTTGGAGCAAACCCTAGGGTACGATATCATTGTCCACTCTTGGATCTTTCTCACAGGCTGTTGGCAGAACAACCTCCGTCTGGGGAGTACATACCTTACGGTCGACAGGCAGGTGTCCGGCTCATGGACTACCTACAGAACGGACGCTCATCCGTCGACTGTGCTGAAGTGGACCAGAACAAGCACGGTATATCAATACTTCAACCTTCCTCGACCGTGTCTCATCGCAGAATTGCAGGTTCTGGGGACAAGTACTGTGGCCATCAATTGGTTCGTAGCGTCTGTGATTGCCATACGAGATTTTACTCACCTTGTTCCTAGGACCATCGAAGCCGGGACTCCGGGTGGGTACCATCTATGCTCGAACGTCTTGTCTCTGACCCATTGTACCACAGCTGGCACCTACAGGATCAGTTACTACGGGGATTCCAAGCCACTAATCGGCTCTATAAGCTCTTTCTCTGGAACCTCATCGAGCTTCACTCTGTCCTAAATTCGCTTTGATTGCATGTATATACCACGGACTCTGTTATGTGTACACGAATGAACTGGCTCATGCTCTGACTTCTAGTATGGCTGACTACAGTCGAATTTGATCTACCTTGATCGTAGGCTGTCTCTGTCTGGCACAGAGAGGCTTATCAGACGGGATTCTCACCGCCGACGAAGCGCCCCTCCTCCGAATCCTCGTTCTTCGCATCGTCCAACTTTGCTTCTTCAAACGGCCCAAGATTCACGAAGTAGTCTCGTATGAACGCGAGGAGTCCTGGAGGCATAGATCCTTCCGCGAAAATGAGGGGATACCGCGCCTCCAGCTTGACATGACGCCTGACTTCTTTCAGTTTGTGCACGAGACCGAACATCTGCAGTGGCTTCACGCCTGTAAATGGCGCTGTCATCAGAGGAAGGAAGGAAGGAAGGCGGGGGAGATGGGCATACCGAATAGCAGCATCATGAGACTAGGTCCAAAGATGAGGGAGAACACTCCGCTGACAGTCACCCAGAGACCACCCAGGACGGAGAACCCTTTCAAGAGAGTCTTTTCGCGACGTTCCACCAGAAATTGGAACGCGCTGAAGTCATTCTGCACATACAATCGCAACGTGGCGGTGTTATCGTTGTGCTTGGACCTTATCAACGGGTCGGAGACGAGAGTGGTGATTGATGGCACGAGCCTAGTTGAATACTGCATCCGGTCAGCAAAGAACAGTGATAACAAATGTACACCGACCTCCGGTCGCCCCAAAGACGCCCAAATGGACGACTCAATCGTCCGCCTGAAGCCGACAATGACACTTCCCATGAGGTGGACACCCGGCGTCAGCGGGATTCCCGGACTGTCCGCGAGTATACCCATCATATTGGAGCTCATGCCAAACACGATCGTGAGCGCTTGTAAGGTTATCGGCACTGCAAGGGAGAGAGGCGACGTGAAGTTGACGGTGATAAGTAAATCTGGCCAGACGTGACGAGATGGAAGAGTCAACAGATCGGGCGAATCTGGTAGAGGGTAGTATAGAGAAATTCGAACACCAACGGAGGGACGGTACGTACTGGAAACATTGAAAGTGCGGTCCTGCAGCCCAAGCCTATCTGGACATTGCCATTCGAATGCGTAAATCTGGGGATACACCGACGCGTAATCGAGTCCCATGTCCTCCGATATATAGGGGGCGAATTCATAATCTAGGAAGCAATCCGTATCATTGAGCACTAATCGCAAGGAAGGACCAGGTGAGATGAAATCGTTTATCTGCGCAAAGGCTCGCCTTTCTCGTCCGGAAGGTAATAGTTAGACCAGATTGGTGTGACTGAGACGGCCTGTGTAAGATCATAGGCCTCTTCTAAGTCATACCTGTTTGCATACGAATTGTACTGCTTGTAGGTCAGCACTCATCTAGGTCTAGAAAAGTCTAACATACAACGACGATATGCCACCATATATCGGTGTCAAATTTCAGGCTGCCGAACCTCAGATCCTCCGAGGTGTATGTCTGCACCGGTGTCTGGCACGCCTCAAGGGTGGGCTCGATGAACAACGACGTGACGATGAATAGCAACAGGGCCGGAAGGATCGCAAGGGCGAGCAAGCCTCGTACCACCACAAGGGCACTTCCGGACGATTCTCTATCGAAAGCTCAGCAGATAAAACTTTGAGAAACGATCTCATGTGGCTCACCCAAAGAAAGACCTCCAAACCGACCTCCCGGCAAAGATCGACCTGACAGCCGATCGCTTCTCGCTGGCGGTCATCTTCGTGTCTTTATCGCCCCAAGAGATGAAGAAGTCGAATGCACCCAAGATGCTACGCCAGTTGGAGACGAGGATAGTCAGGCGAACGAGGAGGACAAGTCCAAGGAGAATGAATTGAACCCAGATGGCCATAACAAGAAGGATGTAAGGCGTGGTGTCCCAGCAGTCGAACAGCCAGATTCGGTGTGTCATGATATACCAAACTGGGTTACATTAGCGAGAGGTGAGGGTGGGAGTAAGAGGTCTTACAAGCGGTACACTGGGCTACGAGAAGCAGCAACTCGAACGAGGCAGGAAGAAGTCTTGGGCCGTAACCTGAACAGACGAGTCTTGACGGTCATCAGAATGATCCAGCCACCCCGACGAGTTGACTACTCACCCAACGACGTGATGCAGAGCAATGACAGGTGAAGCCACAACAATCTTGAGCAGCTCCCTCTTGTAGAGGTCCTTCATTACAATTGCGCATACTGGAGCAAGAATACAAGAAGCCAAAAGAATTCTCAAGGTCCAGATACGGAAGATAGGATGCAAAAACACGTATTTCCATACCGTCCAGGGGAGCGTGAGCGTTTGAGTCAAGGCTTTGAGCATAGGGCAGATGAGCAGCACTGAACGCGAGTCCTTCGTATCCGTGTCCTTAAGGATGTGTCTTTATCGATTGACGACCCTGAACATGCGACAGCACTTTACAGCTATGAGCGTGGTGTGCTCCCACAGGTCTGGCATCCTGAAGGTAGTAGTCAGACGGCAAAATAATGCTCCTGTATTTTCGGGCCTTCCGGAGATGTAGTGACATTTGTGTCCCAAGTGTACGACCATCTCGAACGTTGTCCGCTCAACGCCTGCCTTTCGAGGAAGGGAGAATTTCCACCGATCCGTCTATCGAAGCCACTCAGCTACATCAACATTGAGCTGCGCCGAGGAAAGCAAAGAGCCCGCATGAGCTTGTGAGTATCTGGCGTACACCATCCGGAGAGAGAAATGCCTGTTCGCTGGGCCACACAGAAATCTCCGTAAGGAACTGTATGATGATATCAGACGGAGAAAGGACTCACTTTCGGATTTAATTGGACCTTTCGTTGGGCAGTGCAGCTATGACTCGTCAAAAGCAGCATGTCCCTTCTACAATGAGTCAATCCCTGTCAGATGTGATGAATAAGTATACGCACGAGGAGAAATAATAGCGGCAACGTAGAGCTGGAGTCTCTGGGTTCACAGCTAGCGCTTTAGGTCATCTGAGAAAAGGTATCCACGTCACCAAGTAGTGATGACGATGACAGAGAATTTGAGGCATCCGATAGCAACACTTCACAACCTGACTTAACCTAGAGTAATGTGTCGAACCCTCTCGAAGATTCGTCGAACCAGACCTCACAGTACGCCAGTAACATCGTATACTAAAGATACAGACGACGGCGAGACCAAGCCTCATGTCTGACAGCAAGCATTGCTGATTTTGTCACCTGTGAATGATCTGGCCGTTATCGATGCATGGACTCTGGATCCACAAAAGAAGCTCCATGTCGCAAAAGAGATCATCATAAGGCTGCCAACCAATGGCCATCAGCAAGAAGCAAGCGCCTAAGTATGCACTTCAGGCGAAAGACTTTGACGAAGGTAGCAAAGGGACAGCTTACCACTGTTTGGTCGTTTCTTCTCAACGTACAGAATGATCCCTTACATCGGCCCATCACTGGCATGAAAGTACTGTATCAGGGTGAACGTGGACAAAAAAGTCGACAGACGTGTGCCTTCTCCACGCCTGTTTGCGGATTCTTCACAAATGGTGCGAGTTTGCACTGCTTGATAGCATTAGGTACAGCTGCATGAGCCGCGCTGTGGCGCGGTACAGCGCCACTGCCAGGCGTCGTGGTCGGGTTCATTGATCAGGCTCAGTTGTCTTCCGGCCTAGCCTGGTACTAGATATCCCGTACGCGCGCGCTAGAGCAAAAAAGTCGACACAGAAACAAGATATCATAGCAATGGCACGTACCATGCTGTATTTCTTCAAACCTCTGGGAATGGACGACATTTTCCATCGAGCAGCCTGTGGTAGATATTCTGTGGGCCTCGCAGCGGATGAATGGCATGTCATGCAATTCAAGTTATTGACGTGGACTATTACTGAGCAATGTAGGGCCACGGTTGCAGAACAAGTTTGGGTCATCGTGCTCGTCGTGGTCAAAGGGAAAGGCGGCCGCGTGCTTACCGTTTCGGGCGATAGTTTCTGGGCCGGTCTGATCTGGGTCTGATCTCTCGGCTGATTTCAGCCGATGCAACGTTCAAACAAATGTTATCCTCTGCCTTTCCTCTGCCTGCCATGTCGACGCGCAGTCAGCCTCATGTTGTAGGCTGGCAGTGGTAGTTACTCCGATGGGCATCTAGAATCTCACGTGTATACACCACACCACGTTAGTGTCGCGGAGTCTAGTCGATCCCGAGTTTGAACCAGAAACTCCACCGCTCTCTTGATCTGGCCTGTATGATTTGATTGCAACATAGCCTGAAATGTTGATAGGCATGAACGATTCGCTCTGGAAGACAGAGAACGCCGAGAGGTCCTGAAGAATAGCTGGTGGAGTACAATATCAGTCTCATTGATTTGCGACACGGGAGCCGGGCCGCGTGCCTAAGCATCTCCTTCGGTCACCCATGGGCCACCATCATCCTGATTCCTGCCTAGCTGCCATCATCCTCGCCGCGCCTCGCCAATACAAAACCTTGTGATTCGATCTGATAGTAGATTCGCTGCGCCGTCATCTGTGTGGTGGCTTTAGAACATACCTGCTGACATATGGACGCATCGCCGTCTCACCAAATCGGAACGAGCTTGGACCCTCATCTCTGATTTTTACGCGCCGGTTGTCACTCATGTTCACTCGGTAGAGGCACCACCCTGCTGACCTTCAGTCTTGCCCTTGCCACTATATAAAGGTCTGCTGTCGATGCCACAACGTCTTCTACCCAGCTTCCTCGTAATGGATTGGTCTAAACTCGACCCATTCTTGCCCAAGGACCGCATAGCAGAAGTTGTCCGGGGACTATTGACACGTACAGCAAGACCATGGAAGGCCATCACGACTGTACCAGAAGACTTAGCGCCGCTCGTGACGGACATATTACAAGAGGTGTGTGGTAAACTTGTTCGACTACGTGACTTCGTCTGAACAGCGGCGAGCGCTGGCAGGAGCTGGATGCCTTGTCCGTGGAAAATGAGTACCGGTCAATATGCCTACGAAGTCTGAACAGCCTAGGACGACACTATGACATAGTACCGACGACTTTCGTCCGTCACGACGTTCAGCTATGCACATCGAACCCTGTCTGGGGAGGTGGATATGCGGTACGGCCTGGGGCAATATCTTGTTTTGAGGTGCCGTCGGCAGCTGACTTCTCTCGAAGGACATCTACATTGGCACTACAGCACAAATGTACGTATGCTTGAAGGTCCTAAGGATGTTCATCACTGGGAGAGCCAGAGAGAATCTATTGAAAGTACGTGTGATCAGCATCTCCGTCCTTGACATCTGAGATTGTGATACGTCACCCAGGAATGCTACCGTGAGGCATTAGTCTGGAAACAATTACGCCATCCAAATATCCTGCCGTTCCTTGGTGTCAATACCGAACTATTTACCCCGCGCTTTTCTCTCGTTTCACCGTGGATGGCAAACGGTAACATCATCAGCTTCTTGGAAAGCAACCCCAATCATGACCGCCTCCGCGCTGTTGGTACCTTTCTCGTCATTTCTTCGAACCCAATGACCATCTCATCCAGGTGATCGAGATTGCTCAAGGAATCGAATACTTACACAGTCAAGATCCGCAGATAGTTCACGCTGACTTACGTGGGGTGTGTCCGTCGGCGATACCATCAACGAAGTATGTGTACTGATGGACCGCGCCAGGCAAACATTCTGGTGACAGATGAACACCGTTGTGTGCTGGCTGATTTTGGACTCAGCCGCGTGATAGAGACGCAGGCGCCGGCTAGCTCGTCGATGACACTACAAGGATCTCTACGTTGGCTTCCTCCGGAGATGATGGACATGCGATTGTTTGATACCGCACACTTTCCTGCGCGAGACATCTATTCGTTTGGATGTACTATAATTGAGGTACTGCTCTTCTCATTGTGTCCTCCGAGATGTGCGGCACTGACGAGCCAATCAGATCTACACGGGCGAGCCGCCTTTCTCGCAAATTCAATCCGAAGTGGCTTTGATCCACGAAGTTCTGACAATGCAGGCTATGCCTCCTCGCCCTCCCGATGATAAACTCCCATCCAATGCCCTTTGGGATCTAGTACTATGCTGCTGTCGTCGAGCATCTGGTGATCGTCCTAGTGCGTCGGCGCTGTTAGCTGTTCTACGGCCCATGGCCGGACTTGCTGCGGAACATCCGTTCGCTGTTGGATCTCCATATACTGGTCAGCAAAACACGACTGGAACTAAGGATGCAGTGAGTCATAGTATTCAAGCGAGTTACCTCTAATCTTAGATCATAGCACTTCTACAAGTCTGATGAGATCGACGATTCATTGTTTCTTTCGAACCGGCAGGCTGATGAGGGTCATTCGCAGTCTACCATCGACGGTCAGTCTACAACAAAATTCAGCGAGTCATACATGAAAGTACCTCCGCACGTAGATGAATGGGCGCGCAACGTGGAAGACGTTCTGAATGAACTCGAGACCAACGCAAACGAGGTGGAGTACTACACTGCTGCACGCTTTATATGTGGAATCAATGTCGCTCAGCCGAACAAGAAGGTTCATCGCCTTTCTGATGAGTTTGAATAGGGATCACACCTACTATACTCATTCGAGCATTGCGATATGCATCATAGAGTGTTATTGCATCACACCATGGGCGGTGATAAGCGGCAGTTTCGGCCCGCCTTGTCTTGCTTTCCGCCACCATCTTGATATGTACGTCGCCCAACAGCTGACTGAGCCCAACAGTCTCCAGAAATACTGGGGACTTAGCTTAATCCTGCCTTTTGGCGTTGCGATTCAAACGTCCACCCAGTTTTCTCCTGAGTCTCTACATAGATTTCCTTGATTCCAGAGCATGCGAAGTTTTTACTCTCCGCTGGCAGCGCTCCCATAATCTAGTAATTGCTCCACGCTCAACAGGACCTTCACCCTGTCTACGAGAGTCTCTTTTGGGCTTACACAAAGAGTCAACGGTAGACTTTGCCTCGTTGAGACGATGCCGAGGTAGGAGTAACATGACTCTGGGAACGTATTCACACCGCGAGGCTGCGTTGCGCCCAATCTCCGACTTCATCGTCCCACCATCCACCATCGATGGTACTGCAACGCGTCGGCAAAGAGACCATTTCACAGGCCCCGTTGACGTTCGAGTCGGCTTTCGAGCTCTCTGTTCCAGCTGGTCATTTGGATTCTGCCATCAGCTCTGAGGAATGCGGCCTTGGGTGGAGGTTCGTTGTGTTGCCTCGGGCAACAAGACCACCGAGTCCCATGTCTGTGTCTGAGTCGTACCGGTCCTCGAAGAAGATGGGGTGGGGGAGGAGAACTGGGAGAGTGAAGGTATATCGCTCTGCGAGTCCTGAGGTCACCATTGTGAGTTTCTCGTCACTACCAAGCTAACAGTTCTCAAGTGCTCACGTTTGATCACAGACGGAGCCTCAGGACGGAATTGAAGCCGAGCGCCAGGTCGCCCTGGAGGTTCAGATCCGCCTTGATCCATGGGTGATTGCGCTCACCGGACAGCTGACAATTCATCGGATCTCTTGCCAGATTTTGTCGCCGTCTGGTGGCACTCAAAGTCTCTACACAATGGACGTCGCGCTGTCTCCGGTCGTCTCTTTGGGCACCTTGACCATGCTTGCAGAAGTGGATGAGCCTCAATTCACCCTGAAATTCAATGTCGAAATCAAAAAGCGCAGAGAAATGACACCCGCGAAGGTGGAGCATCGGGCTGCGCAGGTTCTCACCGACAGCATACACTCCGGTCACTTCATTGATACGAAATTCTATCTCTACTCGAGGAAATGTGGTCCTAACGGTGCAAGGGAGCCTAAGGAGTTGTACGCCAGCTCGGCGATTCTGCACCAGTTCAGCGATGATTTGGACGACCTTTGTGAGTTCGATATTTTGTCTGTTGGTGTCAATGTGAGCTCATTGTAAGAGTAACAGTCAAAGCCGAGGGGTTCAAGGACTCCGAGACGACAGCCATCGATCTGTACAGGCTCAAGGACGACGACCTGGAGACTGAAAGCTACGAATACGGGAGTGAGTACATATGTATGACGTCAAACGATGTTGACCTTCGTACAGGGAACCTCTTAATGTCTGGCCATCTGAGTCTACATCGGACGTGGTGGCATCATCCAAAGCGGAGTCTCTGGCCAAGACTTCTGGTCCTGTACCAAGCCTTACTCCACCGTCAGCATCCCCGGATTTCGAAAATGCCCATCTGAAGGACGGGGATATCTCAGAGTATGATGATATCGTGGGTGGAATTGTGTGAGGATGCCATCTACCGGTCTATCCAAATGAGCTCAAGGAACTGTCACAGAGACGCTCAAGGCTCAGTCCAGGAAAAATTCCTCAGGCTGGGACGAGTCGTCGTTCTCAAGGACACTGCATACAGGACGTAAGCGAACCCCGTCTCATCGCGAAGTGACTTGTTGCTCATACGCTCTACATAGATGGGAAGCTTTGATGCATTACATCTATTTCAGCGAGGTCAATTTCCGTGCACTCGGTCAGAGCCGCTTGGACCTTTCCCCCGTGCCAAGGCCGTCGTCTTTGCCTCCAGTTTCCACAAGGAACTCATCTCGAGCAAGTTCACGATCTAGATCGCCTCGTTCTCCGGCTTACTCACCTGTGGCTTGGTTCTTACCACAACCATCGCCGACTCCATCATCATCACCACCACCACCACCACCACCACCACCACCACCCGTGGCAGCATGCTCTCCAAAGTCTATGTATCGCCTTGCAGACAAAGTCGGCCAATCTGCTTGAGATCACAGACACCCTATTGATGGTCCTTATAGTATGGGATGGACGGCCTCAGAGCTCTGGCACTCGACAACATCAAAAGTCAACTCACCATCCGTAACATCGTACATGAGATCTTCTCTCGCTTCACATCTTGGTGAGCAGCCTCAGAGACCAGCAAGGCCGGTCCTGATCGACTTTTCAAGGTATCCCGAGGTCTTGTCCGTCGAATTGAACTACTTGATGCAGAACCTCGACAACCCAATTGTCCAGAAGGGCATCTCAAGCGTGATTATCGAGATAGCGGAGGGGACGTGCCGATACAGAACAGAGGCGCTCCTGGAGATCGTGAGAAGGAAAGTGCGTTGATGGAAGTTCGAACGAAAGAACACCATTACTCTTGAACAAATGTACGTCGTGTTTTTGTGCAATTTATCTATCCATGGAAGCATGCCGCTCTACCCATCTTCATTCAAAGCATCGTTGCGGTTCTGCGCAAGCCCTGTCTGAACAAAGTCATCAAGTACAGAATCATTCTTCCGTCTTCCTTCGGTAACAACCGCGAGAGACCCGGCACCAAGAAGGCCCAACAGTACCCCCAAGTCCACCGGTAGAAGATGCTGAAGGAGGAATGATGCAACCGGCAAGCAAGCTGATGCTGGCAGCGATAGCTAAAGAACGGCGGCGTATGCGCGGGCTGTTCTGAGAGGTCTCCTCGTAACGGACGGCTGGAGGGTTTCATCTAACTCTGTCGCGTGTTCGTTAGTAGGATAGGCTGTGGTTGCAAGTCTGTCATCCATGAAAACGGAGCGGATCTGAAGTAGACTAAGTATTGTAACACCCGAGTGAGATGCCCACGTACCTTCCATTCGTATACCAGCCCGCACTCAAGTGAGCAAATCATCCAAGAAGTTCTGCATTTCGTCCTTGGGATCTTGCGCCGTGGCGTCGGTCGGAAGGGCAGGGGCAGCGACATAGGACGCCTCCTGCTTGCGTTCCCGGGCTGTTGGCGCAATAGGCTTCTTCCTCAGCTTTTCCGATTTCGCTCTGAAGCGCGTAGTCAACTCTGTCGCCGCCTGTCAGCATGCAGCAAGCTGTCGGAAATGTGGGGCACCTCTATTAGCGTCAGCGACGGCCTTTTCACGCATCATTTCGTCGAGCTCATCGTCCCAGTCGATCTCTTCGACTTTGGACTTGCCCTTGTTGGGGTCGCCGATGCCGCGCGAAGATATATGGTCCAGCGTGTGGTCCACGTCCTCGTCGTCGTCCTCTCGGCCATTAAGCTTTGGATCAGAGAGTTTCTGTCGTTCGAGGAAGGAAGACAGGTCCACTTCTGGAGGAACGATGGGCTGGCCTGCGCGATCATGTCAGTACAGCGACAACATCAACGGCGTGACAGCGCGCACCATTCTCGTCAAGCTCGGGCGCCTCCTCCTTGTAACGATCCTCGTTCGTGCCCAGCCGTCTCCGGGAATACCTCATCGCCTTCTCCTTCGCCTGCTCCTCGTCCTCCTCGTCGCCCTCCCTGGGCGGACGCTTGTCGCCATCCAGCAGCAATCGTTCGTGGAACTCCGCTGGGCGACCAAAGCCACGCCCACGCCCGCGCGCACGAAGATATTTGCCGAGGCCGCCACGAGATTTTCCGCGACCGCGTCCCCGAGATGTTGTTTCTGGTGGCGCGCTGTCCGTGTCTGCGAGGCTAATGGGTGTGCCACGGCCCCGACCACGGCCTCTGCCTTTGCCACGGCCGCGCGGTGTCGATGATGAGGCGGCGGGAGACGCGTTGTTTGCGGCGGAGGCAGCGCCACTGTCTGCCATGACGTCCAGGAAAGAGATGAATTGCACAGCCACACTTGACTGGGTCATTGTTTGGTCGCGTCCGCCTTTGTCTTCGACGTCCATCATGGTGAGCAACCTTGTTTCTTCTTCGTCGCACATGGCACCTACAACGGCATCATATAGTCCTCCGAGCTCAGATACACGGCCAACACGCAGCTGGAGCATCGTGCGTCGCCATTCATTTCCTTTGGGATGCATTTGCTGACAGAGTCGCATAGTGCATGCTCGTTATACTGGAACAGGTGCGCTACCTCGAAATTCTCATGTTGCCGTGACTGACCATTACGCAGGACACGCGGATCTCTCGAAATAGTATGTCTTCTGACCGTGTTCACCTCCAGGCGGCCTTTGACGGTTACCAACAGCGAATGGATAACGCACCAGCATCGTGATACGCTTTCATCCATCGTCGGACATCCCTCCCTTCTCTCATTCGTTGCCCTCGCTGACGGAGAATCCATCGGAAGGGCCAAATTCGAGATGACCGAGGTTCGGTGTCATATTCTTCTTTTCGATGCTAGGGCCGACCAACATCTCTCAGAGAATGCTTCAACCATGCGGGCCGCCGCCGAGGAAAGACGACGATTGAGAATTAGTGCGTTTCTGCAGGATTTTGGATGGGAATGTCACTCATGCAAGCGCAGAAAATTATCAGTTCCTAATTACCCAATTACTTGTAGTCGCTAATTCGAATGGATCATCATTTTCAATAGCGCAATCCGGTCAACAAGCTGGCACGACCATCGTCCATTCTAGTCTCTCATTGCCGTCGGGACTGCCAGCAACCTCTTCCTCATCTCTGGGCCAACGCCTCTGCTGCTATCGACTTGCATGGTAGAACAACCGGGCGTCTGCCGGCGCCAGAGACAACCACTCATACCAGAAATAACGAGGTTATGTAGTCCCCGAAGCCTTTTTCGTTGGGCTTGACCGAGGTTCTGGAAATGCAGCTAACATTCTGCTCTTACTGTCAGTGAGCATGGGCAACAGGTACATTGAACGATAGCGGCGGCGCTCAGGATGCGTGCGCCTACTATAGACACCCCTGAGACACTCGGAGAGATGTATCGCTTCTGCACTGGCTGCGGAGGATTTGACGTAAGTCAGACTATTGTCAAGTACCTCGGAGTCGATGCTATCACAGTTACACGTCCGGTCAGAGTGTGTCCGGAGCGTGTACAGGGTCTCTACGATGCGAAAAATGATTCCACATCGATACTGGAACAAATTTGGAGTAGGAGCTTTGGACATCGACACTGATACTTTCATATTCGAGATGCTGGAACACGAAGTGATGCCGAGGATGAAAGTCCTGGCTGGCACAGTGGCAGCTGGCCTGTGGTCAACTTGTGGTTGTGCACTCGCCAGTTCGCGATTTTCCCGCGGCCCTGTAAAACGTTTTTAATCAAGACAAACGGATCACTGGCTGAAGTGCGCTTCGGAGACCTTCTGGAGACCTTGGACTCGCCGTTTTTCCTTCGAGTGACAGGACAAGGATCATCCCCGCTACAGTCCTACTTGAATCTACTCAACTGACTACCCATCTGTGTTCGGAGGATTTGAATTCGAGACGTGTGCGTGTATGGGCGTCTCGTCTCAGGTACAGTCTAAGTCTCCTATGTCGCTTGTCATCAAAAGGGTTAATCATGTCTAGTTTTTTCAAAACTGACAGATGGTGTGTAATTCGCAATGGGCCGGGCGGAAGTCGAGAGGGCCTTTGTCATAAATAAGATCTCCATGCCTTGTTTTATTCGACGACTCTTTCCTCCCAGCCACCGCCATGATTCACCGCCTCGTGTCGCTCTGCACGCTGTTCCTCTCCTTGTTCATTCTTTCACAAGGCGTGCAAGCGCGGCTTCCTGGTGTCCGTCAATCACAGTCGCGCGAAACCAACGCTGAGCGCCTCGCCCGTGGTTTGTCACCTTTGGCGCCCAAGAGGCTCTTCACGCCGACAAGTGCGTGCCGCTATCTGGACTGACTGATACTCAAAGCTGATATCGACGTCGTCAGATGCTCCTCGTGCGGTTGCATCTCCTGCCGTCCCGGGCACGAGGTGAGTTCCGCCAAACCCTCCCTCTCTTCACGAGCTGTTTGACCGACTCTCTCAGTTATACTGGAACAATCTCCGTTGTAACCAGCTCCGGATCCGTCGCAGGCTACATGCTCAGCACAGGGTTCTCTACAACCACATCTAGTGTCTACAAGTTCACCGCCCCGACGGATTTCGCCACTCCGGTGAACTTGTACGATAGCGTGCGTATTCTCTTCGCGTTCTGAGGCGTGTCCCAGCCACAGTCTGAACTGGTGGATGACATCTAGAGCACTGGCGTGGCTATCGATTTTTACTTTTACACGAATGGATACACGCTCGACTCGAGCACTTTTACGTACGTGCAATCGATCAAGTCTTGGAAGAAGATACTCACAAACCCTTTTTAAGCTTTCCTACAGTGGGTACGACAAGCGTGAGAAGTAAGTAGGCCTCCGCATTTCATTTGCAGAATCGGTTTCTCAAGGCCTTTGATTCAGCCTCTCCCGGGTCGCCACAACAGATCGATCCCAGCAAGGGACCCGTACAATACGTTGAGACGGCCGTCGTACGTTATTTCTATCTCAGCGATCGTGTCTTTCGCTGAACATTTTCCGCCGTGAAGTGGCTCATCGACCCGATCACGTCCACCGTTAGTACGCAGTGGGTCAATCCCGATTACAGCGTTGTCCCGCTCCACGCTGTCCTGGGTAGCCGTACTGTCGGCACGCAGACCTCTTCATTCATCTACTTCACACCAAATCCGACGGCGTTCCGTGCCTACTACACATATCTTACGGTCCAGGATGTGGTACGTGCTTGTTTTCGGCTTGCGTGTTGGCACAGCTCATCTCCTCCTGATATAGACCCTGCAATGGGTGTAAGCACTGTAAGGGTGCATTACTTGATTCTAGAGCTCGGCGTTTGTCATTCCCTATATTAGGTTTAGGTATTAGAGTTGGACTAATTCCATAGGTACAGAACTGTATATAAGACGGGTACAACATTTTGCTTCAATGTCGCATGTTCCAGTTCTGCAGCAGCGCTTCATAACCATCATCTATACCGCAGTATTGCAAGGTGGTCGGTGCCATCAGCAGGTCTTCGTCGTACACCGTCACACTGCAAGGATGAACGTCGTCCCGCTCTGCATATATGATATCTCGGCGCGATTTTGACTGGCAGCTGTCCTGGAGGATCCGTGACGATCTTCAATTGCATCTTGTATTCTGATTCTTGAAGTCAATTAACTCAATTGTGTCTCAAAGTATAATGCCCTCAAGAAAAGTGTTAAAGACATCTTTACCTGTAGCTCCTCCTTGCACTGTATCAAATCTTGTTTGCGTCTGCGCCTCCAAATGGCATCGATGGCCATATTAGTAAGTAAGTCATGCAACAAGTGTGGCGCAGATTGGCATGATCCTATTTTACCACCGAGGTGGTTCAAAGCTACACCTCTCCGAACAGCTCAAACAGAGGTGTCAGTAGATCTGACGGAGTCTTCCAACCCTAGGAGAAACTAAGTGATCTTTGACAATTGGACTGAATTCGATACGAGGGAAAAGGACGATAAGCACAAACGTGCGAGTAGTGCCCATGACTGCACTCAGAATTTACCTTTTTTCTGACCGCCATGTCGCGTCCGAACTTGTACAATGTGCGGCCCTGGCGCGTGTCGGGAGCGTGAGAATGGCGGAGCCCAGATTGGACGTAAGCGAACATTCCCGCCCTTCCCTTCACCTCCGTCATGCCAGCTTGCCTCTCCCTTATACCAGTGCTATCGCGAGTCAAACCGCCGCCGTCGCTGTCACCGTTATGTGCATCCGCAAGGACGCTGCTTTGTGGCGGTCTCACCCTCACCTTTGTTCAAGACCCCTGGGCGCTTTGTCCAGCATGACTGGTCCATTGTCCGCCCAATTTATACCTATCGTTGGCTAGCTATATAAGCGGCCATGCGCGTTCCCCAGGCCACCCATATCCTTGACTGCTGCCCATTACAATGCTCGCCCTCATCGTGCTCAACATCTGCGAACTCATCCGCCTTTTGGCGTTGAACTTGCCTATCCTCCTCCAGAAATGTCTGGCTGTGCGTGAAACTTGTTATTTCCTGAACTCGGCTGATCTATAGCAGCTGTCCGAGTCCTTTTCTTCGTCCCCTGCGATGCCCGCTACCGAAGTAGTTGCGACCTCCGACCCGAAGGAGAGCGCCAAAGCAGTGCGTTGCTCCATATGCCTACTAATATCCTCTGATCTCTTGCCCAGAATGATTGGCTGAAGAGGCAGCTCTTCAGCAATCAGCAATTGCTCAAGGCCAACGACGACGAACACGATGCGAAAGTCGGCCAATTGAACGCCAACATCATCTACCTCGACGCGCGCATAGTCTCCCTCGAGGCCCAAATCAAATACCGGGATGATCTTCTGGCCGACCTCCCCGAAAGCCGCCGCGCCCAGCGAGCAGAGAACGCCACTCTGAAGCTGATGAACGCCACCCTTGAGAACGAAATTGCCGTCGTCAAATCTGCCCACAAAACAGCAGATATTGCGCGTTTGGAACTAGTCGGTCAATACAACGTGCTGTGCACAGAGCGCGATGATGCTCTTGCCAAGGTAGCGTTGGTTCGTTATTGTCGTCGTCGCATCCTGACGCTTTTAAGGCTGAATCGTTGTGTGGTCAGCTTCTTGAGCTTCAAGATTGGGTGGCCCGGCATCGCTGCTATTCCGCCTCTTCGTTGGCTATCTCGGCGAACTTCGACCATCTCGCGACGGTCCCCATGATGATGCAGCAGAACTCATACACTTTCCCGACCGCCTCGCAGATAGGCTTGTTCAGCGATACATCTATCTACACCTTGCCTCTATCCGGCCAGACGTCGGCTTGGACTCCCCCACCTCCCTTGTTTGACGCTGTGTCGCCGAGCTCTTTCACGCCGACTACGCCTCACCTTGTGGAGTCGTTGGCTGATGCTCCGGCAACATCCTCTCCATCCCCCTCCACATCTCATCCACTTCCTGTCGAGTCTGTCACCCCGTTGAACTCCTCCCATACATCACACCTTCCGGACCATCCCGCCGTCTCTGCCTCCAATGTCTCTCCTACGTCGTCGACCTTCGAACATGTGGCGTCTTCATCGCAGGCATCGGAGGACATGACATCATCTTTACCCCAGACGAGCGCTTCTGCGACGCATCCTGTCAATGAGGTACCCAATGTGCCTGCACTGGAGCCGTCAACTGCCATTTGCCCTGAGCAGGACAGTGCACCTTCAGCCGCTCAATCAGATATAGACTCGTTGTGCTCTGCGTTCACCCAATCTGCCATTTTCCTTGAAAGCGACGCCGCCGCGCCCCCTCGTTCGTACTCAGAGCTGGCGCCTGCTGAGTCCGCCCCGCAAACCCTCGGAGTCGCTTTAGAGTCCACATGGGGTGCTACACCTTCTCCAGCCTCTTCCTCTCAGCCTATCCTCGCCCCGACGCCCGTACCCGCGGCTGCACGTTCCGCCTTGCACTCCATTCTCGCCGCCGAGTCCTTGTCGTTCAATGTTCACCCTCAGCCCTCTTCGTCCACTCTGCCCGAACCGACCCAGACCAAGACCACCGCCAAATCCAAGACTTTGGAAAAGCACAAGGGCAAAGGAAAGGGAAAGGGCAAGGCTGTTGCGCACAAGGGCCCTGTTGCAGTGAACAAGATCGCGGCCTCCGTCAAGCGAGCCGTCAGAGGCCCCGCTCCCGCTCACGTCGAGAAACAATACCAGCCGCCTGTCGAGCCGAGGCCGGATGACATGCAGGCGACCAATGCCGAGGGGCTCGTTATCACTAGGCCAAACACGCCCAGCGGAGACGCCTCAAGTTCGCAGACGAAGGAGCAAAAGGAGAAGGAGAAGGAGAAGAAGGAGAAAGAGGAGAAGGAGAAAGAAGAGAAGGAGAAAGAGGAGAAGGAGAAAGAGAAGAAGGCATGGAAGAAGGATGATCTGAAGAGGGACTTGAACAAGAAGAAGAAGTAGAACACCATTCGCTGCTACCCGCGATGGCATACCTTTCGGACGACTCATCATCCCCTCATCACTCTCCTCTCATCACCAAGGGACCAAACGACAGGAATAGGAACGGACGCACGACGCGGCATGGGGGCTTCTATAGCACTACCAGTTCAATGCCGGCAGTCTCCCGTTCCTGGTGCAGCGCATTCATGTAAATCGCGACCAACTGCCAAGTTCTGTTGGCGTCGACGCATTATGGTTGGATGACAACATTCCCAACAAGCGTGTCGGCGCTGTCGTCCTCTCTTGCGACGATACTCGGCGTGTAGCGCCTTGAGTTACATTGTCGCTCGGTGATCTTGGAGTAGTATGGGTTCCCACTTTGCGGGTGATGAATCGGGCGAGAGTGTGTGGACCAGAGGTGGCTAAGGTGGACAACTTTTTCCTTTTTCGGGTTTTGTGGACTCTCTTCGCCGATTTAGCTCTAGATAATTGTACCACCTTCTCAGTCCTGTATAGACTTGTATCTTACAAATTGTCGCTCGTGCTCTGTGTATTCATTAATGCATAGTAGAGAGTCGTAGCATGACTCTATTTCTGCGTCTCTTTCTTGCTCGAACTTAAGGCTACATCCGATACTACGTTGTGGCGGCTGCACCTGCAACTCAATGGCGATCTGCCAACAAGGCCCAGATTCAAGGGCTTGGGGAACGCTCCCGGGGCCCTTCCCAATGGCGAGTGGATTACTACCTGGTGAGTACCGAAGGATACTTGCTGTACTCTATCATACCCTGATTCCTGAAGTCTGATCATGATACTAGTAGCGCATCGAGGAACGATGATACGTATTGTGTTGGTAAGCGATGTTTCTTTCTAGCATGACGTCCAAGGTTTCAAGTTAACTAACAAGGCTTGTCGTCGCAATTATTCTAACGGTCTTTTCGTTTCGCCAAGCGGCACCCTCTCACGCAACCTGATCAAGTCCGGCGTAGGCTCAACCCAGACTTCGATTGGGCCGCCCTTCGCATGCATATCAGCATGAAATATTGCAAAAATACAAAGGAGCAAAACTTACGTGTAGTCTTCTCCGTTCCCTGAATATAGACCGTATTCGCCCCAGTTCAGGCTCTCCTGATAACAGTGCTGGTCTTTGCTTCGGATGTATATGCGGCGGCCGGCATGGGACACTGAAGTGTTGGGATAGGTGTCGTGCAAGATCGTACGGGGAGGGACGGCGCCGTGATGTGGAACGATCCTAAGTAGTACGAGACTATGAGCTTGGTATGACTGGCCTGGGCAAAGGAACTTACCGGTCTACGGGGATGAAGACGTCTGTGGACCTGGCGGCCGCGTTCTTCCTAAAAAAGAGATGAGTATGTAGAGGCAATCGTGGCGCGACGACTTACGATGGTGGGACGTTTGGTCTGCTTTTTAGATTCGTTGGGAAAGAGGTTTTCAACTTCTTCGCCGTGCACGCGAGTCGTCTGCTTGGAGTGTTACAGTCACGGGCCAAGGCAAGGATAAAATAAACGCACGTCTGCGTCCTGAGCAGGGGCCATAAGTTGGAAAGCAAGCATAGCAGCGCAAGTCAAGATTAATTCAGGCAAGAAGTCGCTGAACATGGGGTGATGAACAGGATCGTCGACGAACGCCTGGTTTTATATGGCTTGTGGGTGGCATTGTTCTCCTCTTTTGTTCGACCACTTCTGTTCCAAATTATGTATCGTCGGTTTTGCGGTGATTATTATTTGATGTGATGGTC
The DNA here is from genome assembly GCA_019915105.1 of Strobilurus luchuensis. Taxonomy (NCBI): domain Eukaryota; kingdom Fungi; phylum Basidiomycota; class Agaricomycetes; order Agaricales; family Physalacriaceae; genus Strobilurus; species Strobilurus luchuensis. The sequence goes on along the minus strand of JAHLMJ010000025.1, from coordinate 362,133 downwards.
AAAGGAGGGTTGTTGTTGCTGCATGGGGTTAGGGTTTAGCGCCTCTTGGCTTGCGACCACAATGCGACCTACGCTCTTTCTGCCTCTTCCGACATCTGCTCAGCCTGTGCTCTTGCGCGATATCTTTCTCTATCCTCAAGATGTCTCCTTCAAAGGATAAGCGACGGCCTCGTCACGTTTCGACTAGCAGTGCGCCTACCGCGAAGTGCCCAAGAACGTCGGACTCGGCATCCATCTCAGACTCTAATAGTGATTATGCGGCGGTGTTTTTCAGCGCTTTCGTTGCGCCGCCGCTCCAAACGTCACCAACTCTACAATCCGCGTGAGTACTGCCTCCATCTGTCTCGTCAAGGCACTCATCCGAGAGGAAAGCCTTATCTACTTCCGCTTCATTACCTTCTGCTTCTCGACACTGCAGATGACGCCTGTACAGCTTCGTCGCCTTCCAACGCATGTCTAAGTATTGTTTCCTTCCCCTTGCCAGACGACGCAGGTCTGCTCCGTACAGCGACGCCGACGGCGGTCATCACATCGAGCGCTGGCTCGCCGAGTTCCTCGACATCTTCGCCTACTTCTCATCACTCTGTTTCCGAATTGCGTCTAACTGCCCAGGAGGAGGACCGCTACCTGTACATATCGAAAGAAGGTATGAACGGCCGTTATCGCGGCATGGCCTCTCCGTCTTTCGTACAGCACTGTCTGTATAGCGGGGAGGCCAGGGGGAGGCTTTTTGGTCGAGCAGACGGATCCCTTGTTCCCGGAGGATCCTTGTGAGCGGGATTGCTAGTCATGTTTTACGTATTGGACTTCGTTTGGGACGCTCGTCATCTTGAATGTACTTTGCAATCTGGAGACTTCATTTCTCTCGCTCGTATGCAGTACATCTTGATTTTTATCACCCACCTTTGGTTGTGTATTCATCTTCCCATCTTCATTGGCCACGACACCTGCACAGATGATGACCTCGAGAAAGCAGTGTCAGCCGGAAGGACAGGCATTGCTTATTGCTGCTCTGTGAGTCATGTCATGCTATTGTCCCCGGTTCCGCTTGACTCCTACTCTATATAGTAGAGGGAAACCAAAGTGGAACAGATTTTACAACAGTTCCCGGTCGAGCCAATAATCCTTCTCACAAATTTCAGATGCCTGCCTCCATCGTACTCTACGACATGCCCTCGTCCGTTCCTGGGTCACTGTCGCCAAATTGTGCCAAGACGAGGTATGTCAGAGTATCTGCATTCGAGCGAGAACGACTCTGATTGAAATATGTGCACAGATACTCCTTGCTCCTCAAGAAGCTCGAATTCACGACCGTCTGGGTCGAGCTCCCCGACATCGAAGCGCTTTATCACAAGCTCGGCGCCTCCGCGGCGTGTTGTCGTCCAGATGGCAGTCCCCTCTACACGGTTCCCTTGATTCAGGACCTGTCCACGGGGGCGGTCGTGTCGGAGTCGCTTCTGATTGCGAAATACCTCGACGCCACGTATCTCGACTCGCCGAAGCTTCTCCCACTCGGAGGAGAGGAATCCTACGTTCTGCACAAGGTCTTCATGGAAGCAATCCTGGGGAAGCTCGGCGACAGCCTGATACCATTCACGTTTACGGCGGCTAGGACCAAGATGACGCCGACGTCGGCGAGCTATGCCCGGGAGTGTCTAGTGAAGGCTGGAGTGCCTGTGGATGTAGTCAAAAGCAGAGAGCAGCTTGCCGAGGAGTGGGCTAAGACCCAGAAGGCTCTGGGCGAGATTGATCAGTGGTTTGAGGGGAGGCGGTTCTTGGTTGGAGATAAGCTGTCTTTTGCGGACATGCAGGTGGGAGGTTGGTTGATTTGGATGGTTGGGGCGTTTGGGGTGGAGAGTCAGGAGTGGAAGGAGGTGGCGGGTTGGAATGGGGGGCGATGGAGTAAGTTGGTGGAGGGGTTGAGGGCGCTCGAGTAACAACTTGAAGTGGCAGTCAGATCGACTTACGCATACTCCTACCAAGAGTATTACCTTCTTTTAGTCTGTAGGAATCGTTGTCCTAATTTATCGTCCCGCCAATCTTGAGTTCTACGTCGCAGAAATCCCAAGAAAGCCAGTGGTACATGCCAACTTGAATCAAACACGATTTGCTTCTTGTAGATACTTGCACTGGCATTTCCTGTTCTCTTGCACGTACCCATCAGGGCTGGATGAGTCTTGGCTTCGTCAGACCCGTAATATGTCTAGAGGAGGGCGTAAGTGGAGAATAACTCGATTCGGTAACTCTTGGTCAGGCTGACACAGGCCAGTCAACCGGACTTTCAGTGGAGCGACGAGCGACGGAGCAGATAACGCGTTTAGGCACAATTTTGTCATTTGCCAAAAGACACAGGCGTTTCATACCCCTAATTGGGAAATAATTACACCAGGATTACACTGACCGCCGCATGCACATCGCTGGTGCTGATGAATCTTGGTGGTGGCACATGATCTACAGAAAGGTAGGGCGACTTCAAGGAATTCACGTATCTGCAGCTATAAAAGACCTGTCGTGGAGGGGAACAAGTCATCCAACAGTGCCCGTTCGAGCCATTTAGCCTCTTTACCAAGATGCCTGCCTCCATCGTACTCTACGACATGCCCTCATCCGTTCCTGGGTCACTGTCGCCAAATTGTGCTAAGACGAGGTATTTCAGAGTATCTGCATACAGAGAGCGAGAACGACACTGACTGGAATATGTGCACAGGTATTCCTTGCTCCTCAAGAAGCTCGAATTCACGACCGTCTGGGTCGAGCTTCCCGACATCGAAGCGCTCTATCACAAGCTCGGCGCCTCCGCGGCGTGCTCTCGCCCAGATGGCAGTCCCTACTACACGGTCCCCTTCATACACGACCTATCCACAGGGGCGGTCGTCTCGGAGTCGCTTCTGATAGCCAAATACCTCGACGCCACGTATCCCGACTCGCCGAAGCTTCTCCCACTCGGGGGAGAGGAATCCTACGTTCTGCACAAGGTCCTCATGGAGGCAATCCTGGGGAAGCTCGGCGGCAGCCTGATGCCATACACGTTTCCGGCGGCTAGGCCCAAGATGACGCCCGCGTCAGCGGGCTATGTCAGAGATCGTTTGGTGAAGGCCGGAGTGCCTGTGGATGTTGTCAAAAGCAACGAGCAGCGTGCCGAGGAGTGGGCTAAGACCCAAAAGACTCTGACCGAGATTGAAGGGTGGTTTGAGGGGAAGCGGTTTGTGCTGGGAGACAAACTGTCTTTTGCGGACATACAGTTGGGCGTGTGGTTTCTCTGGATGATTGCGGCGTTTGGGGTCGAGAGTCAGGAGTGGAAGGAGGTGGCTGGTTGGAATGGAGGACGATGGAGTAAGTTGGTGGAGGAGTTGAGGGCGCTCGAGTAACAAGTTGTCAGATCGAAATACGTGTAACCCTTCCAGGAATATCACCTTCATAAAGCCTATAAATGTCGTTGTCTACAGTACAGTCCATGTTCATGCTGAGTACACGACTCGATCCACTTCGGCTATCGCGCCGAAGACCGGCCTGAGAAAACACGAAAAGGCCTGCCCTAAAGTGCCAAATTGGGACTCGTCACTACACTGCAGAGGCTGCCACCAACGCGCTCACGACTCAGTTGAAATGATAAGCGACAAAGACAATCCCCTCGTTTTCACCGCCATCCCGCCCACTGGTTGGTCAATCCATGAGTTCTCGGCGTTCAGCATTGAATGCAAAGCGGTTCTGCGGTCAATCTGGCCAGTCAACGACGTTCGATACGGGACGCCAGCAGTCGATTCTGCTTCATTCCCAACGACCTTCCAGCGTCCTTATTCACAAACACTTTTCTCCGAACTGGTCGTGCCTCCCTGTTTCGGAAGTACTGCCCCGCAAGGCGGGCTCGGTCAAGGAATGTACGATATCGTTGAACATGCGCTTTTTGCCTTCTTTCCACCGCCTGAAACCTGCTGACTTCTATCTAAGAGAGAAAGCCAACAACACAACCGCAGAGATGCGGACATGACGCGAGCAAGTCTCGAGGTTCTTTTGTTCCTTCTCAAACTGGCTTATTGTGCTGATGAGGCTCGAAGGTCTTGTACACTCAGTACTCAACAATCACCCAAACGTAACAGAGAACATGCATATGGGTGACGGTATATCTATCCCATTGTTTTTCAGCATAGGCTGGAAGGGCGACGCCGCGAACAATAACGTCTATTGTTGTCTTGCATACAGTAAGCTTGCCTCCCATCAAACCTGCAACAAGGACTGACGCTATATTAGCTTCTGCTGTCCATCGATTCGAATCAGCAACCCAATCAACAGATCATGACGGCCTCTGCAGACCCCTCCTTCCTCGGTTTCACCAATCTTGGGGAACCCTCCAAGATATACCTCTCCACAGAGGAGCATAACACCGATGAACGTATCGGCCAGCAGCATGTCATCACGGAGGGTATCTCTGTTGAAGCAGTCGAAATCATAATTGCTCTCATTCACGACTGCTTCATCCCACTCAACCAGGCGCACCTCGAGAAAATTCCCGACAATGTCTTTGCCTTGCGCAACCGCCTCCTCTCCCTATACCTCGTCGGTCAAGATAACGCCAACGCTTCCAAGTCTGCTATGCACTCTCGTCTTGCCGAACTCATCGAAACACTTCTTCGATTACGCGATGAAGTGCTCTTCGTCGACTATGCACTCCGTTGGGAGATGCACGTCAGCAAGGCGAAGTACCGGCGGCGTGAGCTCCGGAACGCAATAGCGTTGCTGACCACGATGCGTATCCTCGCCTTCTCGGATGAGAGACAGAAAGTCTTGAGCACTCTCATCCGCGAGGTACATGCAATCCTGCAAGACGATGCGCCCAATAATACGTTCATTGCTGCCGCGGATCTCAGCAACAGACTGCGCGCGTTCATCGGCTTCCCGCCCTTCACTTTCACACATCGATCTATCGCCCCGCCCGGTGAGCCCTTCCCGCACTGGCGACCCACACCGGAGCGCGAAGTTGCTTTGCTCTACGACATCTTCCAGACGTACTACGCGTTCATACTCGCCAATCACGCTGGGAAAGACCACGAATCGCTGCCTCGACCTTCACGTCGGTGGATCTCGTTCGACCAGGACAATAAGGACAGCATCTACTTCCTCCAGAACACGACCTTTCACAGCATGGTTCTGGCGCGGGACGTTCTATGCGGCGTGCTCTCCGGACCGTCGACCTTGACATACCAAGGCGCATATAATTGGTATATTGCTTCTTTCCTGAAGGAACGGAAGTACATGAAGATCGGTACGCCTAGTCTGCCACTCAACTTTCAAGTTGCGTCACTGATATAACTATTATCATAGCTCAGACGGACATCGGAGCGTCGCTCATGAAAGACCTGGCGTCCATCGGAGCTATCTGCGAGGATCGCAAGGCAACGTATGCCCAAGTGTATGAGGTGCTGCGACAGTTTACGTCTGTGAAGGGTAAAGGCCTGGGGATATATTTGCCGCAGCTGTATCCCGACGATGTAGAGGCTGAGGTCGAATTGTCTGCCGAATCCACCATGGCTGTCGATTGACGAATTCGTGGCCTAGGAATATACCACCATCTGTGTTGTGCCTGGAGATGCCAATAGACTTCGTCTTCCTTTTCACTGAAACTGTCAATATCCCAGGATGAAAATAGCGGATTCGACGGCGCGCTGACTTTTGCACGGCCATGCAGCGGTTATTCTGAAATGCGCAATCAACGGCGGCGGTCTCGACAACTCGAGTGGTATAAGTTTGAATTGTATTCGTCAGGCTGACTAGTTCCACGTAGTCGCTTCGCAGGTTGGTCAGCCAGTCAGACGACCTCTCGTAGAGCAGTACTGTGCAATTCAGATCCATACACGACGGCCTGAGACGGATGTGAAGTATTTTCGTCAGGTTGCGCCGTCTGGTTCTGCGATAACGACATTTGGAAGCTGTTGGTAATACGAATGTACGTCTTTGTCAGGTCTCGACGTCGACTGCTGTGAGATAACGGTATATGGAAGGTCTTTGAATGTTCGCATCACCTCGCTGATAAATCGCTTTCTAGCACACATGATCTACGCTAGCGGTAGCGCATCTTCCTTGGGGATGGATCACTAAGGCTCGGTCAAGCATTGGTCTGGGCGCGCTATTGTTGAGGCGTAGCTGCATGTATAAAAGACGAGGTGAAGAGGTAGAAAGATCTCCAAAACCCAAGGTCGTGTCAATCTTCTTCGACTCTGTCACTGAAACACATTCAAGGAAAATGTCTCCCGCTATCACCTTCTACGACATCCCTTCTTCCCTTTCTGGGTCGTTTTCTCCAAGCCCCAACTGCTGGAAGATCAGGTAGCGCGTCTGCTCAACGTCTTCCGCGAGATCGCTGACACCACCTCACAGATACGCGCTGAACTACAAAAAACTCGAATACAAGACTGTCTTCGTCGAGTTCCCCGATATCAAATCCGTCTACGAGAAGTACAACATCCCAGCCGCGTTCAGCGAGGTCGACGGAACCCCGTACTACACCCTCCCTCTCATTCACGACGCCTCCACCGGCGCAGTCATTCCCGACTCGGTCGCCATCGCCAAGTACCTCGACGCCACCTACCCTGACACGCTTCGGCTCTTCCCCCTCGGGGAAAAGACCGAATCCCACGTCTTGTACGACGTTTTTGGCGACGCCTTCCAGGCCAAACTCGGCAGCCTCTACCAGTTCGGCATACCCGCCATGCACGCGCGGCTGAACCCTGCCAGCCAGCCGTTCTTCAGGAGCTATCGCGAGGGGCAGTTTGGCGTCACGCTCGAGGTACTGAGCCCGGAGGGAGACAGGCGCAGGGAGGAATGGGCCAAGGTCAAGGCGAGCTTTGGCGAGGTCGCCAAGTGGTTGGGAGGGAATAGTTGTTACGGGGGATAAGTTGTCTTTTGCGGACATGCAGATTGCCGGGTGGGTATTGTGGATCCGGACTGGGTTCGGAGGGGATAGTGAGGAGTGGAAATATGTGGCGGAGTGGGATGGAGGAAGGTGGTGCCGGTTGTTGGAGGCCCTGGAGCCATACGAGATCGTCAAAGTTTGATGGCCATTCGGCGATGTCACACCTTTAAATTGAGTAGAGCACCCTTATGCCTTGACACTAGCTACTTCCGTTTGTCGTTGAATTTGAGTGATTCGAGGCCTCACCTCACGCCAGCCCGGGGGACTCTGGATATTGGAGTGCAAAACAGTCCCCGGGGCATGCAGTATCGAAGCGTTATGATCTTGAAGATCTTCCTCTGACTGGGCCATTGCTTGGACTTGCAATCTCTGAAGGCAATGTGTCTTACGAGTGACGTGAAAGCCTACATTGACATGCAGTATATAAGCTGCACAATCACAAGGGCTCCTAAGGCAAGCGACATATGCATTAATGGGGTAGTGGTAACCTGGGTCGTTGCCACTTTACAGGCGGTTCGACCCGCCGAGGGTTCGATTCCCTCTTAATGCAGTAACCGAGAACTTGTAGAACTTTTTCTTTTGCTGAAATCTTCTCGAATTTATCCTGGTTGCATTCGTATCAATTTCATGAATAATACCAGACTGTCAGTGTGCACAAAGCAGACTTTAGCAGAGCTTAGCAGCCCGCCGGCCAAGCACTTAGCATCAGACATCTACTTCTGGGTCAGCCTGTGGAGCACAAGTAGCAAGTCTAAACGGCCTCAGATTTGACTTTCTTCCTCCAACTGTGATCTCGCTTTGAATTCTGTCTCGATGCCAAACGCCTAGCATTCCGTCTGGCAGCTCTCTTTTTGCTCACGTCAAAGGACACCAGCTCCGCAAGAGACGCCAGGAAGCCGGCTTTCAAGTGCAACACATGGGCGAAGAAGGTCCCATCGCTATCGCCTGCAACAGCGACGGCACCTAGGGCGGCCAGTGCGACGTGAGCACCGTCTCGTGCTCGGTACAGCGGGCGCCGTCGCAGGAGGTGGCGCTGCGTCTGCAGAGAAAGGCGATCGCACAGAAGGGGAAGAGCTGTGCGGCGAACGGGAACGCGGCACAGAGGCAGCCACGGAGGAACGCGTGCGGAACTATGTGTGGGTCACCATCGTGCTGCCCTCGAAGGACAAGTCGGACGTTCCGGAGAATACCACTTTCGCGGCGGACACGGCGGGACTGTACCCTTGTAAGCCGCCCCGGCCGACGACGACAATCTCCAGCGCCGACGTCGTCGCATGCAAGCATCTGGGATCCATCACGACATGCTCCTCTTCGACCTCTCGCCTGCTCGATTGCTGGCTCGTCATCCTTCGGCTCCCTCCTCCGTATCCGAGACAACCTCTGTCTCGACCCATCACCGCGACATTCTCTACTCGCCATACCATCTCTCCTCACGCTCGGTTGTTGTACACCCTCTTGTCGTCCTCCGCAGTCTCAGTGTCTCGCATGCGATTGGACTCCCAACATGATCACGTCCCAGAGTTCGCTTCTGGCGTCACCCTTCGCGTCGATGATGTAGCCCTCGTACCATCTCGGTCCCTGCCTTATGGTTCCCAGCCGTCTTCAATCAAAGCATATTGTCAAGCGAGAGTGGGTCCACATGAGTGAGCTGGTGTCCTACACCATGACCTGCGAAGCACTTCCTGCGCGCCAATATGCATCATCTGTGTGTCTTTGGCGGTCAATGAACAACTGACCGAACAACTTGTTCGATTGGAAAGCCGTGTGCCCCGCTCTATTTCACTCGATGTTTCTGCATTACCGCCCTACAGATCGCATCTACTAGAACGTGAAGATCTTCTGTCAGACTAGACATTACCGTGCCCATCTGCACCCTCACTCGCTTATCTGGACTCACTGTTCGGTCTCATCGGTCTCCTTTCTGTGTTCCAAACCACGACATACTACCAAGTGGGTTGACCCTCGCCTCACCTTATACATGAGCTCTACCGCAACACCTCGTCCCGGTTATGTCGAAACCTGGCGCACAGGCCCGCAAGACACACAGTTCTACACCCGCCTGTACACACCCCCAGACTCCACCGGTACCCCCATAGCTGTGCTCGTCTTCCTACACGGCGCCGCAGAGCACTGCGGACGCTACACGCCCATGCACGCCGCCCTCGCGCACGCCCACCGCATAGCAGTGTTCGCGTTTGACATGCGCGGGTACGGGCGCACCGCGTTCGACGACAAGTTCAAGAGCCCCGCTTCGCAGTACGGCAAAACATACTGGCCGGAGCAGCTCGACGACGTCGAGTGGGCGATCGCGCAGGCGCACGCCGCGTTCCCTGGGGTTCCGCTGTTCACTATGGGGGCGTCCATGGTATGCTATGATCCCATCCCCCGATGTTGTCCCCACTCATACTCCGCTAGGGCGGCGGCTTGGCTCTAGGCCTTATGTGCGACCCCACTCGACGCCCAAAGATAGTAGCAGGCGTGATAGCCGGCAGCCCGTGCATCACACTGACGAAGCCGCCTCTTCCCGCCTTTGTGATGTTCCTCATCCGGCAGTTCATCAAGGTCTTCCCGTGGGTTTTGTATCCCGTTAGGAATAGACCTGAGGTATGTTTCAAAGTTCTAGTGTGATGTGTGTGTGGTGTTGATGAGGAACAGGAACTGTCAAGAAACCCAGAGACGAACGCCGAATATCTGTTGGATCCGCTGGTCAGGACGCCTGGGAGTCTCTGTGGGATGTACTACATGCTGGAGAACGTAGGTCTCCTCCACTCGTCGAAGGGCACGGCCCTCATCGTTGTACATAGGGGAAGAAACTGCTGGATTCTGAGTATACGCACTGGCCAGACAAGACGCCCGTAAGTCAATTCCTATCTACACCTCTGCGTTGATGCCAATCCAGAATCCGAGCAGGTTCTGTTCCTGCACGGTACAGTCGATCCTGTACGTCTTCCCCCCAGCTCTGGCAATTACATTCCTTGAATTCTGTAATATTATCCAGGTGAACTCCTTCTCCAGTGCCATGGCGCTCTTCGATAAGCTTCCTGCGAAAGACAAGTCGTTCGTCGCGTATCCCGTGAGTCAATTCAGCCACATCCGCAGAAATCTCAATGACGAAAACTCATCTTAGGGAGGGTACCACGAGCTACACAACGAGCCGGATGGTATACGGGAGAAGCTGGTGGAAGACGTGGCTGAGTTCGTTCGAGCGCACTGTGTATGATTGGCTTGTTCGAAGGATATATGATACGGTAGCTGATCAGGCCACCTCGAAGACCCTTCAGGATGATAATGAGTATCAGGATCAAGCAAGACGGTCTTTTTGGCGGGGTCTGAACTGCGGCGTGGATGAACGTCAGACCACGCCGCAGTAAGGAGTCACACAATGACTCGGATTTGGCATGTACCCGCTTCGTAAGGGCGGCATGTGTGCGAGCAAGTCAAAAGGCTTTCGGAAGTGCGCAATTGTGTATGTCTCAGCTCTCCGGGTCTTGAAAGTGGGGTTCGTGGTATGCTATACTTGACTAGTGCCGTAGAGTAGCATGGCGACGCTATGCGCGACGGGGCCATCGGGCATACATATGGATTGATGGTGGCCCATCCCCTCGTTTTCTAGGTGGGGATAGCCGCGGCAGTGTGCACGTGGTTCATTTTCTTGTTCTTAGACCTGGACCGTCGCGCTCACTGGCTTTTAAACCTTGTCTTCCCTCGAGCCACTGTACGGAACCTCTTGTTCACATCCCATCTCTGTATACGTCTGCTTGTCACCATCTCAACATACTCTCGAACTGAGCTCCGAAGTTATACCTCCAAACGCCACAGCTCCTGTTACCAGTACAAAATAGTACGGTCTCGTTGTTCAGCTTGTATATTCCCTCTGACGCTGCTACATAGACTCTTCAAGTTCAGGCATTCTGTAAACTCCGCTTCATTGTCAACAGCTCCAGCTCCAATGAGCCACGATATGACACCTCAATGCCCCAACTGCGCCTCCCTCTCCGTTCTACCTCACATATCCAAACCCTCCGACCGTCTCATATATCTTCTTCGCCGAAATGAGCCCCCGCTTGACGCCGAGCTCAACGGGCTTCGCCACAATGTCTGCGACTGCCGTGATGCGCTCCGGGAAATCGACGAGAAGATTGCGATGGCGGAGCAGACTTTGACTATGCTTCGGGACGCGCGCGAAGAGGTCGATCGCACTCTGCAGTGCAGCAACGCACTGCTCCATCCGATACGCTCGGTACCATCCGATGTCTTGGCGGAAATCTTCGGCCACTGTCTTCCCGACTGGGACGGGAACGACCGACACGCCAACTCTCTTGACACAAAGCTGGCACCGTGGACCTTGACGAGGGTGTCCGCGCGTTGGAGGAATGTCGCACTTGCCTGTCCGATGTTATGGTCTTTTCTCAAATTGGACGTTTCAGTGTACATTGCCCTCCCTCTCTCGGTTGCACAATATAGGGTCGGATTGTATCTGCAGAGATCAAAGCAATGCGAGCTGTACGTCCACGTACTCGACACCTCGGGAGCAACGACTCGCGGCGCTCTTGATCATCTGTTCCCTTTACTCCATCTCAGCGCTCCTCGGTGGAGAGGTCTTGCTTTTGGGTTGTCTTACGAAGCCATGACAACACTTATGGACTATCCATTCCCTCACCTTCGCCAAATCACTCTTCTCAAAAGCGCGGAGATTCGGAGCAGACCTCTTCCAACTTGGATGGGCTCAGCCTCGGAAGCGAAACACCTCCTTGTCCCAGCTAGACATCTCTCCGCTCTCTCCTCACTCGTGATGGAAGGTCGCTTCCTTGCGTCTCAGCTTCAATATTTTCCTTGGCAACAATGATTACGGAGCTTGAGTTTACCAAATGCCTATGATTTGGATACCTTGTCCCTGCTTTCCAAAGTGCCCCGCCTCGAGGAGCTATCACTCGACATCACCTCTGAATACTATCACGACCTTGAGACAGATATCAGAATACCCAATCTCCGGTGCCTCACACTCACTGAGCGGAAAGGGGCTCATGCTGTAGCTTTGCCAGATCTCTTTGAGCATCTTGATCTCCCCAAACTCTCCGACCTACAACTCAATTATCCTAGACCTAATATCCGAGAGCAAGTGTACTTGCCTACGCACATCAACGCTCCGCCTGATCACCTAACGAAGCTTCAGATCCAAGGCGACATCATCCCAACCTTTGAGCACACGGAGTGTCTCCTGGAGTTCCTCGCCCTCACGATCAACGTTCGAGAGTTCGTACTCGCGAATGTCTCTTTGACGTTGGAATTTCTTCGAGGCATGTCACCATTCGAGGCCAGCTCACCACTGCTGCCATGTCTTGAGGTGTTGTCACTACCGGGATGCGAGACTGGATTTGATGTCGAGGAAGAAAACGTCTGGGAAGCCTTGGAAGAGCGGTTGAGTCCAAATTCGATGCAGTCACTCAGCGGCGATTCAGGGGATGACAGTCCCTGCGTAGCTTTGAGAGAGGTTCGGCTTCCTGGTTGGATGATGACAGACGAATTTCTCGACCGTCGACGCCTCAAGCGTGACCTTTGGGCCAGTGTTCGTCTGCTCTGGGAGACCTGAGTGCGAAGCGGCGTCTATCCTGAGATCTACGTCAACGAATGAATGTGACATTGAAATACAAGAAACCTTCGGCATAGTAGCAAACTGTTCGAAACTTCATATTGCACGAGTCACCTGGAGAGAAGAGCTGACAAGGTACGAGTTGTATGGGAAACTCAGACACGGGCTACCGTGCAGATGCTGCTATCCTTAGCAAGATCCTGGAAGCGAATCATGAATCTACCGATTTTTACATGACCCTGAATGGCGCCTGCCACGGCTTGTAATGCCGAACTCGACCGCTCGGCGTGCTAATACTTCTCATGTTCTCGCCACTGACACCAGCTATCGCCTCAGATATTCCTCGAGGACCGAGTGCAACTACTCGATTACCCCCGATGATTGCCATCAACGCCGTAGGCTGAGGGTTGTGTGGATATCAGCAAGGGATTATATTGAGACCTAGGCCATCGCCGCCTGCCATCACGCGTCACTGAGTTTTCTCTTTATCTCCCGAGTCGACGTCGAGGAGGCGCGTGGCAAGTGATCGGCATAGTTATGAGGCGATGGAGAACGGTGCACGAAGGGCGACAACAGCGGCGAATCACCTCAAGTTCGTTTTCCAGGAAGGTGTGTGGAATTTCTGCCGCTCGTGTTTTGAGTATACTGACGGCCAGTCTCACGAATACAGGGTATCTATGTGGTGAGTATGGAGCAAGAAGTCAGTGGCCCTTGAACCCAGGGGTACGAAGTTCGAGTGACAGGGCGCGAACGCGAACGAGCGAACGAGAAAAGACCTCGGTTCTAATTATGGCCAGACCTCCCATGCTCTTATATATTGCTGGTGGAGCCGGAGGCATTCCGTTATATCTGTGCGTGCTGCCATCATCGACGTTCCTTCTATCACGCTTGCACCAGTGCTATCGTAGCGCTTATGTCTCACACGCGTAATTCAGTCCTTTGCGGAGTGTTCGGTCCATGCCGTACTTGTCGATGGATGATCTATTGAGGTGAGGTACGTGTCATTCAGTCGATTTCTTTTGCCTTTCTCAACACCTGTTGCATGTCAACGAGCCATGTGGTGCTCTGTACTTCGATCTCTCCGCGATTGCTGGGGATCAAAGACGGTCTCCTCACCTTCCAGGACTCTTACGGACGATGTCTCCCACTAGCAGATGGTATCGTCACATCATTGGGGATGGAAGCTGATAGCCAAACAATACATTCTATTGGGCTTGTCGCTAGATAACCAAGCGCTACATTCTGTCGGACTTTTACTAGGAACATCGGTGTCGATTTTGTGAGACTTGACCGGAAACGACTAACCAGCGGAAAGCTGTGTTCATACACCGTAGGTGATGGTTGCTTCGGGTCCGGTGTTTTATAACCTCCGGGGCTCTGCTTACATCCTCTCAAAGACAAGCTCCAGAAAATTTGTTGCCGTACCAGGCCGCGCCTGGGACACAGGTAGTTACTGATGCTGATTCCTACGACCGAGTCGGACCGACTATAACGCATTTTCTAGCCAGGATCTTACCTATGCAGTTATTTGGCCGACCTTGACGAACATTTGTGGCCACTCCTCCTGCATTTTTATGAAAGATTGGAGAAGACTTGCAATCCTTGATGTTCGCTTACAACCAGGTCCCTTGACACAATTCCACAATTCGGCAGGATGTTTCCCATTGAAGTTGCTATCAATCGATCCAGATTGCGGAATGCGTGAGTTTTCGGTCGATTGACAAGCACGTTCAAGCAGGGAAGGACGCGATACACCTTTCAATTGTCTGTGTATGTTACTCGGCTGTTGTTCCGTAGATGATATGGGTGTGACTGGAAGTGGGAAAGCGGTATTCATACTTGTTTCTTACTTCGCATGTATTCATCGGGTCGAATTTTTGAATGACAGTATACCAGGCGCGCGTAGATGATAGAAAACTACTTTGGCATGACTGGTAAGATAGAATTCTGTGGAAAATTCGACGCCGTACACTTACTCGTTTCCAGTTCGTTTCCCCCATCTTGAATCTTTTACAGCAGAACTGCACATGGTATCTTCTCCAGCATTGAGCAAGCCATCAAGACAGCCGATTTACCTGCCTGCCGCCTAACCCGCACAAATGCCAGTGGCTTCAAAAGGTATGCATGAATTCCCCATTGCTGTACCGGATGTTTCCCATCCACCAAGGTCCCGACAACTACGAGTAGAAAGCCGCAATAGATCACGTACGACAAGCTGAATACAACGCACAGGGTATTCGTGGCATCTGAAGCAACAGTGATTCAATGATGTGTAATACTCCTGCCGTATCTTTAGCTCCCACAGTCAATGTCATACAAAGTGGCCGTCGTATCTTCTTCAAAGGATGGTTTTCCCACCTCGCAATTGCTCACTTACTGTCGGCGAGACGCTTCGTGGTGTCAGTGTCCATTTTGGGATGACATGGACCCATTGATATCTGAGCGTCGATCTTACACGACCCCGCAGCCCTTACCTCGCATAACCGAGAATCCAAGATAAAGGCTTAAGTAGGGATAAGCCCGTTCATAGGGCTCTTGCCTGGTTTGAGAATCTGATTGATTGCTTGAAGGTAATGTCACACTTCTCCTTCCAGTCTACACTCATCGAGATTCAACGTTGTCGCGCTGAGCTTGCACAACAAGGCGGACGGCGCAGAGGACGCAGTTCCAAGGCCAACTCCGGAGTCTGAGGTAACCTTGAGAGCATTACTAACAGGATAGGACAGATCGGCCAACACCGCGTAGCGTTCATGCCTACAAATATATCGTAATTATGTGAGATACAAGCACCCACCTTTCCCGCGTAAGTTAAGGTCTGATTGTCTCCGAGTAGTCTCAGTACCGGGGTCCTGAAATGCGGTCACACCCTGTTCCTCGGTGGAACCTGAGAAACAACCCCGAAACAAGTAGGGACGGGACCGTTTTGGGAGGTATATATACGATATTGCGCTCTTAATCTGCCTTGATAAGACAGCTCGACCAACAGCCTCTCCCTCCCGCCCTCTCGCGCAACTGAGATATGTCCACCGAACCACGCACAGTGCATTTCTCGACGACGCCAACACGCGCGATGCCATCTCCTCGTAAAGTTCTCATGCTCCACGGGTAGGCCATTATCATGTGCGTAGTCGTTGACACCCGAGCTCATTCGAACGTGATAGCTATGGCCAAAACGCCTACCACATGAGCCGTTACGTGAGTCGCCACTGAAAGCACTCCTTGCATCGTGCAGTACTCATCACTGGAATAGACCTCCGACTTCGTACCTCACGTTAAGGATGTCGAATTCGGTTTGTGATCGCAAGGCTATGGTGTTCTCTGATCATTGACGTTACCTGCACAGTATATCTTGACGCGCCCTTAACCCTCCGCCCAGTGGACTTTGATTCTTCCGTCGCTACTACCATCACTGCTGATGATCCTACCCGATGCCACACTCCAACCTCCCGCCCACCTGTCAGCGAGACCCCGAGAGGATGGTTCAAGATCGTCAACTTCGGTGGCCACACCATTGATGGCGTCGAGACATCCCTGCAGCTGCTGAAGAAGACCCTGGCAGAGAATCGGTTCGAAGTGAGCTCAGACCGAGTCTCATTACAACGTCGCATTTACATATGTCGTCCAGGGAATAATGGGCTTCAGTCAGGGATCCGCTATGGCTGAACTCATTGCTGCGATGGTGCGCCCTAACGAACTGTCTTGCATTGAGGCTCACCGTCCTCTAGTTGGAGCACCCCGACGTTTTGCCACAGATGTCGAACAACGGCATCCCTGTCCACCCTCCACTGTCAGATTCATATCTGTCTCTGTTTCATGATCCATGACTCACTAAGATGTCATCCAACAGCAACTATATCGTTACCTCTTCTGGCTTCATTCTCCGTGGGCCCGACGCCGCTTGGAACGGAAAAGTGATGTACCCCAACTACAAGGGAGTCGTGCTCAACACGCCCGTGCTACACATCGTCGGCAGCGCCGACTCGGTTGTACCCAGGGAGCGCGCCGAGATCCTCATGACATACCACAGGAACAAACGAGTGGAAGAGCACATCGGAGGTAGGTGTTCCCTGCGAGCCGAGCTAGCCAGATCTCTGATACGATAGTTCGCAGGCCACTTCCTCCCTCGTGCGGAGAAATGGGGAAAATTCCTCACTGCCTTCTTTGAATCGCCGTTCAGCGACATCCCATCACCAACCGCACGAAAGATGATCAAGCCCTCCGCAGTGTACAAAACCGGCCAAACGTTGACGGAAGCGTTCGGGGAACCAGCGCCTACCCGATCCTCGACCCCCGAATCCGAGGGCCCAAGTACTCCAGTCGAAGAGCTCACCCAAGATGACATGTTCCACTTTGCCGGCAAAACCATGGTCGACGAGGTACAGCTCGCAAGTATGTGGTCCATCTATGACGGGCTTGTCTTTCGTGGATGAATGCATGCATCTTGTCGATCAAGGAAACTCGCTGAATGACATCTATACGCTGTATCTGTAGACTTACTTAGATTGGTTGGAAGACCGTTTCCGTTGTACATGTATAGGGCCCGGGCAATTGAAAAGAGCACCCTGTCGAAATCAATGAACTCATTCAAGCGTTACAGATCGAACGGTGGGCGCTGATTGCCTCCAATTTGGAACATCCGGTAAGAACGGTAGTCGGTAGTCTGTATCTGATCAAGTAAGAAAGTTATCACTACACTCAACCGAGCATACACAGTGCATACACTCACCATTTGTCACGTCCAAATGAAGCGGTGAATGATGAATCAATGATCATCATCATATCCACTCGCGATACCCGTCCTTCCCTGCTCCAGCACCCCCGGCGCATCCTCGCCAATTCGCTGCTCCAGGCCGCGATACACTCTGTTCGAGTAAAATTCACCTAAGCCGACCCGAAGTATTCAGACGACTGGATGGAGATGCTACTGGACTGGCAACTCACCAGCGGCACTATCGGGTAATTTGATGATGGCCCCCTGTGAATCGCGTGCCACCAATGACTGGCTATCAGTCGCAGTCGCAGTCGCAGTGGCGGTAGATGCACCAAATTTCTTCGCCTGTCGGTAGGTTCCTGAAACTAAGGAGAACACCGGCCTGTCTTCATCCTGATCCTCTTCGTCCCCGCCCTCTCGCCCTTTTGGCTCTGACGACTGCTCCGCCAACAACTGCTCGAAATCCAAAACATACCGCCCCGTCCAACTCGGCTCCGCCCCAAGCGCCACGCCCAGCTCGAAGGGCGTGACGATTGGTTTGTAGAACTCCTTTGCGTCAATCAGGCTGTTTTCGGGACACGCAACGAGCACCCAGCAGTCCACTTCCATGAAATTAGCGAGTTTGGCGGGGTTGAGTCGCCCTACGGTGATGGTGTAAGACTTTTTGTGGTGCGCAACGAGAAGAGCACGGAGGTGCTTAATGAGGGGGAGATAAGACGCGACGCCGAGGGTGCCCACCAGGATCCCGAAAACGTCTGTATCGCGGGCTTTCTGCACGACGGCGTAGCGACGCATGAGGAGCCGGTTCGTGATGCCGGATTCTAGCCGAAATTGCTTTGTGGCGGGGTTGTAAGAGTAGACAGAGGACGATGAGTGGGTCATGAGAAGATTGGTGAGTCCAAGGCTTTCGCCACCGATGTACAATATCGTGGTAGGGATATCACTTTGTGGTTTGAGAGAATTTGGAGAGGGGGTGAAAGATGGGTAGCGTTGTATAGGTAGATAAGAGACTTCAAATTTGCTCCTTAGTCTTGTGACGAGGTTTTCTGCATGACTTTGAGCTTGGGGTAGAGTACCGAGATGAAGAAGCGTACCAGCGAGATGAGCATAGACAACGTCATGACGCAGCGTCAGGTCGAGTGTGTCCGTCGGTAGGTTCTGTTTGACGGCCTCGAAGCAGTGGTCTATATCGATTGACTTCTTGCCGAAAACATACATGACAGGAAGCCGATATGTTCTGCAAAGAGTTTGGACAGTATTCCGGAAGAAACAGATACACCTACTGGCTCATGCAAGCGTGCCCATAGTGCACCATTGCAGTCGCATTTACGTGCTCAGCAGCAACTTCATCGACGCAACAGCTTCATAAGGCGGCCATATAAGTTGATACGTTGGCGGTGGAAAGGTGGTGCATGCCTGCCGTAGGACGTGTCGGCGAGAATATAGAGGTCTCGAGTGCCAACTTTGTCTTTTAACCTTCGGAAGATTGGCACAGAATCGTGCAATAGTTCGTCCGGGAATTGGAGGGCGATCTGTACCGGGATTTAGGCGCGAGGTTTCATGAGTGTAATCGAGTGCACCTTTGTATAGTCACCAGTCAGTATCCAGTTAGCAGTATCCTCAATGTCGTAGTATTCTGTGAATTCCTCTGCCGATAATTGAGCCGCAGATTCGTCGGGTCTGACATTCGTCGAGCGTGTGATGGTATCCTCTGCAGCCGTCGAGAACGCCGTACTTTCGCCCATCACCGGCGGCTAAGCGTTTCGAACAATAGATTGAGTGGGTGCGGCGTTGAGAATGTGAGCAAAGTGGAGAGAGATGATGAGATTGCCGAGATGATGGTGGCGAAAAGGCAAAAGATGATCGAAAAGCCTCCGTGATCCTAAGGCTGGGCCAGCTGGCAGCGTCGGGTAACCCAATACGACATTCCCGGACCGCCTGGCGCCAGAATCACAAGGTCTCAGTGCCCACTGCCCATGAGTACTTAAAGTTACTATTCAGTGCTTGACGCTCACTGCTCAGCGCTCAAATAACTGCAAGAACTTGAAACTTAGACGTACTTAGTTACTAATACTAGTAGAATCTAGCAAATTTCAAGAACAGTGAAGGATTCAGCAAAATGGAAACACGCTGGCCCACTTACTGCATTAAGAGGGAATCGAACCCTCGGCGGGTCGAATCGCCTGTAAAGTGGCAACGACCCAGGTTACCACTACCCCATTAATGCATGAACACGTTGCTTTGCGTTAAGATAGAGCTAGCAGGAAGTCCCTTCATCAACGTAACTGGCTCACGGACATGTACCTAGAGTAGATGCGGTCTGCAAGTTTTAAGCGATTTGAGCACCAATCCGAGCAAGCCGAGCAAACACAACTGCTTGACAATATATGAAACGAGTAACTATGTACATGGTCGACACTTCTCACAGTTCCTGCAGAGATGATGGTCCGAGTTCACGTCCTGAAACTACTGGGTCCTGCGACAGCATTGTCTATGGCGCTGTCAGAATCGGATGGGCTCCATTCGAAACCAGCCATGCGACAATCTTCGCGGAGTTTTCGCTGTTTGACGGGACGCTTCATATCTGGGTCAACGAGAACATCGACCTTGCCCCTGTCAGCCTCCTCCCGCTCTGCCTCCAACAGCTTTAACAGCTCACTGGCGTTGTTCTCGGTGCTTGCCGGTGGTCGAGCAGCCGAGGATGATCCAGTGACCGGAATGCTACCAGGGGAAGGAGTGGGCTTGGCAGATGCAGTCCCGGCGCCCGCCTTATCTTCCAGCATCTTCAACTCGGCCTGTAACTCGGCGAGCTCCTGCCTCAACCCCGGGAGTTTATCGTTGTCTGCCTTCGTCTGACGCTCAATCCTTGTTTTCGATGCCACGACCTCCTTCGCTGCCGCATCCAGCACCTTGGTCAACGCCGCCTTTTGCTTCGCCTGGTGCGCTTTCTGCTTGAGATCCTCCTCCAGTTTCTTCGCATCCTCCTTCTCAGTCTGCGCCTTTTGTTTCTTCTTCTTGTTCAACTTGGCCTTCTTCTCCGCGTCCCTCTTCTCCTGTAACGTCCTCAACAGCTCTTTCGCCGTTTCCAACTCGGTTCTCCCCGTCTCGATGTCGGCCTCAAGATCGTCGAATCTCTGGGTCATGTACACCATGTGGTCGCTCATCGTTTCGTAGAGCGGCCTGTCAAGATCCACCAGCGCTTTCCAGACCTTCTTCCGTTTCTTGAGGACTACGATCTTCTTCTCCATGGCTTTATCTTTCTTCTCGCGACGCCGGAGCTTGCCCATCGCAGCCTCGACAGCATCCTCAGATCGGCCGCTGTTCATCTGCGCAGTGAGGCGCTCGATCTCTTCCTGCAGGTCCTTGAGCTGGGCCTCCTGTGTGAAGATGGACTCGAGCCGCCGTTCACGCGCTCTGAGCGACTCCCTCCTCACCACCTCGGCCAGGTCAAGCCCCAATGTCTTCTTCTCCTGCATGGCCATGATCTGTTCCGCCTCGGCCTTTTCGAGAGCTATGGACTCGTCGTGAAGCTCTTGCCAGTAGTCGTGGAGCCTCTCGGCGTCAAAGCACATTACGCCTAAGGTCTGTAAGTCCCGTTCGTATGTCTCCGCGAGGTTGTGATACGTGGACCACATATGGCGGATGAGCATTTGGACGTCACCAATCTCCTCGAGGGCGGCTTCGATGCTGGCGTCTTTTAATGAGACGAGGTTGGTGTAGTTGGTTTCGGCGTCTTTGAGATCGAGGAGGAGGTCGGCATTGGAGGACTCGACGGAGGTGATCTGGGCAAGGTGGGTTTCGATCTCAAGGCGAAGGTCAGAGATTTCAGAGGTGACGAAAGCGAGTTGGGCTTCTTCGTCGAGGGGTTGGCTTGGTGGGTCTGGTTCGCCTGTTTCTCTGGCAAGGGTTTCGTCGACTAGATGAAAAGGTTCAACGAAAGTTCCTGTAATCCTATGGACGAATGTAACTCACGTTGGTATTCTTCTGCTGGGTTTTGGGACGTCTGAATCTCTGGTTCTTCGTCTATGAAGGCCATGGTCGTGGTTTGGGAGAAGCCACTCGAGTGCACGACAAAGGGCGAATGCTTGTCATGTGATGGATGATTCGCAAAAGACCTCAGAGGCATGGATCTATGCAGGTTCGCGCATACCATACAAGAACAATGGGCTCGATTGCTGTATCGAGCTTTGCGAGCAATAAGCAGGAATTAAAATTTACAAAGATACACACATAGCGATGTATACATCTCCGTGGTCGTCCATTAAAGTAAGCATCTAAGGTATAGATAGTCAGATAGATATGTGGTATATCAGCACTGCCAGTGTTCAGGCAGTACTGTAAGTCGTCGTTTATTGGTCGCGATCAATCTCGCTAAGCTCCTTTGCCAGTCGGGCAAGCATCTCGTCGGACGCTGGATTGCGCGGGAATGAACGTCCGTCTCCAGGACTGGACGAATGATTAGCACATTTGCACTGTAGATTTGGCAAGTCGACTTGCCATGATCCACCACCAAGGATGCGATGCACCCAGCCATACGGCCTATCCCACCCCAGGACCTGTCGAAGGTTCCGCTTCCAGCCCACATCGTACAGTCTGATGTACGCATGCGCGTCTCTTACGAGCCGCCTTTGCGGATAGGTCAATTCGTGCTCCTCGAGTTGGTCTGGGAGTTGCCGCAAGAGGAGGAACGGCGATAAACTCTCTATAGTCGTCTGGTTGGTGAGGGTGAGGTACAGATGGTACACAAAGAAGGAGCCCACGACGAGCGTGAAGACTGCGCCGAGGAAGAAGAGGAACATGGCGTGTATGGGGGTGGTCGCGTCGACTTTGTATGGATTCTTGAACGCGTAGATGACAACGAAGGCGGATGTAGAGGCGAGGTAGAGAGCGAGCAAGGTGATACAGAAGAGAAAGTGGAGGAAAGCGGGATATGTCCTGTGCCCAATGCAGTTGCTGCCCAGCCACGGGCAGTGGTGGTCCATCTTGAGCACGCACCGTCCACAGTACGTGCAGTGGTGCGTCCGCTCAGGCTTCGGCGCCCAGCACTTCCGACACCACTTTCCCGGCGCGGAGAAGTCAAAGTCAGCAGCGAGCGCCTCGGTCAGACCGACCTCTTCGCCCTCGCCCTCGCCGTTGGTCATTTTGGTCTCCACCGGTCCGGGATCGCGCGCGACACAGATGATGAGAGAGGTGAATATCATGAATGTGAGGAGATACGTCGTGAATAGGTGGATGCCGAATGAAAGTGGAGATTCCAGAAGGAGGAGATGGTGCTTGACATAGACGATAAGGGTGGACGGTTGGGGAGCCAGTATGAGCGTAACAGTGCCTTTTCTCCGTCAACTCGTGCCAAGAATGAGAGAACATGGCGCGTACCAAGCAGAGGCATGTACTGGTACCATCGTTTTCGTGGGGGCTCATCGGGCTCAGCAGCGTGCACGAAGGTCGTAGAGTCAAGGGACAACGGGTCGCGGGTCATGGTTATCGATATGGACACTGTAGCGTATGCTGGATTATATTTTACAGTCGTGGCATGGTTGGAAGAGGGCAAAGATGAATGGCATCAAAACTTATAGCAGTCAAACGCCGGCGGTCGCATTCATGACACAGGCGTGACTCAGCATCATGACATGAGCGAATTAACAAGCTGTCTAGAAGCGCCTGCGCATGCAAATTGCAATGCGCATGAGTGGTACATAAAAATCCAGGATCCGTATGTGCAGGTCCGGTTGATGTTTCGTAGTCGTCAGAGATAAGTAAACCGGTCCACCAACGACCAGTACTTTGCGTACGAAGGCACCGAATCAAACTTGCAGGCATCAGCGAAGGAGTCTCTTGCGTGCATATTGTACAATTGAGCAATCGTCTCGAATCAATCCGCATCTCCTCGCGGCCAGTAATCATACACTAAGAAAGTCCATGATTTCTGGTCAGACCGTGGCATGCTCCAGCTTTTCGTCTTGGCTCTTCAAGTCGGGTGTTGACATGCCAGTCTGGTTCTCTTGGGGTTCCCGCATAGCCCGGTCCCCGCGCATGCGGCCCATGATGACAGCGTGTGCGTTCCATGGGCGGACGTCAGCCGCGAAGAGCTCGTCCATGCGCTCAAGAGGTACGGTCTTGGTCTCGGGGAGAAGGAGCTGTTCATATCTAGTCAGCTAAAAGTCCGTTTTGATAGAGGTGCAGGAAAACCTACGTAGACATAGGGAATTGAAATGACCATGAGACTGGCGAAGAAGAGGTAGACGCCGTAGCCCATAGACGTGAACATCTGTGGCGTGAAACGGGCAATCAAGAACCTGGAAGACTGTTTAGCTTGCAAGACGAGACTTTAATACGGCAGAAACTCACGTAAACAGCCAGTTGGAGGCAGCCATGCAAGCCTGGGTGAAGGTCCTGACATGTTGGGGGAAGATCTCAGCACCAATGACCCATACGGTACCGTTCCACGTCGGCGAGTAGAAGATGGTCCAGACGTAGAAAGCAGCAACGGCGGATCGTCCACCAGCATTGAGTGTATGGCTGACGTTTGCTGTTGGGTCGGCGACGGCGATGTAAGCACCAATGTAGTACATGCTAAGGGCACCGCCAATGGACCCGGCGATCAAGATCTTCCGACGACCGAGGGAATCAATCAAGTACAGCAAGAAAACGAGGGCACCAAGAAGCTTGACTGTGAAGGTGTCAGACTTATTGATGCGATGGCAGAATTGGATAATGAACGTACTGATACCGTAGACACCGGTGGTGAGGAGCGACGAGCTAGTGCCAGTGATACCAATGGATTTGAAGATCGTGGGCGAATAGTAGTTAATAGCGTTGATACCAGTCGCGTTCTGCCATGCGAACATACTGGAACCAAGGATGAGGCGGTATACCAGCTTCCTGTCAGTGAACACGGTCTGCATGGGCCCAAAAAATCCAGCGCCAGCCAAGCTACGCTCGTGGTGGACGGCAGCCTCGATCTCGCTCAACTCCTCAACAACATAGGGTGCATCCTCCGGAAGGTGACGGAGGTAGGCAAGGTTCTTTAGCGCCTGTGCGTGGCGGTCGCGTGTAACGAGGAATCGAGGCGACTCGGTGAGCCAGAATGAGCCGAGGAAAAGCAGGCCTCCGGGAACAAGCTGCACTGCGAATGCGATGACCCATTGCTTGTGGCTGGGGAGGATATGTTGCGTGGCGCCATAGTTGATCCAGAATCCTATTTGAAAGATGCGATGAGTCGGAGGTCTCGTTTTTGATAGGGGAAAGCGCACCTGTGACTCCACCGATTTGCCAGCAAAGTTCGTACATTCCAATGAGGCGACCGCGGATAGCAGGAGGCGCGATTTCCGCTACATAGATGGGCTGTCGGACGAGGATGAAATCGAACCCAGTGATTGGCGAGTAGGAGAAAAAGTCTTACCGCCAGGTTCGAGGCTGTGCCGATGGCGAGACCGACGATGACTCGTCCACCATAGATGATTCCAAGACCGGTGCTGGAGCTGAAAGGCCGTGAGTATGTGGAGGGAATAGGGATGCTCAAAAACTTACGAGGCGGCCGTTTGCATGGCGGCACCGATACAGAACACGAATCCAGCGATGATAAGACCAAGTCTGCGACCCAAGTAGTAACCGATAGGGTAGCCGAAGATGGCACCGAAGAAACATCTGCGAGGCGAATGAGACCAAGTCTTGCATGATCAGCGGTAGGAGCGCGTACCCGGCCTGGTACATGGACACGATGTTGGCACTGATGAGGTCGAAATCCTTCTTGCTCGTCGTCGTGAGGCCAAACTCCGACTTGAAGGATGCTAAGGAGATGGAAGTGCCAATGAATGCCGAGTCATATCTAATGAAAAATTCAGCCTCAGCCCAGCGCCGACGAAGCCAAGCGTCGTACCCTATCATGACCGCAGCGAAGGTAGCGATGAAGGCAGTAACATAGATCCTCCATGAGTAGACTTCGGGGGGAGTGGGACGGTCCTCAATGCGCGCCAGTTTGGCCATGACGTTGATGACAAGGATGGCGAAGAAAGAAGAAGCGGAAAATATTCAAGCCTTTTTATTGGTGCGGTTCCTGTCAGGTACCCCAGCCCGATCTGTGGGGTAACTCCGCAAGTCGGTGCGGAGAAAGGTCAAAATGCAGTCAGATCGTCATGTGAAGAGGTTGATGGAGGCTGCTTTTTCCGCGCTGTCGTCCTTCGAACGAGCCCTTGTACACGTCCAAGGCATGCGAGTATTCTTGTAAGGTCAAGACCGGATGAGGCTATCGTCATGGCCAGGGCTTTCTACAATACAAAGTCAGATTTCTTGACTCTACTTGCACCGTATTCCTATGGATCTGCTCATACTTGAACTGACCATGTAAAGGCAAAACGAGTTGTTGACTCTCGTGCACTCGTTCCCCCGCTTTTGCGGGCTCAGGCGCCAGGACCTGCGCCTAAATCTTTCTTCCGTCGTGCCAAATGCAATTGCGATCGTGATAGTAGGAGGTCAGGAGATCAGCTCAGCTAGGGTTAGGGTTGCAGGAACGTTCCTCCAGCAATTGAATCGACGATTGCAAGATGATTTCGTGTTATAGATAGCTGCAAAGAGTACACGGCAAACCTTCTGCTCCCACATAGATACAAGAATTTAATTTGAGAATACGCAATGTGAGCGCCGCCTATGAGAGGGATGGGAAAGCACGATATAGTGACTCGTATACACTATTCAATCAAGAGTAAGTTACAGCTTGTGCAGTATGGTACAGTATGTATGAAGATGCTACTCTATGCGTCTAGTATATAGAAGGCAATATCAAGAAAACGAAACACTGATATCTCTCTAATGGGCGTGGGCATGTAGATGTTCGCCCCGTTCTACCCTCATCTTCGCCGTCTTCAAATCATTCTCCCAGACCGCCTCCCACCACGCGGGCTCCTGTTTCGCATAGGCCAAACAGTCCTCACATCGAATGAAGTACGCCGCAGACACGGCATGGAAACCAAGTAGTTGGCTAGCGTCGACGTGAGCACATAAGAAACAACCTCAAATGGAAACGGGGACTGACAACTCAGGCAACACTTCCCCAACGACATCTGGTTCCGCTGGCGCACACTCTTCGCAAAAGGCGCGGGGACAGGTTTGACAGCTATGGCGTGTCGTCATTGTCAATGTCATCTGTAACCGAGGAAAGATTGAGATGTACCGGAAAAGCATTCCTCCAGACGCGTCAGTGTTTCGTGCACACCCATGACAACGATGCTGGGAGCAGTACAGCATCGGCTTCTTCATGTCTCGCGTGCTGAGACCAGCACATTCAGCGTGGAATACTAAAGTCTGGTTAGACTCAAGGAAATGAGATATCTCTAGAAACTTACCCCTAGGACACCCCTCACACAGAGTCACACTCCCTCCATCCCGACAATAGATACAGTAATCCTCATTGTCGAACTTCCGCTCCTTCTTCACTTTCTGCGCCTTGGCAAGTCTATGTCTCTCCTCTGCGCGTTGCTGCACCTACCATCATATCGTCAGTAACCTCCTTCAAATATTCAAAGCAAGACCGACCTGATCCGGCGTTAAATTCGCCATCCCATACCTCTCCACCGTCACTGTCTGGACGTTTAACACCCCCACCGTGTCCGAGTCCTGAGTCTGCACCCGCTCGATGACCTTCCCCTCAAACAGCCGAGTCCTCACCCTCGCCACCCCGCTCAACAGCTGCCTTTCCTCCTCGTCTACACTCAACGCCTGAACTGTGGCCTCTCGCTTGAGTCCATCCAGCTCTGGTACCTCGACCTTATCAGGGCTCGCAATCCGTCTTGACTCATCCAATATCTCCTCCAGCGGCGCGTCGAGGAACCGCGCAAGTGTCATCCCGTCATTCGAGTCTAGCGCGCTGCTTCCCCGCCGCAGGATCTCGCGCAGCTCGTTGAGGCCAAGGTCGGGACCAGAAGTGGCGGAGACCGAGGATGAGTTGGTGTCCATGACTTTGAGCGATAGGAAAAGCTTGCGTCGTATTCGGTCTAGCATCTGGTCTTCAACGCTGGCGCGGCAGATGAGGCGGTAGACCTTTGATTTGAATTAGCTCAGTCGGCAATTGCGAAGAGAGGGAAGGGGCTACCTTGACGATGCGCTTCTGTCCGATGCGGTGTGCACGAGCGATAGCCTGAAGGTCATTCTGCGGATTCCAGCAAGAATCAGCCATAATGACCGTGCTCGCTTTCGTCAAATTGATGCCTATCGAGGAGTCGTCAGCCCACCAAACTATCGGAGCTATGGTAAAGTCATACCGAGACCACCAGCCGATGTCGAAATTAGATAGACTTTGTACGCTGTTACCGGTTGAGTCTGAATTCAGAAGCCTGGAGCAACATCACGTACGCGAGTTTTCTCGCTGGAACTGTCAAACAATCAGTTCGCGGACACAAAACAAGTGTGAAGAGGTACTAACAAGTTTGATATCCAGTGTCCGCCTCGGCCTCAACGTACTCCCATCAAGCCTTGCGAATGGAATCTTTCGCAGCCTCAGAAAGTCCGAGAGCATATCAAGCATCCTACGCAGCACAAGCATCAGTACTACTCTTCGGCAGATCCGTATGCGCATACCCAGTCCATTGCTAGGCGAAATTTCAGTACGAGACGCCAGGATACGGCGACAAAGCATACTGAGAATATCAAGACTTGCTCTCCTTTGGGAAGGACGTCCGCCAAAATCTTGTCAACAGCGATTAGCTTCGAAGACGATGCGACGATGTGCTCTCCGGGAATGTATGGGTCTGGTTCTGCGTCGGGAACAAGATACGGGCTGTTGTCGTCGTAAGTGACGAAGTTGAACCAGAACATACACACTCACTGATCGCACAGCCGCAGCAACTGCATCAACATGAAGTTGAGCCGACGCCACACTGGGGCAATTAGACTCGAGGCGCAAAGTCACGAAAGGGTGGGAGACACACATTGGTTGTTCTTCGACTGCGTCGACTGCAGGTGGCTCAACACTTCCTGCCTCCCCTGCTCGGACGTCCGATCCTCAACTTTCATACCCGAATCGAAAATCTGCTCCAACTCCAGGCTATCCATCTGCCCAAGCATTCTGTACGTCCAGAATCTCTGGGCCTCGCTCAGTGGGATGAATACCGTCAGCTCCTCCCTCGGCGGGACATCGATGTGTACTGTGTTCTTCGTCCGCCGGAGCATGATGACGCTCAAAAGCTTTCGCACGGCGTTCAGAAAGGCCATGTCGTACGTCCCATTTCCCAGGTCAAATGCGGTACGGAAGCGCTCCTCTGTTCGGCTGGTGAAGACCGTAGGATACAGGTAATGCAAGAGCCCCCAAACCTCGCTGAGGTCGTTCTGCACGGGCGTACCGGTCAGGACGAGACGGTACAGACTGCCGACACCCTGTAGACGGGACGCGGTCTGTGTACCGGCATTCTTGATTCTATGACCTTCATCAAGAACACAGTAAGTCCAGGGCTTCGTTTTGAACCAACTATCCTCGGCGACGAAGGATTCGTAGGTGGTGAGGACTAGGTCATACGCGTTGGGAACATAAACGCTTTTGAGTGATGTGCGCTGCGCAGCTGGACCGTGAATCCGTAGAACGCGGAGAGAAGGGACCCAGCGGGCTGCTTCCTATGGCATGTTTGGATTAGCGTCTAAAACCGAGTAGGCGGACATACTGCTTCCCAAGAAGAAAGTACGGATAATGGGCAGATGATCAGATGCGGAGCGTCAATTGCACCGTGTTGTTTGATGTAAGCAAAGAGAGCGAGCGTCTACATCAAGATTGGAATTTGAATTGCGACGAAGACGCAGACGGACCTGTAAGGTTTTGCCTAGACCCATCCTTGGAATGATCAGCGCAGAAGCAACAAAGCAAGCATAGCAAAACGTACTCGTCTCCAAGGATACAGTTCATTCCTGAGATAGCTCTGAGTAGCTGTGAACGCCACAGACAGCAGACGCACCATTTTTGTGCATATGCACCAAGAACGCGAGGCCTTGAAGCTGAGACAATCAGAAGCAGTCCAAGCGACAGCAACTGTAAGCTTACCTGATAGTCCTTCATTTCCCCGCCCTGTATCAGCGATGGCTGCTCGTGGATGTCGCAGTATTCTTGTGGCGCGCCGCTCAATCCGCCACCATCGAGAGCGTGCGTGTTCTCAGGCAGCAGAGGCGCCAGGATGTGGCTGTTGGCCTTGATCCACCTCTTCATGGCCACATCGCGGGCTTCTTTCCGCTCATTCTGGCGCGTCGTCGCCTGCATTCCTGTCAAGCGACAACAGAAGAAAGGGCTGTGATCCACGTACGGCTTTCCTGTCGTCCTTGCGCCTCTTTCTTTCTCGTCCAGCCTCGTCATTTGCTGCATTTAGGCTCTTTCTCTTCTTGTGCGTAGGCGGTGGTGTAAACGACTGCGGCTGGGTCCTTATGCGTACGCTCCTACGCGTCGGTTCACCGTAGAAGACGGCCGGCGGGATGGCGGTGGCAACGAGTGGACTGTTCTCGTCGCCTGTCATTTCGATCGAGTCGTGAGGGCGATGGACAGGCGATGGAGGCTGCAGTGTAGTAACTACAGTAGTCCCAATTTGGTACTTTAGGGCAGGTCTTTTCGTGATTTCTCCGTCTTCGGCACGAAAGCCGAAGTCGATCGAGCTGAACCTGAACTGAAGTGTAAACAACGACTTTTAGAGACTGTATGAAGGTAAGACTCCTGGTAGGGGTACATGTATCTCGAACCGACAACTTGCTACTCGAGCGCCTTCAACTCCTCCACCAACTTGCTCCATCGTCTCCCATTCCAACTTGCCACCTCCTTCCACTCCTGACTCTCCACCCCAAACGCCGCAATCATCCAGACAAACCACACTCCTAGCTGTATGTCCGCGAAAGACAGCTTATCTCCCACCAGAAACTGCTTCCCCTCAAACCACTTGTCAATCTCGCCCAGAGTCTTTTGGGTCTTAGCCCACTCCTCGGCACGCTGCTCTTTGCTTTTGACTACATCGGGCACTCCGGACTTCACCAAACGATCTCTGACATAGCCGCCCGACGCGGGCGTCATCTTGGGCCTGACCGCCGGGAACGTGTATGGCATCAGGCTGCCACCGAGCTTCCCCAGGATAGCCTCCTCGAGGACCTTGTGCAGAACGTAGGATTCCTCCCCTCCGAGTGTGAGAAGTTTTGGCCAGTTGGTATATGTGGCGTCGAGGTATTTCGCTATCAGAAGCGACTCCGAGACGACCGCCCCTGTGGACAGGTCGTGTATCACGGGAATTGTGTAGTGAGGACTGCCATCTGGACGAGAGCACGCCGCGGAGGCGCCGAGCTTGTGATAGAGCGCTTCGATGTCGGGAAGCTCGACCCAGACAATCGTGAATTCGAGCTTTTTGAGGAGCAAGGAGTACCTGTGAACATATTCCAGTCAGAATCACTCTCGCTCTCTGAATGCAGATACTCTGACATACCTCGTCTTGGCGCAGTTCGGCGACAGTGACCCAGGAATGGACGAGGGCATGTCGTAGAGTACGATGGAGGCAGTCATCTTGGTAAGAATGATTATTGGCGCGAACAGGGACTGTTGTATGACTGGTTGTTCCCCTCCACGACAGGTCTCTTATAGCTGCAGATACGTGAATTCTTCGAAGTCGCCCTACCTTCCTCCGAAGATCATGTGCCACCACCAAGGTTCATCAACACCAGCGGCGGTCAGTGTAATCATTTTCTAATTGTAGATATGAAACGCCTGTGTCTTTTGGCAACCAACAATATCATGCCAGGTTGCGTTATCTGCTCTGTCGCTCGTTGCTCCACTGAAGGTCCGGCTGACTGTACAGCATGTTGATACTTAAGTAAAGAACCCTCAAGTAATCAGAACACTCAAGAGTACGGAAACTTGGATGTCTGGATCTAACGGAAAAGAAATGTGAGTGAGCAAACACTAGAGGAACCGAAATACTTGACTGAATACTGGTGGTGAAAACTTCAGAGCATGGAATACTCGAGGACAACAGCGTCTCCTAGAATGAACAAAATGCTGTATGACCCAAGCCACTGACGTGGCCCGTCGCCAAGCAGCCCTTACCCCAGAGGAGATGACAGATGCTCACTAGCGCTCACTGGCCAATGGTTGATTGCACGGCATTGTCAAGTTCGATGAGGGCACTCTACATAACTAACTCTGGAACGGTGACGAGCCCTCGGACCACAACAGGCGTTGCCTTGCTTTCTTCACTAGTGTCGACGGCGTTCCCGGCACCGCCGGCGTTCGACATCCTCTCAGCATTCGTGGTGAAGTTGGTTCAGCCAGAGAGCCAGCGGGGTAGTCGGGCGGTGGCCAATCGGCGGTGGTCAAGTGGCGATGGATGTGGTAAGAGGACAAGGCCGGCGTCGGAAGCCTCACGTTGAAAAGTTGAATTAACGGGAAGATCAATTACAGCGTAACGGCCTGATCTACAAGTACTACCAGATATGTACGTATGTCGCCCAAAGCACAGTCAGACCAAATATCATACAAGAGGTACGCTCTTGTTTTGCGGTACGTCCATTTTCACCTACTGGACCGTGCTCGAATCTGGGGACGTTTCGAGAACGCCAGTTGATAGTGGAGGAGAGTCCTCGTCTTGCTCTCGGCGAGTAACACGGAACGTGAAATCGGGAGTGGTTTTAATGTAGTGTGCAGATGCGTGTGACATCTGAGACTCAGCGTCGGCTTTTATTGATATCAGTACGACGATGAGCGTTGGAATGATGCCCTGCATCCCAAACATCGGGCACCGGGAACATGGGAGAGACAAATAGACAGACCGTGACCTGAGCAATGCTGTCGACGACGACCACATAAGCGGGGTGCCCAAGGATGGCCATTACCATGAGGATGACCCAGGAGATCAAGTAGAGAACACCAGACTCAATAATGATCATCATGATGCCGAGGTACTTCCTCTTCGTCAAGCTTTTGAGATTCGCTTTTTGCAGCATGCGCCGGTGATACCTGCAACAAAGGGTCACTGCTAGCTGGAAAAGGTAGGGGAACGGCTACGCACCATATCCGACCGGCGATGAGACTTGTGGCAATGATATTTGTGAGGAAGGTGAAAGCTGCGAAAGAGAGCTCCCATCTGTTCATAGTAGGTGTGAAGATTGTACGGTAGCTGGCATCTGAGATGTTTATGGTCGTTCTGACACGTACGATGCTATGTACGATGCCGCTGCCGCAGACTTATGAGTGAAAGCAAAATGATGTAGGTATATACGTCAGTGGATGGCGTTAAACACGCAACACAACAGGCGTACCGATGGTGCCGACCAAAGAGCAGGTCGGAACGAAGACAGCTTTCCAGTTGCGGTTACACAACACCCATGCGCGCCATATAAGAATCAAGTCTGCCAGGACACACTGAGTACTTGTCTTCAGTCGCAGTGTAAGCATTGCCAGGTCGATACAGAGTCATGACATACGCTCACGGACACAAGACTGATCAGGACTACGGGATAGCTGGACCATTGACCCGCAGAAGCGTGGGTCGCGTCCACACGCACGGCAAAGATCGCGTAGTCCAAGGCCATTGCGAGACCCAAATGCACCGTGGCGTTGATGTACATGAGGACGGTCAGTATCTTGATGATGTTCCCAAGCCGCGAAGTGGGAAAGTCCCTTCGCTGCCTACCTCCGCTCAACCTATCGAGCTTGCGGTCATCGATATCAACACATACCAAAAAAGATACGCCACTCCGACAAATATTACACTGTACATTCCTGTAGCATCGTTAGCGCGTATCGTGCAATGAAAAGGACGAAGGAGACACACCATGTAGCACCGGGGGCATTCGCCACTTCGTTCCTTTTGGAACGAGTTAGACTCGTTCCGACGGCACCTGGACGACACCTGGCCATTTTTCGCCATGTAGGACGTCACCGCCGGATGTATCGGGCCAATGAAAGACCCAGGTGATGGGGCACTGTCCTCCTCCCTCGATTCCGATTCTTCATCATTATCTTGTTATTATCCTCTACTGCCCGTCTCTGCAGAATGATAGCTATGCACCAGATGGACGAGGCTGCTCACTTTATAGTACTCAATATTTGAGCAGATCAATCACCTCTAAATCAAACAGCTGGGCTATACATGTCTAAGAGCAGTAAATCTAGTGCATATGTACTGAGTATGTTATGTCACTGGGTGAGGATCTCGGATTTTCCGGGTGAAAAAAATGGTGAAAAAACCTCTGTCTTTTTCACGGATTTTTCACCCGGAAAATTTTGAAGATTTTTCAAGGATTTTTTATAGGATTTCTCAATGAAAATACATGTAAAAAACAACATGAAAAAATAGTAAATAATCTGAATAGGAAATATCAAATTTTACACATAAATTAGAAGGCAGAAATAAGCATGAAAAATGCAAAATTCAGATTTTGAGTTTTATAAGTGATTTCTGAGTGAAAAACATGATGAAAAATAATCTGAAAAAAGACATGTAAATATCAATATGCAAATAACAATTTTTCATTGAAAGTTAAAGCAATTTTTTCACGATATTTACAGATTGCTTTATAGGTAGAAAATCCTTGTAATTTTCCAGTTGTAAATTCTGATGAAGAATCTGATTTATTTAAATCTTGAGTTTTACAGTATATTTTTCACTTTATAAATGTGTAAAAGTTGTGAAAATCTCATGAAGAAATTCAAAAGAAAATAACAGAAAATCAAGGTGAAAAATTCAAAACCAAAATAGCAATACATTGCATTTTCATAAGCTAGTCAGTTAAACTACATAACTATAATGTGACTAATATCTCACTATATAGTCTGACTATTGAGTGATTATGATATTATCTGAATTTTATGTAATATGACACAAGATACAGATGTTACTATATAGTATTGAAACAGGGTTATATGATATTCAGATAACCTGCCCAATATTCAGCCAAGAGAACTTTATGACCATGGGATATGTAGACAACACTGCTTGATATCCAAACAATGCTATGAAATGGTCAGATAATGCCGCGGGATATCCAGACAATCTACTCGATATCCAGCTAAGGTGACTGGATGACTGCGGGATATCTGGACACTACTACTCGATATTCGGACAATGCCATGAAATGGTCAGATAACGCCGCGGGATATCCAGACCACCTGCTTGATATCCAGCTAAGGTGACTGGATGACTGTGGGATATCTGGACACCACTACTCGATATCCGTACAATGCTATGAGATGGTCAGATAATGCCGCAGGATATCCAGACAACCTACTTGATATCCGAACAATGCCATGAGATGGTCAGATAACGCCGCAGGATATCCAGACAATCTCCTCGATATCCAGCTAAGGTAACTGAATGACTGCGGGATATCTGGACACCACTACTCGATATCCGTACAATGCTATGAGATGGTCAGATAACGCCGCAGGATATCCAGACAACCTACTTGATATTCGGACATTGCCATGAGATGGTCAGATAACGCCGTGGGATATCCAGACAATCTCCTCGATATGCAGCTAAGATGACTGAATGACTGCGGGATATCTAGACACCACTACTCGATATCCGTACAATGCTATGAGATGGTCAGATAACGCCGCAGGATATCCAGACAACCTGCTTGATATCTGGACAATGCCATGAGATAGTCAGATAACGCCGCGGGATATCTAGACAACCTGCTTGATATCCGGACAATGCCATGAGATGGTCAGATAACGCCGTGGGATATCCAGACAATCTCCTCGATATCCAGCTAAGGTGACTGAATGACTGCGGGATATCTGGACACTACTACTCAATATCCGTACAATGCTATAAGATGGTCAGATAACGCTGCAGGATATCCAGACAACCTGCTTGATATCCGGACAATGCTATGAGATGGTCAGATAATGCCACAGGATATCCAGACAATCTGCTCAATATCCAGCTAAGGTGACTGGATAACTGCGGGATATTCAGACAACCTGCTTGATATTCGTATAATGCTATGGCACAATATTTAGAAAATGTCATGAGATGCTCAAATAATGCTATAGAAGATATCTGAAAAATATGATGAGATGTTCAGTTATGTTCTGTTCATACTGTTCATCCTACTACCTTATCAAGGCTTAATATATGGTAATGTAGTTTAACTGACTAGCTTATCAAAATGCAATGTGTTGCTATTTTGGTTTCGAATTTTTCGCCTTGATTTTCTGTTATTTTCTTTTGAATTTCTTTATGAGATTTTCACAACTTTTACACATTTGTAAAGTGAAAAGTATACTGTAAAACTCAAGATTTAAATAAATCAGATTCTTCATCAAAATTTACAACTGGAAAATTACAAGAATTTTCTACCTATAAAGCAATCTGTAAATATCGTGAAAAAATTGCTATAACTTTCAATGAAAAATTGTTATTTGCATATTGATATTTACATTTCTTTTTTCAGACTATTTTTCATCATGTTTTTCACCCGGAAATCACTTATAAAACTCAAAATCTGAATTTTGCATTTTTCATGCTTATTTTTGCCCTCTAATTTATGTGTAAAATTTGATATCTCTTTTTCAGATTATTCACTATTTTTCCATGATGTTTTTTACATGTATTTTCATTGAGAAATCCTATAAAAAATCCTTGAAAAATCTTTAAAATTTTCCAGGTGAAAAATCCGTGAAAGACAGAGGTTTTTTCACCATTTTTTTCACCCGGAAAATCCGAGATCCTCACCCAGTGTGTGTGTAAATGAGTAGCAATAACTAGGTTATATAAACACAATCACAAAAGACCTTTGCCCAAACAAGTAACATGAAAACATTGACTATCAACTGTAAGGCTGAAACATTGTGTACCAAGGACTGGTGGCAGCACCAGTGACACTTGTCTTGCACGAGGGAACAGCTGGCAGCCACGTCAGTGACGCCAGGCTCTACGCAGGAGGCACCAGTGCTAATATTGAAAACTACAGAGATGAGCACTAATTTGAAGTGCTACAGAGTGAGTCTGGACTGGGAAGTTTGACCTCAGGCATCAATGGTCACAACTGTGTTCTGACATTGCTATTCAGCCAAGAGGTACTCAATGCAAGGACAGAGAATCATTGTGGGTGTGCGCTGTTACAAGTACTTGCAACTATGATCTCAAAGTCACCCAACGGCAGCCTTAATTCCCAATCCTCCACATTCATTGAGGCAAATGGCAGAGTCTGTGTTGTGTGAAGCTGTCATTTTGCAAAGACAAGCATTCGATGAATGGCAAGATAACAATGAGAGAGAGGGACAGTCCCCCGGAACCTGGGTCTTTGGTCGGCCCGAGATGTCCGTCAATGACGTCTTGCAGAGCAAAAACTGACCAGGTGTCGTCCAGGTGCTGTCGGAACGAGTCTAACTCGTTCCTTCCGGAACGAGGTGGTGAATGCCCCCGGTGTAGGGAGGTCTCGCAGAACAGGGACACAAAAGACGCGGCGATGGGGGTGAAGGCCATACTTTGAGTTTGAGGATTGGTAGAGCACCGAAACAGCTCGCTTATATAGCCTACATGGCAGGATGTTTTTGACCGTTATCAATTACGAGAGAATACTCAAGATTGAGTGAGAAATGACAGGAATCACACTACCTGGCGTCTCAAGGGCCGACGAAACTGGCTCGCTCGAGAGCAAGGGGGGAAATTACAGACGCCACATCACATGATTCCGTTGGGATGGCAATAGAGAGTTTACGAGGGAATGATTGGGGTCCTGCCATACTCCACCAGGTTATAATGGTCTTGCTCTGAAATTTGCGCCTTTGTTAGTACTACCCGGACCCACTCCGACGGCAGAGGATGTGCACAAGACGACAATCCCGAGGTATACTTCGGTCTCACAAGCATTGCCTTCGGTGATATTGTTGAGGCGTCAAAGCAATTCATTCCTGTAATTGCATGGGTCAACAATGAACAATGCGCCACTACCCGGTGAGGGCACCCGGTAAGTTGCAGATCGTTTGTCAGTGAGAACATGGGAGCAATTGACATACGTATGTAGTATTCCAGTCATGGTTTTGTGTGCTAAGACTGTTTCTGGATAACAGGTCAAGTAAAAACATCGGCACAGCCCGAAAACAAGTGCTTCAATTATCATAAAGTACGCGTCAGTACGAGCCCAGGTCCTGGTGTCAGAATGTGGCGTCTTACAAAGTCAGTCAGACCAGGCGCGATCACGTCGACCACAGTGCGGTTCCTAGGGAGCAGGATAAAAGGGGAGAAGCACCACGCTGTAGGGTCTGAAAGCCCTAATAAGAGCCAGTCATCGACGATAGAACGAGTATGAAGCGTGGAAGGCATGGGCCAGTGTGGATGAAAGACGTAAAGAAAAGATAGGCAGGCAAGCAAGATCCTTGAGCTGTATATCGAATGCAAATCGTACCGAGATGATGGTCCGCAGCTGGCAGACGACGAGCAACACTGGTCGCCTGATCGACGTCTGCATCTAGAAGGGATGCGTGCCGAACAAGGGCGGACAACATCTTTGCTCTGCTCCCCCATCAACATGCCAATCTCATTCGACAACAGAGCCAATCCACTTGTGTTGAACTTCATGGATGCCAGTGTGGTGTCCATCTGTGCGCTCTCCAACCTGGCTCCGTGAATTCCCATCGGCCGTGATATTGATTTTTAGAGGTCGACGACTTCCAGAAGACTGTCGGGCTTTTATCACTGTCCGGGACGAGCTCTGCCATGAGCATGCTAGGCAATACGCTTCGCGAGTAGGCCCACGGTCTACGATTTTCTTTGAGGAGTAATAGCGCCTCCCGGATACGCCAAGGAGAATCACGGCCGCCACCTTCCCACAATTTGCAGGTTCTGTCGCGGTCGACAGAGATCTTCCCGCCCAAGGACTATCCTATACGAGCACAAGCGACTTGCCTCAGGTGCGCCATAATCCTATCCCATGCCAGTGTCATTTAGGCTCGCATAGCTCTCGGTGATTTCTTGTACCACCACAAGTCAAGCCAAACCTCGCAGAGGTGGCCGACGTTGCCTTGCCCGACAAGGCGTAC
Organism: Strobilurus luchuensis; assembly: GCA_019915105.1. Classification (NCBI taxonomy): domain Eukaryota; kingdom Fungi; phylum Basidiomycota; class Agaricomycetes; order Agaricales; family Physalacriaceae; genus Strobilurus; species Strobilurus luchuensis. The sequence goes on along the minus strand of JAHLMJ010000025.1, from coordinate 323,927 downwards.
CCATCTGCTTCTTGTCAATCTGACTTCTCAACAGAACAGGAAGTTTGGACGTCGTAGCTTCCTACCTCGCATTCGCTGTATCAGCGGCATCATTCAATCTTATTCACAGTCGCTCCCCCGATCCGACTGTCATTGGCCTCACATCCTAGACCGTTCGTTCGCTATCTAGGCTATCTCGGAGGGACCAACTTGAAGCGCTGGCAGGCCGTGGGCAAGCAACGGATCAGGACCGAGTACAGCGCAGGAGACGTCGTGCAATAATCCTCACTTCTCTTCACAACTGCTATATCTCATAACAATGTGCATCGCAGCGTCGTCCCCGGCCACATTTTCGCCCTCAACCACCAGCTTCTGTCCCTATACATGGTTGTACAAGACCTGGCGCGCTACGAGACATGCAGCCCCGTGTCGAGCTCATCTGTGACCTTCTAGTATTACGCCAGACCTTTTCAACCGACAAAGCATAAAGGGGCGATTCAACGACCGCGTTTGCAGCACCGACAACCATTGCACAAGCACGTAGATGCGTTCAAGTCGCTCCCTATTCTTGTGCGTGGATTTGGGCTCGAAGAGATTGATGCGCTAGAGGAGCTGCTCTTCGCAGCTCAGGCCACTATGCAGGAAGTGTCAGCACTGACTTAACCACAGGGCTAAACCAGGCACCACACAGTCAATCTAACTAAGAAGGAGCAAAGAGCAAGTGAAGAGATCTGGCTAGGCCAGGTGTATAGACGAGATCGAAGCTACAGACTACACTGTAATCTACTTGCTTATATATACATGTCCATTACTGACTACCCTTTGCCCTGACTCCTTGTCCAAACCTGTTTCCTCCAGGGATATTAAAGCACTGCCTTGGTTCTATGACGCTCCAGATTCCCTCCTTGTGTTCTGTGCATGGTAGTAGCCTGCTAACCATGAGGTATGATGTCAGACCATGCTGCCAACATGTTGCGTGTCAAGGAGTATGAATGATGTCACTAGGAGGCATCTCTGAGACGCGGATAAGGGATAAGATATGATGAAGAGATATGATAGGTGATGAGATGTGATAGATAAGATAAAAAGATGGTCCATTCGTAACATTACCCCCTCCTTAAGGCGCAGGTTCCATTATGCGCTAGCTTGTTCGCTAAAGCTTCACTTGGCATGGAACTAGGAGTGGGTTCTGTGTCCGGTTGTGGCATAGGTCGGAAGAGATGAGTAGGAAATTGGGAAATAGGGATCTCGATGCGTGCTAGTTTTGGAGGCTTTGGCTTGTCTGGGAAGCGCTTGTGGAACTCTGCAATGGCCTCGGCAGCATGTTCTAGGTTGCGTATTGGTTCCCATGTTTGCTCATGTGCACCATAGCCCTTTCATTTCACCTTGTACCGGAATGTGCCTCGGTACTTCCCAGAGTTGACTATCTCCTCTACTTCCCATTTGGGTTCCTCTCCTTCTACTGCCGGTGGTGGCTGTGTGTTTCGTGGTTGCGACGGGAATTCAGGTGGATGATACGGGGATAGAAGAACTTCGTTAAAGACCTGATGAATGTTTTTCCATGTGTGCGGTAGCTCAAGTTTGTATGAGCTATGTCCGACCTTCTGGACTACCTTGAAAGGTCCAAACCGCTTATCCCCCATCTTCTTTGCTGGCCTGTCCGTGCTCAGATTGGTCCCTTCCAACCACACCATGTCCCCGGGTTTGTACTCAACCGCCTCTGACCTCTTCTTATCATAGTGTCTCTTCATGTCCTCTGCCGCCTTCTTCAAGGCAGCCTCTACTTCTTCCCTGACCTTCCGCATCCCATCAGCAAACTCCTGAGCCGTCTGATTTTTTGACGTCATCTGCGGCGCTGTTCCCTTGTATGGGTGACGTCCATTGTCGGCAAAGAACGGAGTAGTCTTAGTCGCCGAGTGCTCTCGGTCATTCAAGACAAACTCTGCCGTTGGCAGCCACTGGTCCCAATCGCTCTGATGATAATTGACAAATAGCCGTAGGTAGTGCTCTATCTCCTGGTTCATCCGCTCCGTCTGCCCATTGGTCTGAGGATGATATGCCGTGGTAAAGTTTCCCTCGATGCCAAGTAACCGGTACAACTCCTTCATGAACTGGGAGTAGTATTGGGGTCCTCGATCATGGACTATTTTGCGTGGTAGTCCATGGATCGGAAAGATCCGGTCGCGGTAGATCCTTGCCATGCCTTCTGACGTCAGAGACATATGTGTTGGTACAAGTCGTACACGCTTGGTAAAGTGATCCACTGTGACGCTGATGGCATTGTATCCTCCTGACTCTGGCAATTCCCCTATCAAATCTGTCCCGATTGTCTGCCAAGGCTCGGTAGGTGCATCATGTGGGTGAAGCATGCCAGTGGGCTTTGAGCGATGTGCTTTAGTGGCTTGGCACTTTTCGCAGCCTGTGACGTAAGTGCGTACGTCTCGGCTAATCCCTGGCCACCAGTAGTTACGCGTGATAAGCTCCTGGGTTTTGTACCGGCCCGGATGTCCCGTCAGCACCGTGTCGTGATGCGCCTGAATGATCCGCCCTCTCAAGTCTCTGTCCTTTGGTACATAAATACGTCCTTGCCATGTAACTACTCCATCATCTGTTTCTATCCAGTCTTTTTCCTTCTTTTCTAATGCTACTTGTACGTACTTGTCCCTATTTGCTTTTCTTTGTTTGATTTTTGTAAGTAATATGTCCTCTGGTGTATCTACACTATGTGTATTTAAGGAAAAATGAATTTGCGATATAAAATATTCTGGTTTCAATAGCGTAACGTTCTCATTGTCTTTCTCCCCCCGGTCAAGGCCTGTCATCCTTGACAAGGCATCAGCCTTTCCCATCGTCTTTCCGGGCTTGTGCGTCAACTGAATATCATACTCCCCCAACTCTGTGACCCATCGTGCCTGCCTCCGATTAAGCTTCTGGGGTTTTCTGAAATACTGCAGGTTCTGATGGTCTGTAAATACTTCAATCGTCTCTTTTGCTCCTAATAAATACTGTCTCCACTCCTCCATCGAGTCCATAATAGCCATCATTTCTTTATCGTAAATCTCGTAATTCCTCTCTGTCTCATTCAGTGCTCGTGACCTAAAAGCGACCGGTCGCCATTTTCCGTCAACAAACTGGGATAGCACAGCCCCATTTGCATAGTCCGAAGAGTCTGCTTCCACACGGAACTTGCCCTGTTCACGTGGGATGAGTAATACCGGATCCTCAGCAATTCTTCTCTTCAACTCGTCAAAAGCATCCTGCTGCTCCTGCTTCCAGACCCACTCGGCATTGCCAGTGAGTTGGGTAAGTGGTCTAGCCACTCCGCTGAACCCTCGAATAAAGCGTCGGAAGAAGTTGCAAAAGCCCAAGAAGGATTGGACTTCCTTCTTTTTGGTTAGCTCCTTCCATCCCGTCACTGCCGACACCTTCTTCGGATCCATCCTGATCTTCCCACTACCTACAATAACTCCTAAGTACTCTACCTCGTTCACCTCAAACTCGCACTTCTCTGGCTTTAAATACAGTTTGTTCTTACGTAGTATCTCTAATACTCGTCGTACGATCTGCCTATGCTCTTCAAGAGTATCGGTAAAAATAAGAATATCATCCAAATATACTATGACATGTCCTTCGTCTATGAGCTCCTTCAGAATGTGATTCATGAAGGACTGGAAGGTTGCCGGCGAGTTTGTGAGTCCAAAGAACATTACCAAGGGTTCAAACAAACCCCGGTTAGTTCTAAACGCCGCCTTCCATTCATCTCCGTCCTTGATGCGTACATTGTTGAAACCCCATCTGACATCCATCTTTGTAAACCACTTTGCTCCCTTCAGCTTGTCAATGAGTTCTTGGATCAGCGGCAGTGGGTACCGGTTTTTGATAGTCATATCGTTGAGTTTACGATAATCCTGAACTGGTCGCAAACTGCCATCCTTTTTCCGTACAAAGAAGAAAGGAGACGCCATTGGTGAAGTGGATGACCGAATGCGTCCCGTGCGAATATTCTCCTCTAAGAACTCATCTAATGCCTTCTGCTCTGCTGGATTAAGAGGATACACCTTGCAGTCAATCGGTTTGGAGCCTGGGGTGAGTTCGATTGCATGATCCCACGGTCTCCGCTCCGGTAACTGGTCAAAGTCCGCCTTGCTGAACACGTCGGCAAACTCATCGAGATAAGGAGTGGCTGCTGGTGAAGCTTGTGCTCTCAGCTTCTGTCCAGTGTTGCGGTATCCATCCCAGTCCATCCAGAAAATCCTCTCGCCCTCTTCCAACTTCTCTTCTACATCTTCATCGTCATCCTCTGGAGAGCCGTACTCAGGTATGTACCCGCAGCGTTCTGGACAGCGATCAAATGTCAATGTGGACTCGGCCCAGTCAACATTTGGATTGTGATATCGCAGCCAGTCTAGACCTAGGAATATGTCCGTCTTTTCCAGATTAGTAACTGCTAGTTCAATCCTTTCTGCATGGTCTCCAACCAACATCCGTACTTCTACAAACCCTTCAATCGCTCCTCCCTCATTCAAGGTACCATCAGCATTGTAGACAGGTAACGGAAGCGGAAGCTTCTTGATTTGTAACCCTTGTGTTTCAACATAGTCCTTATTGACACAGGACCCTGTCGCACCACTGTCTAACAACGCATCTGCTTCGTACTGAGAGCCAGTGGCCAGACTCTCAATAGTAACCCGGAGTTTCAAGTCCTGCCCCTTGGTCCCTCGAATGAACTTCCTCCCACGCTTCATTTCCGACACAACTTCTACTGCTTCCTTCGTTGTCAACTTTCTGATTGTCAACACCTTCTCCTCCGTTGCTTCCCGTACCCTTTTCTCAGGCATCCATGCTCTCAGGATTCCGACTGCCCTGGACAAATCGTCTTCCCTTAGCCTCTCTTCGATCCACTCAGGGGTAAAGGGCTTGTGTCTAGTCCCTTCCCTTGGTGTCGCAGTCTTTGGTGATGAAGTCGCCGATGATAAATTACATGTCTCTGCTACAGGAGTACCAGTACTCGCATAATTATTGGTAGAAACATCAGGCGACTCATTCTTGGGGGGCCCCGGCAGTGCTGCGTCTACTGCTGGGGCTTCGCAAAACCCAAGTCCTCTGCCAGCTTCTTCCGCTCATCCTCCGACATAGCCATCCAAAGGCCGCGAACCTGCTGGGGTCGCTTCTTGGGGCAGTTTCGCCCAATATGTCCAACTTCGCCGCAGTTGAAACAGGCACCCTTGCGTCGTGCCTCATCTAAGTCCATGGGTTTACCAGCTCCACCAAAGGTAGTGCCGGTGGCATCGTGTCGGTCCTTGGGAACCCAAGGCTTTGGGGCTGGTTTAGCGGCCTGGGCCTGTGCAGCAGGCTGCTGGGCCCCCGACTTGGCATGACTACCAAGCTTCTTGCTCTCTTCTCTGCGTTTCCACAGTTGGTCGAGCCTGATGATCGCTGCCTTCCAGTCAGCATAGGTTTCGGGAAGGTCGTACTGGGTTGAGTAGATCTGGTCAACGATCTGCTCATTGATGTTCATCTCGAGGAGTCTAACGACATAGGCATCCTCCTTCTTGTACCCTGCTTGAGTAAGCAGAGTCTCGAACTTCTGGAAGAAGTCCTCGGCAGTGTCAGTGCCTTGGCGCAACTTCTCGATCGCAATCTGGGCCTTGCGGGCAGTGTTGGAGTCAACAAAGCACGCCTGTAGGTCCTTCTTGAAGGTGATCCAGGTCACCTCCCATTCCTCCTTGTCTTCATCAAAGTTTTCCTCTGTGTAGTTCTGCACCCAGACGTCAACCTCATTGCCTCGGATATAGGACAGACAGATGTCAATCCGTTCTCCATCATCGGTGATCTGGTTCTTGGCATCCCTGATGTAGGTAGACACCGTGCGCCACCATGACTTGAACTTGGTCTTGTCACCATTGAAGATGTCAGGTTTGTTGACCAAGGAGCGGCCATGGCGGGGAGTGGGGATCTCGGGTTCAACATCAATGTGTGGGGTCTGCTGCGGCATCTCGTTGTCGCCTGCGTCAGACATGATGTGTGAGTGTCGGAGTGGGATGGGAGTAGATAGGATAAGGGGTGCGGAAATAGGAGTTGGTGATGCGACGGAGGTAGTGGTGAAAGGGTGGTGTGGGAAGGTTGTATCGTAAAGGTATAGTAAGAGTAGGTAAAGGTAAGTAGGGTATCTACGCTAGTCTACACAACAGGTATCGGTTACGTAGTTCTACGGAGCCCAAGAACTTGCCGTACGTTCGCAGTTGCCCAGCCGATGTCCTCTTGTTTGTGAGCGAGAGTAGCCAAAGTCTATCTGGGAGCAGGAATTGGCCTGCAAACAGCTCACAGTGAAGTGAAACTGCCAAGAGTTCGTTCGCACGAAAGTGGCTACTTCGGTATGTCCGTGGGCACCTTGCTCTAGGTGTTAGCACGGGGAGACCGGGATGACCTGTGTGAAAGAAAAGCGGATGGGGATGTGATGGATAGAAGTGTGGGTGAAGGTGGGTGTAGGGAGACGTCAAACGGCAGCGTGCTGAGCGACAAGGGTGTGTGGTGGGTGGTAGGAGGGTAGCTTCGATCTTCTGTCAGCACTGACTTAACCACAGGGCTAAACCAGGCACCACACAGTCAATCTAACTAAGAAGGAGCAAAGAGCAAGTGAAGAGATCTGGCTAGGCCAGGTGTATAGACGAGATCGAAGCTACAGACTACACTGTAATCTACTTGCTTATATATACATGTCCATTACTGACTACCCTTTGCCCTGACTCCTTGTCCAAACCTGTTTCCTCCAGGGATATTAAAGCACTGCCTTGGTTCTATGACGCTCCAGATTCCCTCCTTGTGTTCTGTGCATGGTAGTAGCCTGCTAACCATGAGGTATGATGTCAGACCATGCTGCCAACATGTTGCGTGTCAAGGAGTATGAATGATGTCACTAGGAGGCATCTCTGAGACGCGGATAAGGGATAAGATATGATGAAGAGATATGATAGGTGATGAGATGTGATAGATAAGATAAAAAGATGGTCCATTCGTAACAGGAAGGAGCAGTGAAAAAGTCAACTGTCATGGTGGCAGAGTGTGCAGAACCTTTGCGCAGCGACGGACCTCCTCGCGTGGTCGCCTTCCTTGTCGTTTTACTCCTACCCTCAGGCATGCGTACATCTGGTTTTGCTACCGCAACGCCCGTCGCTTGGTGTTGGACTGTGACTGCCGCCTTGGCCTACTATCCCACAATCTCTGACGCCGGGAACGAAGTGGCATTGCTATCCAGTCGTTCCACACGCCCTTGTGGATGCATCCTTCGCGAGCTTTGACGCACTAGACTTAAACCATCTGCCACACTCTGCGCTCAACCATATCTCGTTTAATAAGGACGGGAGTACAGTCCATATCACGAGGATGAGGTCATCTTTCGTGATGGTTGGGGGCATCCTGCCCACCGACTTGTGGACCTCGACCTGGCGTGGAGTGTACGCCGTCGATATCGCTTTGTTGCTGGATTGTAAGGAGAACAGGGCTCTTGGTATGCTCTAGCTTGCTGGGGCGATGGACGCAATTGAACGCCCGAACATGCAATGTAGCGACCCAGGACGGCTGTGAATCATAGTTGATATTCTTTCGCTACGAAGCCGCGACGCGAATAATAACAACAATACATCATCATGTACACCACGAGAATAAGGACAAGCATACTCGTACACTAATCTAGAATGATAAGTTATCTTCAACTACATATTCCCGTCGCTTCTACAAACTTGTCATATATCGAAGAGCACTGTTTGAAGTGAGTACTTCTGGTTTCGTGTCACAGCAAAGGCTGACATACCTCGCGCGCAGTTGCCTCATCGTCTTCGACGGCAGAACTTTCTGGGGCGCAGGCTTCTTGTCCTCTTCGTCCCTTTCCCATCCAGACTTCACGACGGGTTTGTCGATTTGAACATTGTAAACTCGTATAAGGCAAGGCGGGGCAGCAGCAATGAAGTCGGAGAATGTAACCGGTAGTTCCGAGGGTATATCTGATGAAGTTATTTGAGGTGGCGGATTGAGTTGCCTACTAAGGTTGAGTCAGTGTCGGTACAAGGATAGACAACGGGTAACGCTCACGAGTCCTTTCGCCCAAACTTTGGCGGCTTGCCAAGGCTGTGTTGAACCTTGTTCACATTGAGGACCGCACTCTGGAGCACGGGACCGTTGGCCAATGGTTTAGCGATACCGTACGAGTCGAGCTTGCCCGAGACACGTAGAATGCGCGGTGGACTGAAGGACGCGTCAGAGCAGACCGAGGGAGGCAGCAGTCATGACAAAACATACCAGGCCGCCGCCTCAGAATCGAAAAGAGTAAATTGGCTTTGCGTACTCATCGTGGATAGAGCAGGTGCTGTAAGTTGGGGAGAGGGGAGAGACCAACGGGCTTTTATACCGCGGTGCGCACCAGTGGCCCATTCCTTAAAATGGTTCGATCGCGCTAGTGCTCGTGGGGGGCGGAGTCGATGACCGTTTTGGGCGAACAATAAGATTCTGGAAAGGATCTCCCGCCGTGATCAGAGAAGGTCCGCATTGCTACCATAGTGATGATGTGATATTGGGAAAGGTGTGCTATTAGAAAAGGGTGGGCTGTTGTGGGCGTCTCGGGGGGTGAGCGCTGGTCGTGGCGCAGTAAGAAATGTGAAGGCAGTTTTCTGACAGAGCTCTGATACATGCAAGCATTTTTGAGGCTCGCGCTCCGGGAGAAAGACACCAGCCAATTGCCTCACTCCTTCAGGGCAGCAGTTCTAGCACAAACTTCCTGTTGGGTCAATGTCTGCGGCATTCCGGTCAAAATGAAAATCCCATCCGTCCGTCGATCGTCAAGATGCAGATAAACAGCAAACGAGGTACAAAAGAAGTCCCCAGGCTTGCGACGGCAGACACACAGAGTACGATGAACCGAGGCTGTAATGGCGGGAGTTGACAAAGAGCACATAGCGTGAGAAAGGTACAGAAATCGTCTTTTCTGCTTGTAACGACCACTGTGCTGCCACAATTCTTACTTGTGAATGTGACTCGGTGAATTGGACTTATGATCCTTACGGAACTGGAGCCATCTCTTTTCGAAGCAAAGACACCTTACACGCTAACCGCAACATGACCCTTAACTGCACAAAATTTTGGGTGTATGTAGTGCGAATGACATTCCCTGAAAATCATTGCCTCCCAAGAGGTAACCCTGGCACCGATAAGGACCCCGCCTCGGTCCAGCAACTTCCCCGGACGACCTCGACCTCGGCGTTCTTCAGCTCTCTCATTGTTCCTAAAGCATTCTCGATCGCTTTGGCCCTTTTGCCACTCGATGACCTCCGACACCAGCTTATCACACTGATGTCTTCCTCTTTTGGATGTAGGCGTGCACGCCATGAGGCAGAATTACCCTGTGGCGTCTCTTTGGCAAAGCTGGAACAATGTATGACCTGAGCTTTGCATAATGATAGACAAACAAATACTGGATCGAACAAGTCGGAGGATTAATATAAAGGGAGGGTGGTCGCCCTTCTCAAGTATTCAGTGAGCCGCCATCTTTTCTTCGCAATGTCTGAATCAAGCTGCACCGCTCTAGAGATACTATACATTGTGGGCAAGCTATACGATGGTGCCGACTCCTACCCTCATTCCCTCGACTTTTTGGCGGATGTTTGCGAATTGCACCAGACTGGGTGAGTTGAATCTGTGTTTCCAAGTTGACTCTTTACTGACCCGCTTGCTCATCAGGAAAGTCCCGACTTCAGCGAGCCAGTGAGCATCTGTCCACTTCTGTACCGCACTTGTTCTTACCAATTCGTTGAAGGCGCACCATCATGACACGAAGCCAGGTCACTGTGACTCTTGGAAAGCGGTCCTGGGATGACATGGATTACGACTCGCACAAAGAGAACGATACGCCCTACGCGCTTCAGAACGCTTCGTAAGTGACCTGTATCCCAATCTTCTACTACACGACTTGCTGAATTGTTCATGTCCCCAGGACCTCCAACAAACGCATCGGACCTGCACGGTTCAACAACTCACATATTGACCCGGCACTCTGGAAAGAATTTACTGCATCCCATCGCCCGTACTCCGGGATTGTCCCTAATGACAATCGTAAGAGTCTATCCCAGCGGAAAGAGTGGCTCAGGAATGAGCCGTTCGTCGACCAAGTGGAGCTAGAACTTGCGGGTACAGTCAGATGTAGGGCGTGCGGCTGTACCCCAAAGCTGGACGAAAGGAGAGAGGTGAAACTCTACAGTACAAATTGGGTCAAACATCGCGAAGGATGCCAAAAGATCTTTGACGAGTGGCTCGAGGCGAAGGAGGCGAAGGATGAGGATGAAGAGCACAATTCATGATGTACTCTACCCAGCTCTGTACATACATTCCATTTTGTAATCTTATCCACTATCATCGCTTATGATCGACTTGTGGCAGGTGCGCGTCGGGGGCGTGAGAAAGTACTGATTTAGCTCGAATTGGACGCAGGCGATCATTCCCGCCCTTTTCCCGACTTCCACCATGTCTGCTTTCCCTCTGCCTTATACCGATGCTGTCGCGACTCAAACCGCCACCGTTGCTACCGCCTTTACGCACATTTGCAAGGGAAATTCCTTGTGTGGCTCTAACACCAAGCTTTGAGCTGTCCGGACACCCATATAAGCAGCAACTGAGGCACGACAACTTTGGTTGGATTAGCGATTCGGCAATCGCTGAATTCGGTCCCAAAGTTAGCGATTTACTTCCAGGGACCACGTAATCGCTGGAAATCGTAAGGCACGCGAGTGCGGGATGGTGCCCGCCGTGCGCATCTTCCCGCCCTTGAGATCCCAAGGCATTGGTTAAAGGTGAGGGTTTGGTCAGAGGTCTGGGTGGTGAGAACTCAGGTTAGAGGTCTGGCTCGGCTCGCGCGCGTAGCGCGCCCTCAACTTAGGGCTCGTGCCTTCGCCCTAAGTTTGGTTAGGGTTAGTTGGTCGGCGGTAGCGGTTCGCGGTAGGGGGCGGGAATATGATCCTGTTCGGGGCGGTGTGCTCGTTTAGGAAAGTCACGGCGTCGCCAGATTTGGAGAATTTCAGCCTTTGAGACCGATTCTAGCGATTCGGTCAATTTTAGCGATTGCGTCGAATCGCTAAATGCTACTGTAGTTGTATATACTCGCAGCAACTGCCCTTCAACACATTGCCCACGCTCATTATGGGCGAATTGATCTCCCTTTTGGCGTTGAGCCCTTCTATCCCCAGAAGCTCTGTGAGTGCGTATTGCTCTACTTGTTTCCCATTGAGAGCGGCTGATTGACATACCTGTTACTAGTTGTCCGATGCTCCCATCTGTCGGCCACGACCCCCCGCTACGCAGCTGAGTTCGACGCTGGACTGAAGCGCGAAGACGGTCTGCCACCTTGAACACCTCTCCACATCTTCGAACCCGACTTCCGAGGCTCTTTTCACGATTCGTCCTCCTGTAACCGGCTTCTCGGAATTGAGGTTGGGCGGCCTGCCATTGCTGCTGGCTCGTGGCGGCCTCGCTGCCCGTCACGGTGACCATCGTGATGAATCCTCCGTTACAGCCGAAGCACAAATTATAGCGTTCATGCCCTGCCTCTCCGCCTCGTTGAGGGTCTTCCACTTCCTACGATAATTTCCTCCGACTCCCGACGTAAGCAACCAGGCGCCGATGTGTACTCCTATATCTTCATCGACGTCAACGCGTTTTCCAAGGACAACCTCGCGATCCATAAAGCTTGTCACTCAATCGTTGTCTGGAAACACGCAACACGGTCCCATGACACCCCCTATGGACCGATATGAACTTTCCATGGGCGCCCTACGCTCTTATCTTCGTCACCCCGAAGTCTCAATCCGCTGCCCGAGGATCCACTTGTGGATCCACTCTCACTTGAGGCCTTCGTCGGTCACTGCTCACTAGCCGCGGCCCCCTCTACCCAGGCCTGTAGGCACGAGTAACTCTATAGCCGCGGCCCGGTCTAAGGGCATAGACAACTGCACGACCTACGGCTCTTGCACAAGACATTGGAACCAGTCGAAGCGGGGCACTATGATGACTACGAACACCTTGCTTCGAAGCATGTCTCGAAGCGATTTCAGCTACCCCTTCCCGCTGAAATGAGGGCGTCTCATTGGAGCTCAATGCGGATGGGGATGCTGCACAAAGGCCGCTCTCGCTTAACAACCAACTTCCACCAAGGCCACAGACCTCTCGGACGACTCCCACTCGATCATCGCCACTTCATTCTTCATTTACTCCATTCCATTCATCAATGAGACCAGGCGGCAATGATACGAACGGATGATGTGACATGGGAATTCTAAGCGCTACGAGCTCACTACCGGCAGTCTTCCCTTTCCTGGTGCAGCGCAGACACGCAAATCCGCGAACCACTGCCGAAATGGCGCCGACACGTCAGGCTGGGAAGTCATCATCTCCATGAACGAGCCTGTCGTTTTTGCCTAGCAACTCACATGAGAGCCGGAGAGCCGAGCGCATTGACTCTATTTGACAGTTGCGCGGCGATAGTGGGTTGGATTCGGTTAGGTTGTCGAATTGTCTGTCTCGAATGCGGGTGTGGAAGAAGGGCAGGACCGGCGTGGCACTCTTCCTGTTCATGATTCAGTATTTCCGTCAAATTTTGGTCAGGTTTGTGGATTATCATTGCATCTGGTTCTGATCTAGTCCATCCTCTGGCATCGTCGACTGTGTGTCATGAAGTCGCATAGTTCTTATCTCATTCGCTCTGTTCAATTTTCAGTCTTAAGTCTACATCATGTTCACTTCATGTTGTTTACCTTGTTCGATTCGGAGTCCGTTATTCGAGGACACTGGGAAGGTCTGCTGCTCAGCTCAGACTTCGCAAAATGGTCATGGCACTTTCGAATCGACGCCCGGAGCTTCAATATGACGGGGATCGGCTACCTCATTCTTCAATTGTCTCGCCATGCTTTTCGCTACCTTGCGTCCGACTCGGAGTTGCTCTGCATGTCTTTCCAGCTCGGCTCTCAAAAAGGCGTCCCATGATACAAATTCTCCGAGCCGTCGAGATTCAGGCATGTAGTATGTTGTGAAGGTGACTGCGCACTGGCATGCTTGACTCACCCTTGTCATTTCGTAGCACTTATGTGTAGTAATGAGCCTCTGGCGTAGTCTCAAAGTCAAACTGCGATGTGTGTTGTAACCTGTATACCTCCAGCGAATTATGACGACAGATGAGTCTGCACGGTGCATGAGGCCCCGGCAACGTCCGGTCCGTTCAGCTCTTTCTCCCGACCAACGAACACCACTGCAAAAAAGTTCCGTTGGCCAAGGACAATGAGGCCCGTTGCTTCTCAAATACAGTCAGATAAGACAGCCCTACGCCCTTGGACAACGACGTACCTTTCCTTCGAACGGAGAACCCACGAGGATCTGTCGGCGAACTGCTGTCAGTCCGCAGAAACGCACCACCGGCTATGCAATTACGGAGTTGAGAGCAACTCGCTTCCTTGTCGTCCACCACAGCATCGCAAAGCTCTCCAATATGATGATTCCGGCGAAACTGATAACTTAATCGTCTGGGGCTGTGCACATAGCCTGGAGGACCGAAGAGGAACAATCAACAAGCACTATGCGTTCGTCTTTCTGGCCTCATTCCTCGCATTGGTGTATGTACTCGTTCTCATTCTCGACGCAGATCCTCTTGAATCCACAGTATCTCTCTATGCCCGCTTGGATCCACTGGCGCACCCGAGATTCTCGGGACGCACATCCCGCTCAGTGAACAGGGCGCATTTCAGACGTCCCGGAGCTACTGATCCGTCAGCAGTTAAAGTTCAGTGGCGTTAGGCTGTCTGAGTCTCCTCTTGTGTGCTCTTGTTCGCCGATGGCACCGCTTGTTGGAATGATATAAGGGTTGACAAAAATGCATTCGGACACACCGGCTCTCTACTCTCTCTCTCTCTTTCATTCCGCTCGCCCATCGACCAATCACAATGACTACACCTATACCCCAGCCTCCCTCCATACCGCTGCTGGGAAACATCGCCTCCCTGGACAGAGGTAGGCTCTACAGCGTACACAGGAAAGGAGGTTTTGATCTTTTTCAAAGAGCTACCAACGCGCGGCTTTCACAATCTCGCACAACGGTATGGGGAATTGTATCAGCTCAATCTCGTGGGTCAGTGCTCTCTCTGTTGCGTGGCTTTGTATGGCCTGCTCATGGGTGTCAAAGGACGCGTCGTGCTTTTCGCCAGCTCACATGCACTGATCAACGAGCTGTCCGATGATTCCAGGTTTCGTAAATCCGTCGGTAGGTCACCCGCCTTTCTTACATCCACGACCAGAGCTCATGGGAATTGATTAGGTGGTGCTCTCAAGGAGACGCGGAATCTCGTGAACGATGGAATCTTCACTGTTCGCCTCAACATATATCTTTCACTCTCAACTTGTTGACCCCAACGATAGGCATTCAATGACGAACCGAGCTGGGCGATTGCTCGTAAGTTCAGCCCTGCCTCGCCTCATTCACGCTGCCGCAGCGTTTCAATCTCAACTGATGCTCTTATCGACAGATCGCCTTTTGACACCTGCATTCGGTGCGTCAAATTGTCTTCATGACTCTGGATCAGTATTTGATTCGTTCATAGGCGCTATACCTATACGAGACATGTTCGAAGACATGCAAGACATCACGGAGCAGTTGATACTCAAATGGCAACGGTAAGTCTCCGTTCCCTCATGCCCGTCCCTACGCTGACAGTGAGCCCAGATTCGGCCCCAACCTTCCCATCGACCCCACAGATGATCTCACACGCGTGGCCTTGGACACAATCGCCTTATGCTCCATGAGCTATCGATTGAACTCCTTCTACACCGTATGTATACTTCGCCTTTATCGCCTCTATCCGTCATTAAACCTTGTCCAGGCAACTCAACCGGCGTTCGTGAGGGCGATGATGGACTTCCTTCGAGAGTGTAATCTCCGCGCGAACAGACCAAGCATCGTACAGGCGTTCATGAAGAACACAAATGACAAATACGACGCGGATATCAGGCTATTACGGGAAACAGCGGATGGAAGTACGTTGTTCTAGCCGTCCCATTTGGTCAAAGATCGTTGACTGGTACTGCATAGTCATTGCAGAGCGCCGGAAGTACCCCTCAGCGAAGAAGGACATTCTCAACTCGATGCTGAATGACAAGGACCCGAAGACGGGCGAGGTCATGTCGAACAAAAGTATCACAGACAATGTGTGTTCGTCTCTCCCAATGCTCGACCTCGATTGATAACTCGCAATTAGCTGTTGACCTTCTTGATTGCGGGTAGGTCTCAATTCCGTGTCAACCTGGATTGCTAATGGCGCTTAATCTACCAGGACATGAGACGACTTCTGGTACGTGCCTTCCTCACTACAGCCGCGTCTGCCGTGCGCTCATTGGCTGCTAGGTGTTCTGTGCTTCGTGCTGTACTACCTCATCAAGTATCCGAAAGTGATGCAGCGGCTGAGAGAAGAAGTCGACCAGGTGGTCGGCAACCGGCCGCCGCAGCTGAGCGACTTCCCGAAGATGGAGTTTTTAAATGGTGAGTTCGCTCTGTGATTCTTTTGCGTCTTGGGCATGGACACCAATCGCTTCGCTCAGCGGTGCTTCGGGAAACGATGCGGCTCCAGCCGACTGCTGCTATACGGGTGGTGTACCCTTTGGAGGACACTACAATAGGACGAGGGAAGTACTTCGTCAAGGCCGGTCAACCAATCGCACTCCAGATATGGGATAGCCATCGCGATAGAGAGGTTTGGGGTGAAGACGTGTGTACTCCCCTTCTTTTTCGACCTCAGCATCTGACGACACCTGTTCGTGACTTCAGGCAGACTCATTTCGTCCGGAACGCATGTTGGGTGGCAACTTTGAATCTGCGCCTGTGAGTGGACCTGTCACTGCTTCTTGCCATCATAACCTTACTCCGCATTTCTTCGCAGCCAAATGCTTGGCAACCGGTCAGTCTACCACCGAGTTCATATTCTCTTCATCTCCTGACCTTGCATAGTTCGGGTACGGGCTTCGTGGCTGCATCGGTCGACCGTTCTCGTGGCAGGAGGTATGCCTCGTGTGCCCAGTCTCTCTTTGTTCCTTGCCTCATTATCGAGATAGATGTCGTTGGTCATTTCCTCTTTAGTACAGCGTCTGGACCTCCAGCTCGTGGATCCAGTTTATGAACTCGAGATCATGCAGGCCATCACAATCAAGCCGAAGGACTTTAGGATATACGCCCGACCGAGGGCGAACATTCCTACCTCGGTAGCGAACCCGTCGTTCAAGTCTCAGGCAACTGCGCCAGATGCAGTCCCTGCGTTGTTGGAGGACGAGGAACGGAAACCTTTGTATGTTTTCTTTGGATCGAACACTGGTACGTCGGAGGGGTTTGCGAGAAGAATCGCCGCCGAGGCAGCCCTTTATGGTCGGTCATCTGCATCAATGTCTGCTCTTCACGTCATCGACCTCTGGTCCTCGCATAGGTTTTGCCTCAACGCTTGCCACGCTCAATTCCATCGTCGGCTGCTTACCCACTGATGGGCCTGTGGTCATCATCACTACGTCATTTGAAGGTCAGTCAGTCGTAAGCTAGATATCCCGGTACTTATCATGCTTTCTCTGCAGGTGAACCAGCCAGCAATGCGGCAGAATTTTTCTCCTGGCTCTCGAGCAGAACGAAAGGCGAACTCACTGGCGTGCGCTATGCAGTCTTTGGGTGCGGAAATCACGAATGGCCGAAGACGTACCAGCGGATCCCGAAGCTATGTGATGAGCTGATAGAGAAGTGTGATGGCAAGCGGTTGCTTGAAAGAGGAGTGGGAAATGCCGGCGATGGCGGCATGTTTGATGCTTTCGAAAGCTTCAAGCAAAAATTTTGGGACGTAGTGTGCAGAGTCAGTCTGATTCGACATACCTTCGCGTGTTGATGCTGACTATCTTTGCGCAACAGGAATATCACATCACTTCCAAAGCCGGATCGAGCATACTCACAACAATCATGGAGAAGAACAAGCGGACTGTGTCGTTGGGTCATCCTGCTATGTTATCCGGGATCGTTCGCGATGGCTATTCGTTGACCGGACCTGGTGTACCCGAAAAGCGACACATCGGTCCGGCCTCCAATCTGAATCAGATGTGCAGTGTACTCAACGATGCATGCAGAAATTGAATTACCTCAAGGGATAACCTATCGGTGCGGGGATTACTTGAGCATGTAAGTTTGTGTCCTCCTCTTGTGACCATCTGCTCATGAGCACGAACATCCAAGCCTTCCATTCAATCCTCCGCGCGACATTCATCGAGTCTTGACACATTTCCACTTCACGGAAGATCAGGAGGTATGAAAAACATGAGCATGCATCTTCATTGTCTGACGCTTTCTAGATAACGTTGGCGTCGCCTGGACCTACGACTCTGCCTACGGGAAGGCCAGTATCTGTATGGACACTGCTCAGTGGATACCTGGAGCTTTCTCAACCGGCGACAAAGAGCGATCTACGAACACTCTTGCGCTCGGCTTCGTCGGATCCCGCGCGCAATCACATCGACTCTCTCATCGCTGATTATTCTGCGACTGTTCTACGATTCAGAACCAGTGTTTTGGATATTCTCGAACTGTTTCCCGATGGCATTTCCATTGACTTGTCTGCGTTCCTTGCCATGCTTCCTCCCATGCGCCCGCGTCAATATTCCATCTCGTCCTCGCCTGTGTGGAACTCGCATCGTCTCACACTCACGTACAGCGTCCTTGACTGCCCAGCACTCTCGTCTCAGGACTCAAAGCACAGGTTCCTGGGCGTCACCACGAACCACATGGCCAAACTCAGATCTGGAGACGTCGTGCAATTCAGTGTTTGTCCCTCCACGTTGGACTACCGTCTGGCATCAGACATGGGCAGGCCAATCGTCATGATATGTGCTGGATCAGGGTTTGCGCCCATGCGTGGTTTCCTTCAAGAACGAGTCATACATCGCGGAAAAGTGAGCAAGGTGTTGCTGTTCTTCGGATGCCGGACACCCGAAGGTGATCTGTTGTACGCTGACAGTGACCTTGGGGCCTGGACCGCGAGCGGTCTCGTCGACTTGAGGCCGGCATATTCGAGGGCAACGGAGAAGTCAACGGGGTGTCGTTATGTGCAAGAGTGAGTCTTATTGGTTTGTCAAGCAGGCGTAAGCTCACGAGCAGTAGTCGGATTCGTCTTGATCGCGAAGAAGTGAGACAAGCGCTGCTTGGTGATGCCTTGGTCAGAAGCCCGCTTCTCGCATTCTGGGATTATTATCACTAACGTTTATCATCAGTTCTTCGTCTGTGGTTTCCAGCACCTTGTGTCTGCAGTGAAAGAAACTTTAATGGAGATCATAGACGCTCCCGGTTCGAAATGCGATGTAACCAGGTTTGAGATGATGCTGGCCGGTCGGTATTTCACAGACGTTCTAGAGTAAAAGGATATAGATATCTATTCAGGGAACGGCTATATCCAGTGTAATCTGTAACATTGTCTGGTCCCATGTACAATACTAATTTCTGAACATTTGTACTTACTCGTATGCATCTGAATCATAGACAGAAGCGGAATGGCTGGACAGCGACGGACCCCGGTCAAGCTGTAGGATTCCCGGTATTTGACGACCTCGAGCTCTTTTTGTCAAGCTCATTCATCACCGGTGGCGGGTCAGAGCTAGAACGTGCGGCGTCGCTACCCTGTCCGGGATGCCTTCCGCGGCAATTCAACATGCGGTCGCTTACTCAGTACGCGTACACAATCAATTCATGCATTGGACACCTCAATCAGATCGAGGAGGCCGTGCATCACATAGACTCGTGAGTCGGATTCCACTCAATGTGTTTGTCTCTTTCTCGTATTGCGTATTGCTTTGACGGCCTAGTAAACGACGCGTGTCTTGATCGACGCTTGTGAGCTATCTTTGAACAACACCTGCTGTACGCCTTCCTCCCTTAGCACGGCGGTAAGCAACATCACCCACTCTCAAGCTCTTTGATCGGAGCGCGACACCATCTCACATTGATCTGGCAGACGGACAAGCACGCTTCTGATGTTCTTTGTTTCATGGTCTGTCGGGATGTGCCACGGGTAACATCTCGCCTTCACTGGGCGTCCATACCTCAATGGCCGTATGCCTGGTTATTGCCTATTTGCCAGTCAAAGCTCGATATGATCCCGCTCGCAGAATGTTCGCCGGACTCTGCAACAGAGGCTTGCAATGAATTAAGGGTAAATGAATATCACTCGGTGTGAGTGAGTCCCGTCGTTCCTCGGCAGATTGCTTCTGAATTGGGCACTCATGCCATATCCTGTCAGTGGATTCTGGTTCTGATAAGTGTCGGGCTATATATGACAGCATGACTCTCTGAAGGCCCTGGATTCGTTCCCTCCAGTTTTCTCTCGGTAGTGCTTGCTCTTTCGCTTCATGTATGAGTTGCTGACCACCGACAGTGTGCTACTAGTGGTGTTTTCCTTCCTCCTGTCGAGCTGCTGTAGTCTTCCAGTCGCGTGAGTTTTCGTCATGACCTCATCTGACCGTATAACGCTAACACCTTCTGCAGTGGTAGCTGCGTGTATGCCAGAGCGGACCATTCTGTTGCTATAGCGCCCAGCGTTCTCCAGAGCGCTGATTCGATTTCAGTTGTATCTTCCCCAATGATCTCAACGTGAGAGCAATGTTGACTCATAGACAGTGAAGACCTAAGCATTGTTGCAGAACTGCTTCCTCAGAGGACTTGGGTGCCACCATGATCCCCACAGACATCAACCCCACCCACTACAGAACTGCCGACTTGACGACATCGACGGGTGAGGGCGGTAACCTTCCTAGCCCCGTGTTCGTCAAGGCTCATGATGAGACTTTGCTCATCATCCTCACAACGGCAGGGGGTACAATCATCATCGTTCTGCTTGTCACATTCTTGATCGTGCCGCGTGCAGTTCGCCGCTTTCGTAAACGAAAGATAACTCCCCCGATCTTAGACTCTTTCGAAGACGATAAAGAGAAGGCGCAGGAGACACCCGCGTATGACGCACCAACGTTTGCATTCAACGCGGAGCCGCTAAGGACGTTGCGTCCGTCGTGGAACACGCTGTACTTCAGGCCGGAGGACCTTGGCTGCTCGGTCCCCTCCCCTCTTTTGGCTCAAGGTTCATCGGCATGGAGGGACAGTGGTGTTCTTCCTGAGCCTTCCCCTGCTGCGAATGTGACTCTTGCAAAGCTGGAGCCTCTGAGACCGAAGCGGTCGAATCTGCGGACACAGTCCATGGAGTTCGGATGCAGAGGGGAGGACTAGAGCTTGCTCAGGATAGGTTACAACATTAGGCAAATCCTTCATTCCTTATTCATTTATCTTGTTATCTATCTCACCGAATCTGCAAGGTAAATGTACCGAAAATGTAGCATTCAGAGTGACTTTTGATATCCAGATATGTACACATCTCGTTCTGGCCACCTCGCGGCATGGCATAGAATGTCTCTACTGGAATTGCTCCAAGATGAGAAGTGTCTTGTAACAATACAGTGTATGGTTCATGCCAGAGGTCATCAATTACCCAAGAAAACGACTCGCAGACAACGAGAGCATGAAACGAAGACTCTCTACTATCGAATCGTGTGGAATTATTCGAAGCTCGAGTGACGAATGGGTATCTAGAATACAAGTCTATACAGAAGGTATCACGATTACAGCGTCGAAGAGAAAGTCCAGCGAAGAGAAAGTTCACCAAAGAAAATCGGTACATACACCATGGCCACCTATTGTCCACACCTCCGCCCGATTCATCACCCACAAAGCGGGAACCCATACTACTCCAAGATCACCGAGCGACGATGTAACTCAAGGCGCTACACGCCGAGTATCGTCGCAAGAGAGGACGACGGCGCCGACACGCTCGTTGGGAATGTTGTCATCCAACCATAATGCGTCGACGCCAACAGAACTTGGCAGTTGGTCGCGATTTACATGAATGCGCTGCACCAGGAACGGGAGACTGCCGGCATTGAACTGGTAGTGCTATGAAAGCCCCCATGCCGCGTCGTGCGTCCGTTCCTATTCCTGTCGTCTGGTCCCTTGGTGATGAGAGGAGAGTGATGAGGGGATGATGAGTCGTCCGAAAGGTATGCCATCGCGGGTAGCAGCGGATGGTGTTCTACTTCTTCTTCTTGTTCAAGTCCCTCTTCAGATCATCCTTCTTCCATGCCTTCTTCTCTTTCTCCTTCTCCTCTTTCTCCTTCTCTTCTTTCTCCTTCTCCTCTTTCTCCTTCTTCTCCTTCTCCTTCTCCTTTTGCTCCTTCGTCTGCGAACTTGAGGCGTCTCCGCTGGGCGTGTTTGGCCTAGTGATAACGAGCCCCTCGGCATTGGTCGCCTGCATGTCATCCGGCCTCGGCTCGACAGGCGGCTGGTATTGTTTCTCGACGTGAGCGGGAGCGGGGCCTCTGACGGCTCGCTTGACGGAGGCCGCGATCTTGTTCACTGCAACAGGGCCCTTGTGCGCAACAGCCTTGCCCTTGCCCTTACCCTTGCCCTTGTGCTTTTCTAGGGTCTTGGATTTGGCGGTGGTCTTGGTCTGGTTCGGTTCGGGCAGAGTGGACGAAGAGGGCTGAGAGTGAACAGGGAACGACGAGGACTCGGCGGCGAGAATGGAGTGCAAGGCGGAACGCGCAGCCGCGGGTACGGGCGTCGGAGCGAGGATAGGCTGAGAGGAAGAGGCTGGAGAAGGCGTAGCACCCCATGTGGACTCTAAAGCGACTCCGAGAGATTGAGGGGCGGACTGAGCAGGCGCCAGCTCTGGATGAGGGGGCGCGGCGGCGTCGCTTTCAACGAAAATGGCAGATTGGGAGAGCGCAGAGCACAGCGAGTCTATATCTGACTGAGCGGCCGAAGGTGCACTGTCCTGCTCAGGGCGAACGGCAGTTGACGGCTCCAGTGCAGGCACATTGGGTATCTCATTGACAGGATGCGTCGTAGGAGTGCTCGTCTGGGCTAGAGAGGATGTCATGTCCTCCGATGCCTGCGACGAAGACGCCAAATGTTCGAAGGTCGACGACGTGGGAGAGAAATTGGAGGCAGAGACGGCGGGGTGGTCCGGAAGGTGTGATGTGTGGGAGGAGTTCAACGGGGTGACAGACTCGACAGGTAGTGGATGAGATGTGGAGGGGGATAGAGAGGATGTTGCCGGAGCATCAGCCAACGACTCCACAAGGTGAGGTGTGGTCGGCGTGAAAGAGCTCGGCGACGCAGCGTCGAATGAGGGAGGAGAGGGAGTCCAAGCCGACGTCTGGCCGGATAGAGGCAAGGTGTAGACAGGTGCATCGCTGAACAAGCCTATCTGCGAGGCGGTCGGGAAATTGTATGAGTTCTGCTGCATCATCATGGGGGCCGTCGCAAGATGGTCGAAGTTCGCCGAGATAGCCAACGAAGAGGCGGAATAGCAGCGATGCCGGGCCACCCAATCTTGAAGCTCAAGAAGCTGGCCACACAACAATTCAGCCTTGAAAGCGTCAGGATGCGACGACGACAACAACGAATCAACGCTACCTTGGCAAGAGCATCATCGCGCTGTGTGCACAGCACGTTGTATTGACCGACTAGTTCCAAACGCGCAATATCTGCTGTTTTGTGGGCAGATTTGACGACGGCAATTTCGTTCTCAAGGGTTGCGTTCATCAGCTTCAAAGTGGCATTCTCTGCTCGCTGGGCGCGGCGGCTTTCGGGAAGGTCGGTCAGAAGATCATCCCTGTATTTGATTTGGGTCTCGAGGGAGACTATGCGCGCGTCGAGGTAGATGATGTTGGCGTTCAATTGGCCAACTTTCGCATCGTGTTGGTCGTCGTTGGCCTTGAGCAATTGCTGGTTGTTGTATAGCTGCCTCTTCAGCCAATCAATCTGGGGAAGAGATCAGAGGATATCGAGAGATATACGGAGCAACGCACTGTTTTGGCGCTCTCGTTCGTGTTGACCGTCGAAATGACCTTGGTAGCGGGCATGGCAGGAGACGAGGGAGAAAACTCAAGCAGCTGCTATGGATCAGCCGAGGTCAGAGATGAACAAGTGTCACGCACATCCAGAGATTTCTGGAGGAGGATAGGCAAGTTCAACGCCAAAAGGCGGATGAGTTCGCAGATGTTGAGCACGATGAGGGCAAACATTGTAATGGGCAGCAGTCAAGGGTATGGGTGGCCTAGGGAACGCGCATGGCCGCTTATATAGCTAGCCAACGACAGGTTCAAATCGGGCGGACAATGGACCAGTCATGCTGAACAAAGCGCCAGGGGTCTTGAACAGAGGTGAGGGTGAGACCGCCACAAAGCAGCGTCCTTGCGGATGCACATAACGGTGACAGCGACGGCGGCGGTTTGACTCGCGATAGCACTGGTATAAGGGAGAGGCAAACTGGCATGACGGAGGTTGAGGGGAAGGGCGGGAATGCTCGCTTACGTCCAATTTGGGCTCCGCCATTCTCACGCTCCCGACACGCGCCAGGGCCGCACATTGTACAAGTTCGGACGGGACATGGCGGTCAGAAAGAGTGTAAAGTTTGGGTGTAGTGATGGGCACTACTCGCGCGTTTGTGCTCATCGTCCTCTTCTCTCGTATCGGACCACAGTCCAATTGTCAAAGATCACTTAGTTTCTCCTAGGGTTGAAAGACTCCGTCAGATCTACTGACACCTCTGTTTGAGCTGGTCGGAGAGGTGTAGCTTTGAACCACCTCGGTGGTAAAACAGAATCATGCCAATCTGCGCCACACTTGTTGCCTGACTTACTTACTAATATGGCCATCGATGCCAGTCGGAGGCGCAGACGCAAACAAGATTCGATACAGTGCAAGGTAAAGATGTCTTTAACACTTTTCTTGAGGGCATTATTTTTTGAGACACAATTGAGTTAATTGACTTCAAGAATCAGAATACAAGATGCAATTGAAGATCATCACGGATCCTCCAGGACAGCTGCCAGTCAAAATCGCGCCGACATATCATATATGCAGAGCGGGACGACGTTCATCCTTGCAGTGTGACGGTGTACGACGAAGACTTGCTGATGGCACCGACCACCTTGCAATACTGCGGTATAGAGGATGGTTATGAAGCGCTGCTGCAGAACTGGAACATGCGACATTGAAGCAAAATGTTGTACCCGTCTGATATACAGTTCTGTACCTATGGAATTAGTCCAACTCTAATACCTAAACCTAATATAGGGAATGACAAACGCCGAGCTCTTGAATCAAGTAATGCACCCTTACAGTGCTTACACCCATTGCAGGGTCTATGTCAGGAGGAGATGAGCTGTGCGAACACGCAAGCCGAAAACAAGCACGTACCACATCCTGGACCGTAAGATATGTGTAGTAGGCACGGAACGCCGTCGGATTTGGTGTGAAGTAAAGGTTCGTAAGCGTCTGCGTGCCGACAGTACGGCTGCCCAGGACAGCGTGGAGCGGGACAACGCTGTAATCGGGATTGATCCACTGCGTACTAACGGTGGACGTGATCGGGTCGATGAGCCACTTCACGGCGGAAAATGTTCAGCGAAAGACGCGATCGCTGAGATAGAAATAACGTACGACAGCCGTCTCAACGTATTGTGCGGGTCCCTTGCTGGGATCGATCTGTTGTGGCGACCCGGGAGAGGCTGAATCAAAGGCATTGAGAAACCGATTCTGCAAATGAAATGCGGAAGCCTACTTACTTGTCACGCTTGTCGTACCCACTGTAGGAGAGCTTGAAAAGGTTTTGTGAGTATCTTCTTCCAAGACTTGATCGATTGCACGTACACATAATGAAAGGAGACCAACAAAACTTGAGTTTTCCCGGTCGTGACCGGAATGAGTCGAGTTTTAACTCGAACTCAAAAAACTTTAGGAATAGAAATCAATGTATTGTAATACACTAGATACAGGTTTTGACTCGAAGCGAACTCGGAATACAACCTGAACTCGGACTCGACGTATGCTTGAGTCCGCACGCGAGTTCGCGTAAATTGAGTTTGGAGTCAGACCCGATAATCGAAACGCCACCCGACTCAAACATAAACTCAACTCAAACTTGACTCCAATCAAATGCAATTTGACTCCACTCGAACTCCAAGTCGATTCGATTCCTCTGGAACCATTGCGACTCAAGGGCGGCACAAATCCGAGTCGCGAGTCCTGATTACACCGTCAATCTGAGGGGAAAGAATTGGGGAACAGGTAACAGCGCAAAACCCAACGCACCCGCCAAATCAACTGGCTGTATTGTTGTCAGCCATTGTCCATAGCTGTTGGTGTCGCGCTTGCCGCTGATGCGCGTGCCAATGCGAATGACCGCGCTGCAATCATTGAGGGTGCCTGCTGTCGTCGCTGGTCGCGTCGCCGCTGTCGTTGTTGTCCAGTGGGTCGCCGTCTCTGTGGTGGTGGTGGTTGAAGGAGAAGTCGGCGCTAGTCAAGAACATCAACGCGCCGACTGGTGAGGAGATGGACAAGGCCGTGGGTCGGAGGGCGCCTGCTGCCGTGAAGGCTCGTGTCGCCACTGTAGTCGTCGTCGTCGTCGTCGTGGTTGGCGGAAAAAGATCAAGTGCTGACTCAGCTGTTGACCATGCGTATGCAGGCCCGTCGGCATTTGATTGTGCAACGGTAACCGTAGAGCAGGCCGCTCGGGCCGGTAAGTAGGGGCCGATGCACTTTGCACATCAAGAAGGCCTAGACTGGTTGCCATAGTCGACAGCTGACTCAGCATTTTGGCCTTTCTTCACAACCACCACCATCAACAGCAATTTGTCCCGCCCTTAGAACAGGTGGGCCCGTCACGTCACTGATGGGCCGCCCGAGCGCTTCCTCCTGTTCACGCCAGCGCCTCCTTTCGTCGCGCCAGCACTCCTGACCGCCCGTACCAGCACTTCAGTCTGCCTACGCCAACACTCCAGCTTGGCTGTGCCAGCGCTCTTTTGTGTCTCACATGTATCACTCACGCGCGGAGCGCGTTCAACTTAGAGCTCGGGCACGGAGCTCTAAGTTGCTTGGTTAGTGGTTAGGGTCGGTTAAAGGTTGGGGTTGGTTAGAGGTTGGGGGTAGGGGGTGGGGAATATCATCTTCTTGGGGTGAGGGGTGGGGCGGGGCGGGGCGGAGTGAGGGCGCAGTCTTCTCAATTAGGAAATGAGTAGTGCAAACAGTCTCTGTGCACTGTGCCAGCAGGTCGCCGGACAGCGCTAGCAGTGTCTAGCAGGAGTGCTGGCACAATGGCTGAGAGGCGCTAGCGCTTACGAGTGAACCGCTGGCAGGTCTGGTACAAGATGCTAGCGGAACTGGAGAAAAACGCTTGGCCCATGTGGGCGGCCCAAGGTGGCCCATCAGTTCTACTGGCGGGTCAATCTCATCAACAGCGACGATGACGACGACGACGTAGTCCACGACGTGGCCACAGGCAGTCGTTGCCCCAACGGACGGACGCGTACGGCGGCGGTAGCCATGATGGCGACACGGACCACGGACCACGACAATCTGGCCTGTTGCGTTGGCAGACGCGACATCGACAAACACGACGACCATGGCAGCGGTCACGGCGATGACGAGGACGGCTGCTGCGCGACGACGATGGCGGGAGTCACGGTGACGACAATGGCGAGAGTCACGGCAAGGACAGTTACTGCGGCGGTGGTGAGGACGACGAGGACGGCAGCCACAGCTGATGACAATGCGGTCATTTGCATTGGCACACATGTCAGCAGCAACCTCGACGACGACGACGACGACGAAGGCAGCAGCGGCAATCGGTCTAGGAGTCCGAGTTGGGTGGACTTTGAGTTGAGTCGAGTTCGAGTCGAATGGACTTCGAGTCGCGGGTGTTCCAAGTGTCGGGTTCGAGTCCAAACTCGAGTTGTAACTCGAGTCCGGGCTCTAGTATCTACCACACGCTGAATGCATACAGATTGTATTTTTGAGTTTCTCGTCAAGTGTAGATGTAGTTCAATTCAAATCTTTATCACTACATAACCAGTGGAAGGATTTTTCGAGTTCGAGTGAAAACTCGACTCATTCCGGTCACGACCGGGAAAACTCAAGTTTAGTCTGTCATCTTTTTGACACATAAGTGCTCGAGTCGAGCGTGTATCCATTCGTGTAAAAGTAAAAATCGATAGCCACGCCAGTGCTCTAGATGTCATCCACCAGTTCAGACTGTGGCTCGGACACGCCTCAGAACGCGAAGAGAACACGCACGCTATCGTACAAGTTCACCGGAGTGGCGAAATCTGTCGGGGCGGTGAATTTGTAGACAGTAGATATGTCTGTAGAGAACACTGTGCTGCGCATGTAGCCTGCGACGGATCCGGAACTGGTTACAACGGAGATTGTTCCGGTATAACTGAGAGAATCGGTCAAACAGCTCGTGAAGAGAGGGAGGGTTTGGCAGAACTCACCTCGTGCCCGGGACGGCAGGAGATGCTACCGCACGAGGAGCATCTGACGACGTCGATATCAGCTTTGAGTATCAGTCAGTCCAGATAGCGGCACGCACTTGTCGGCGTGAAGAGCCTCTTAGGCGCCAAAGGTGACAAACCCCGGGCGAGGCGCTCAGCGTTGGTTTCGCGCGACTGTGATTGACGGATACCAGGAAGCCGCGCTTGCACGCCTTGTGAAAGAATGAACAAGGAGAGGAACAGCGTGCAGAGCGACACGAGGCGGTGAATCATGGCGGTGGCTGGGGAGGAAAGAGTCGTCGAAAGAAACAAGGCATGGAGATCTTATTTATGACAAAGGCCCGCCCGGCCCATTGCGAATTACACACCATCTGTCAGTTTTGGAAAATCTAGACATGATTAACCCTTTTGATTACAAGCGACATAGGAGATTTGGACTGTACCTGAGACGAGACGCCCATACACGCACACGTCTCGAATTCAATTCCTCCGAATACAGATGGGTAGTCAGTTGAGTAGAAGTAGGACTGTAGCGAGGATGATCCTTGTCCTTCCACTCGAAGGGAAAACGACGAGTCCAAGGTCTCCGCAGCGCACTTCAACCAGTGATCCGTTTGTCTTGATTAAAAACGTTTTACAGGGCCGCATAGGGAAAATCCCGAAGTGGCGAGTGCACACTCACAAGTTGACCACAGGCCAGCTGCCACTCTGCCGGCCAGGACTTCATCCTCGTCATCGCGTCCTGTTCCAGCATCTCGAACAAGTATCAGTGTTGTAGGAAGAGCCTTGAACGTCGGGTTCAGAGATGTCAAGAGGTTTCATGAGGTTTTCGTGGCGGCAGAACGTCTTCGCGCCTTAGGTCAGCGTCAAACTGAGCTGCGTAGCGGGGGTCGTGTCCGACAGATGAGAGCTTCGAAAGCTGGTAAAGATCCTCTGGGTCCGTGCCGTGTAATTATTGATTGATTGAAGAGCTTCTGAGGATAGGAGGGTTCAACGCAAAAAGGGAGATCGATTCGCCCATGATGAGCGTGGGCAATGTGTTGAAGGGCAGTTGCTGGCTATATGGGTGTCCTGGACAGCTCAAAGCTTAGTGTTAGAGCCTCACGAAACATTTCCCTTGCAGATGCGCGTAAGGGCGGTAGCAACGGTGGCGGTTTGAGTCGCGACAGCATCGAGAGGGAAAGCAGACATGGTGGAAGTCGGGAAAAGGGCGGGAATGATCGCCTGCGTCCAATTCGAGCTAACTCAGGACTTTCTCACGCCCCCGACGCGCGCCTGCCAGACCTAAGTCGATCAGAAGCTGAACAACCGATGATAGATTACAAGATGGAAAGTATGTACAGAGCTGGATAGAGTACATCATGTCGCCTCCTTCGCCTCGAACCACTCGTCAAAGATCTTCTGACATCCTGTGCGATGTTTGACCCAATTTGTACTGTAGAGTTTCGCCTCTCTCCTTTCGTCCAGCTTTGGGGTACAGCCGCACGCCCTACATCTGACTGTACCCGCAAGTTCTAGCTCCACTTGGTCGACGAACGGCTCATTCCTGAGCCACTCCTTCCGCTGAGACAGACTCTTACGATTGTCATTAGGGACAACTCCGGAGTACGGGCGATGGGATGCAGTAAACTCTTTCCAGAGTGCCGGGTCAATATGTGAGTGGTTGAAATGTGCAGGTCGGATGCGTTTGTTGGAGGTCCTGGGGACATGAACAATTCAGCAAGTCGTGTAGTAGAAGATTGGGATACAGGTCACTTACGAAGTGGTATGAAGCGTGTAGAGTGTATCGTTCTCTTTCTGCGAGTCGTTATCCATGTCCTCCCAGGACCGCTTCCCAAGAGTCACGGTGACCTGACTTTGTGTCATGATGGTGCGCCTTCGAATTGATAAGAACGACTGCGGTATAAAAGTGGAGGGATGCTCACTGGCTCGCCGGAGTACCGATTTTCCTGATGAGCAAGCGGGTCAGTACTAGAGAGACAACTTGAAAACACGGATTCAACTCACCCAGTCTGATGCAATTCGCAAACATCCGCCAAATAGTCGAGGGAATGAGGGTAGGAGTCAGCACCATCGTATAGCTTGCCCACAAGGTATAGTATATCTAGAGCGGTGCGGCTCAGTGATTCAGACATTGCGAAGAGTGGATGGCGGCTCACTGGATACTGGGGAAGGGCGACCACCCTCCCTTCATACCAATTCCCCGACTTGTTCGATCCAGCAGTTGTTTGTCTATCATTATGCAGCTTTGCCAAAGAGACGCCACAGGGTAATTCTGCCTCATGGCATGCACGCCTAGACATTTCATACCAAAAGAGGAAGACATCAGTGTGATAAGCTGGTGTCGGAGGTCATCGAGTGGCAAAAGGGCCAAAGCGATCGAGAACTGCTTTAGGAACAATGAGAGAGCTGGAGAACGCCGAGGTCGAGGTCGAGGTCGTCCGGGGAAGTCGCTGGACCGAGGCGGGGTCCTTATTGGTGCCAGGGTTACCTCTTGGGAGGCAGTGATTTTCAGGGAAGGTCATTCGCACTACACCCAAAATTTTGTTTTGTGGAAATACATAAGGGTCATTGCGGTTAGCGTGTACGGTGTCTTTGCTTCGAATAGAGACTCCAGTTCTGGAGGAATCATAATCGTCCAATTTACCGAGTCACATTCACAAGTAGGAGTTGTGGCAGCACAGTGGTCGTTACAAGCAGAAAGGACGATTTCTGTACCTTTCTCACGCTCTGTGCTCCGAATCTTTGTCACCTCCCGCCATTACAGCCTCGGTCCATTACACTCTGTATGTCTGCTGTTGGAAGCCTGTGGACTGCTTGCGTACCTCTTTCGGTGCTTATCTGCATCCTGACGATCATTGACGGACGGACGAGATCCTGGAAATTCATTCTGACTGGCACGCCGGCGTAGACATTGACCCAACAGGAAGTTTGTGCTGAGACTGCTGCCCTGAAGAAGTCAGGCAATTAGCTGTTGTTCAATCTGTCCGTTGTCTGGGTCTCAGAGATGCTTGCATGTATTGAACTCTGTCTGAACTCTGCCTTCGCATTTCTTACTGCGCCACGACCAGCGCTCACCCCCCGAGATGCCCATAAAAGTCCACCATCTTCTAATAGCACACCTTGCCCATCAACACACGATCACCATGGTAGCAATGCGGACCTTCTATGATCACGGCAGTAGATTCTTTCCAGAACTTTATTGTTTGCCCAAAACGGTCATCTACTTCGCCTAGCACGAGCACCAACGCGATCGAACTATTTTGGGATATGGGCCCCAGAGGTATATAAGCCACGATGGCGCCTGTATGGCCCCCACCATCGTAGCATCCTCAGTTTCACGTCTTGTCGAAAGTTCATGATGACTCGTCAAAGCTGCGCAACCCTTTCTGCCTCTGGGGCGGAAGCCTGGTATGTCATCTTCAGATGTGGCTCGGTTTCTTCTAACGCGTCTCGCAGCCCGCCGACCAGTCTGCGAACGTCAGGCATCATCGATGAGACTTTTGAACCGGTCAATATGGGTCGGCCCAAGCTGCGGAGCGCACTCTTCACCGAGGACGAGATATGGGACAATGCCTTCTTAAGTGAGAAGGTCCGACAAATCGAATCGTGAGCTTTTGCCTGCTGACACGCCTTCTCTTGGGCACTAACGCTTCCGTAGTCACTCTAGCGCGCCTCCCCGACTATCGATATCGTCGACTATTGCCACCTCTTCACATACAGATACATTTCCTACGCCGCCCATCTGCGCTCCAAATCAACTCCTGCATCCAGATCTCGTTTTCAACCTTCCCATTGCCGAAGTCTGCGATGACTCTGCGACACAAAAGAACTTGAAACACGAAAGAGACGAGGACGACGAGAAACCGGCACTCCGACAAGGTACAGCGACAACCCGCGAACTTCGCTCAAGGTATGTGTAGACCTCATCTCAACGATACACCAACAGTACTCATTAAGATATCCTGACAGTAAAAAACAATGCACGCATGAAAACACCGCTCAACCGGTCTCCGTTGACACACCGCTCATCGCCAACCAGAAGATCTATGCGTTCCCCAAGGTCAATTCGAAGTTTCCCAACCAGGAACAATTCGATGCGTGGTTGAAAGCAGCCCGCAAAGCTGTCCCCACCAAGCCCAATGCTTTCGGCCCTCCCCTTCCCGAAGGCGCGTCTAAAGAAGATAAACTTGCACGAAAGATCGAAAAGGACGCGGAGAGCGCTGGTTGGCGTAAGGAATTGCTCCAGAAGGATCCTTGGGTCATTGCAACGACCGTCGAGCCCTATGAGGTTAGCTGTAGGGGCTGTGACGCTCGGATCAAGCTCACGTCGCGCAAGAAAGCGCAGACGCAGAGGGCGGCTTCTATGAGCACTACGACACTATCCTCCGGGCAGTACTACGCCTCTAACTGGCACAAGCACGCGCAAGTATGCAATGCCATCTATACCGAGTTTCTGAAGCAGGGCGGAAGAGCATAGTGTGACGTGTCTATACCATTTTCCCAGTTTATGTATCGATGTACAAATATATATAAATTAATCTGCTTGAGATTATTGACATGACATTCCTCGAACAAGACTTGGTAGCACTGCTCGCCAACTTTGCACTTCAAGCTGTCATGATCAACGAACAACCCACTCTGTGAGTTTAGATTCGTATAAGGTGGAGTCAGGAGGCTTCGCTGCCAGATCATCCTTGACAGGTAGGATAGAACTTTTGTTGAGAGTGACTGACAAGGAAGGAAAGGAATGCCTTGAGTCTTGAGATCTGTGTTCATGATAATACATGAACAACGATGCTGCTATAAGTATGATTGCGCCACACACTTCATCTCGGATATGGTGTGACGGCTAACATTGCCGCCTCTCACGCGGCAGCTCGGGGTTCGATTCCCCGTATCCGAATTCGTTGGGATATTCATTTTTATTTGCTCACTAGGAAGGGTCAATGCTTCAAAGTTCAAGCTTCAAGAATCAAGATTCAAGACGGGTCACAGTGGTCAGTGCGTCATTATGGAGACTCCAGCAGTGAAGTCGAAGTTTGAAGTCTTAATAAGTAACTGAGATCAAGACTCAGGAGTGAAGTTTTGAGCACTACGTTCGACGTTCAAGGATCGTTTCGTCGAGCGACGAGAGCAAACGTTCGGGTGCAAACCATCCAGCCCCACTCGAAGTGAGGTACTTAGACTTTTGGCTCATATGATTGCAGTTCTATCATTGCGGGTTTCATGTATCGCATGTAAATCGACCTTGTCCTCGTTACTCGTGGCGATTCAAAGTACCAGTCAACGAGATCTCAAAAATCGCCTGCCGAAGTCTGGAGGCAATGGCCCTAAGGCCGGTGTTCGAAGCAGGTTCAAAGATACAGTAAACGACCAACGACGAGGTTGCAGATGGCGCCGGCTATTACATGGTCCCAGCAGCTCGTAGATAACAGAAAAGATGCATACAGTAAGAACATAGAAACAAGAATAATGAAAAAGCATGATGATGTATGTCTCTCTTCCCTCTACATCGTTCGTCATTTTAAAATACAACCTAAGGCCGTCCACCCCGCCTCGGCTTCCATACCGGTGCCTTGGACACCGTCTGGAAACCATCATCATCCGCGTCCTTCTTCTGGCTCTGCACCGGTGTCGCGCTCCTAACAGGGGCGGGTGGGGGTGCGGCACCACCACCCTCGGCCCTAGCCTTCTCCCTGTCCCTCCATCCACCACCACCGCCACCAAGCGCACCAGGCTTGTATTTTGGTGCGGGTGCAGCACCCCCGGCAGGGCTCTCCGAACGAGGCGGCGCCATGCTCGCACGCGTAGGCGTAGCGGGGACAGACGACTGGGGCGTCGCGCTGCGGCGCCAAGGATCGCTGCCGCCCTCGCGACTGCTGAACGCGCTGCGAGACACGGCCGGCGGGGCGACAGCAGCTTTGCGTCTCTCTGCTGCGCGGCGCTCGGCCTCCTCCTCACGCTGCTGCTGGAGACGCGCTTTCTCTGCAGCGGCAGCACGATCTGCTTCACGTTCCTCGCGAGCCTTACGGGCTTTCTCGGCCTTGGCGGCTTCGGCGGCTTCAGCTTCGAGGCGGATACGCTCTGCTTCGGCACGCTCTGCTTCTTCTGCGGCAGCTCGTTCTGGGACAACGGTCAGAACAACGAAGATAGTACGGAGACATGAGAACATACCCTCTTCGAGTCTCCTCTCCTCCTCCTCTGCCTGCCTCCTCAACCTCTCTTCCTCCTCCCTGGCCTTTCTCTCTTCCTCCCTCTTCTTCTCGACCGCCCTTCTCCTCTTGGCCTTCTCCTCTTCGCATCTCCTCGTCGCCTCGTCCCTCTTCCTCGCGAACTCCTCACCCTTCTTCCTCACCAAATCCTCTCTCCTCTTCTGGTAATCGTCCATCATCCTGAGCATACGCTTCTTCGCGTCCAGTTCGTCCTTGTGGTGCTGAACGGCGGCCGCCTTGAGTTGGGCCTGAACGATAGCATGAGTCTCGCGGTCGGTCAGCTGCTGCTGGGCATAGTCCTGCGCAAGGAGCGGCGCCTCCTCCTTACGATACGCGCGCTCGAGGTGGTCGACGCGCTTGGCGATGACGCGCAGACGCTGGCTGGTCTCCTTCTTCTCCTTCTCCAGCTGCTTGACTTGCATCTCGAGAAGATTCTCGGTATCGAATTTGTCGAGTTTCTGTGAAAATCATCAATGAATTGAATCGGACCGCGAAGAAAGATACGGCATACCTCCAAGTCCTTCTCCTTGAGTGTACCAACCTTGAGGAGGCTCTGTGCGTATTTTTCGGCCTCGACACGCTGGATGTTCTCCCGCTCCCGTTTGGCGCGCTCGACCTCCTTGGCGCGCATCGCCTCCCGCTCCCGCTTGCCTTCCTCCTCCTTCCTCTTCCGCGCAATCTCCGCCAACCGCGAGCTCTCCTCCTTCTCCTTCCTCACGCTCAACTCCGAGTTCAGCTCGCGTCTCCTCGCAACAAGTGCCCGACGAAGGGCCAGCGCCTTACGCTCAGCGTTGACGGCTTTGACGAGTACCTCAAGCTTGGCATTCTGGTCCTCGGCAGGTGTCTCCTTGGGCGGATCGATCTTGGCGAGACTGTTGTGCAGGCACATGGCGACGTTTCCAAGACGCTTCCTGACGAGTTCGCCGACGCTGGGCTGGACACCTCCATCCCTGGCGCCGATGCCAGTTCCAATGCTGTCCTCGTTGACACCGGCGAAGCCTTCGTCAACGAACTCGACGGAGCCGGCGAGATGGTCGATGCGGACGCTGAGCTCTCCACGACGGGCACAGCCCATAACGTAGGCCTCGACGCGTCCCTCGCCCCAAGATTCGCCCAATGGCTTGACAAGATCGAGGAGCTGAGATAGCTTCATGGTGGAGTAGACCTCGCTAAGCTGGGCCAACAAGCGCGAAAGGACGGCTTCCCTCAGAAGAGGCACGTAGTCCTTGTAGACCACCTCGGCCTCCAGTGACTCCAAAATCGGAGCGACATCAGCGCAGAGCGTCAAAGGATCGAACTGCACCTCGAGTACGTCGTACAGTTTCTGCACGAGCGGAGGACTCAGGCGGAGAACGTCGGCAACCCGGGCGTCAGCCAGTAGACGCTTCCTTGTGGGCGGACGCGCCAGTCCAAGTAGTGCTGTCAAGCGGGCGGTCTTCCCCTTGGCCTCCGTACCGCTCTCGTCCAAGTCGGTGTTGACAGGGACAGCGAGCGCACTGACGAGAACCTGACCGGCGAGCTCCTCCTGTGATGGTAACCCGGCCTCCCTCGGGATGCTGGTGATGACGGCGTAGTAGCGTCCCCAAGCGGCAGCGTGCCACAAAGCGCCTGCTCCTCCGCCTCCGTTCATCAGGAAGACCTTGGTGCATTTTTCGTAGTAGCCGGCGAGCATGGCTGGGCGTGCTTGTTTCCCGCTGGTGGTGGTGAACGCCTTGGCCATGGTGAGGAGCATGTGTACGTCCTCGACGCTGCGGAAGGCTTCCTGCCATAGTTCGAGCTGGACGCTCGTCTGGAGTTGGGCAAAGCGCGTATCGAGATGGTGCTGGAGGGTCTCCGGGTCGGAAAGGTTGATGGCATGAGGTTGGTGCGAGTATTTGGCGACGTTGGAGAGATGGAGACGGAGGGTTTCGCATAGACGGCGGAATTCGACGCGGCGGTTGTACGCCAGACAAAATTTGAAAGCGGCTTGTGCGATTTGCTGACAGGGTGTTAGGAAGTCTATTCCCGGACTAGTCAAATCGTTGCCTTACTTGGTAAATGCCTTCGAGACGCGCATTGTTCTTCAAGGTTTCCAGACTCGTCCGGTAAGCCTCCCACAAGAACTTGAGCCAAGGGGTGACGAGAGCGCGGTCGGTCCTGTCCTTGCTTTGATCGCCGCTGACCGCACCGAGCAGAATGGACTCCGGCGTTTCGGACGCCTCCAGATCCTCGACCTCGACGCCGCCCGCAGTGACCTTGGCAGCCTTATCCACAGCCTCCGTAACGCGCTTGCTCGCCTCTCCAACCAGCCGCTGGACGACGCGCTCCACCGAAGATGTATCCACATTCTGAGCAATGTTCTTGTACTGCATGAGTCCCTCCTTGGCCTGACGTCCACGGCGAGTCTCCACGCATAGTTCGACGAATCTTCCAAGAAGTAAGACAATGGGAACGGCGTGCGGGAAGGCAGTCGGACAGCGCACCTAATCATGATAGGCTCAAGCATCGGCAGAGGTGTGCTCCTGAACCGCTTGCTCGCAAACAAGTCCGACAAGCTCTGCAGCGCGGCATGCGGCTGCCCGACGCTGACCAGGCCGTCCGCCTGCTTCAGCACCGTGCTGGGATTCGAAAACGGCGCCATATTGTGTCGTGCGTATGCCTGCAGATCGGGGACAGATAAAAGATAAAAGAAATCATCAATTCCGATGTTCCCCGCGCAAAGCGCAGCGTACGCACTTTTTGTTTTCACTTTCTCCAATGTTCCCTGTTGAAATCTGGGGCAGAGAGGCCGGAATGGACGCCTCGCTTTTTTGTGTTTTTCGTCGACGATGACGGACGAAAAAAGTCAGATGTGGCTGTGCCCGCTTCCGAAGAGGGTGTGTGGCCGTGTTTGGCACACTGTCTTGCCTCGCCTCTCCCTC
This sequence comes from Strobilurus luchuensis, assembly GCA_019915105.1. Classification (NCBI taxonomy): domain Eukaryota; kingdom Fungi; phylum Basidiomycota; class Agaricomycetes; order Agaricales; family Physalacriaceae; genus Strobilurus; species Strobilurus luchuensis. Next base: position 287,416 of record JAHLMJ010000025.1, on the reverse strand, counting down.
GCCTCCTGGGCCAGCGTCCGTTCTTATGTAGTTTGAATTTCTAGAGAATTGTTCCTGCTGTAATTTCTATACAGCAGTCTACTGGAGGCATTGAGGTCCCGTAGCTCTGGTGTTGGTACACTACTTATCATTCATCGGATATGGTGTAACGGCTAACATTGCCGCCTCTCACGCGGCAGCTCGGGGTTCGATTCCCCGTATCCGAATGAGGCGTCGAATATAAGCGTTTTTGCTCAGTTTCAAAGTCATTTTGAGCAATGAGTCAGGACTCACTGCTCAGTAGGGCCGTGGGGTAAACCTCCCGGGGCGGTACCATACCGGTTTGGTACCGACCCCGCCACCCCGCCAGGAATGGAACCGGTTTGAAACCTGTTCGAAACCGGCACGTGCTTTATCCACGTCCTGCCGCCGCGCGCCTCCCGCCGCTTGTCCCGCCATGGTCTAGCGGCCATAAGATGTCCTCAGAAGCTTTGTTTTTCCACTTTTCTGCTTCCATGGCGCCTCTAGAAGCTTTTGTAGTAGTTTTTCTTCACTCGGACAGCTTATAGGTTCTTCATACTTCACATTTCGCGCCACATACAACTCTCATATCTGTCGGTGGCTCATCACGTGAAGATATCATGTGATAGGTTCCGAACCTACCCTCCCGCCTTCCCGAAGTTTGGAACCGGTTCCAAACCGGTTAATTACCGTGTCAAACTGTTTTCGGGGGGAAACATAGGTTTCCCCCACGACCCTACTGCTCAGGAAACTTCAAAGTTCAAACTTAATGAGCCTTACTGTTTACAACATTCAACAGGGTATTGGAGTCTGAACATTGGACAGTAGTCCATGGTCCATGGACTATGCTACATACGAGTACACTATCTATGAGACTCAGATCTAATGATTAAACAATCTGATACCATACAGTTGCAATACAACTTGGTGCAATGAGCATCCCAAAAAGTACACACACTGTGTACGTAGAGCTGAGTTCGGAGGTGTCAAAAATTCAGAATCTCATCATGAACGGACGACTGCTGTGGACAACGAACGTTCCAATAAGTGGAGTTCAAGCATCTGGATTCGATATCACACTACTCAAATTCTCTTGGACGGAGGGACTCGAGGGACCATACCGTGCTCTGACCTTTGGAACGCGAGCCGCGTGAGATATGTGGCCATTCTGTGGCACTGGCGCTCTCCTTCTGACAACGAAGAATGTCTGCAGGCGGCAGCTCAGAAGCAATGAATGGACATACGTCGGCGGTATCAGATCAATGGCGATCAGCCCCGACGCGACTATCTGTACTGTATCACCGAGCAACGTCTTCGCGTTCCACGACGCGTCCTCCTCAGGCAATCAGGTAAGCAATGCATGATTCATGTGGGAAACCACTCGCCTTTTCTCGAATCGGGACCGGGGATGATCATCCCAATTTGGCAGTCTCCTCCTCTGTCTTGTTCTTTCACGACGATCTTGTTCTTTGCTTTGCTTTGACGATCACCTCCCTTGCCACTCCAGGATCGTCCCTCCATATGTTTACTCGACGACCTCCAACGCGCCCTGCGCAACTACCCGTGACCCCTTTGGCGCCTGCACATGGCATGACCATGGAAGAACGGCGCAGAGCTATCGCCCGCGATCCAAACCTATTCTCCCCAGAGGCGCTAGCGCCCCGCCGGCCCGACCGCGACACGTACGGCGCCCTGTCCACCCTCAAAGTAGGCGACTGGTGGCCTTCGCGGTGAGTGGCTCCTAACTCATCCCACATAACCATATAACTCACATACACCAGAGCCGACGCATGCAAGCTCGGCGCGCACCGCACCACGCAAAGCGGCATTGCCCCCGGCCCGCTGGGCGCATACTCCATCTGCACGTCGGGGTACTACGACGACCAGGACGACGGGGACGAGCTGGTGTACTCGGGCACGGGCGGGCAGTCGGACGACTTTGGCAACCCGACGGGCCTGGCGAGCGCGGACCAGTCGATTGAGCATGTCATGAACCAGAGTCTGAAGGTGATTATCGCTACTTTTGAGTGGCACCTGGCACTTGCTAAACCCGGGCGTGTCACTAGAAATCCATCGATACGGGGAAACCTGTACGCGTCCTGCGCGGTGCTAATTCAAGCGTCAGCAACCCCTGGCTGCCCGAGTCGGGGTACCGCTATGATGGACTGTATAAAGTGGAGGAGTTTTGGACGGACAAGTCGCCTCCGCATCCGTACACCGGAGAGCAGTTCGCGGTGCTCAAGTTCAGGCTGGTGGTAAGTCCCAGTGGTACTCTTGCGATTAGCATTGGTGCTCATGTGTGCGGTTTTTGTTATAGCGGATTCCTGGCCAGCCACCGATCCCGCGAAGATATCGTGCTCGCAAGTAGGTCGTCAGACTGCACACGAGCAGAAAGACGCACACGAGCTGCGCACGCCCATCATGACGTTACGATCCCTCTCCCATCTCTTGGATTTGCCTGACCCATACTCCCTCGTGCTCGCAAGTAGATCGTGGATCGCCTGCACACAATCAGCAAGACGCACAAGAGTTGCGCACTACCATTGTCTCTCGTATTTCTTGACTATATTCCATCGTGTCACCGCTCTACTAAAGCTCGCCGTAATACTGTCCCACAAAGCATTTCTTCTATATCCGCTATATCTTGTTGTCTCACCTCACATACCATGTAATCTAGTACGCTGTCGCAAAACTCTCCGTAACTCATAGAACAATTTGAATCATTGATTCTATCACCGTTCTGTAACTCGATCGCGCCTGTTTGTTTTCTCTTGTCGGCAGCTGACAGCATGCTTCTAGGCCTGAGCTCGCTTTCTAGCGCATTGATGAGACTAGAAGCGCTGCCGTGGGTCACGGTGCTAATACTGCTTGTGGCGTACGACGACTCCATCGTCAGGCTGCGAAGATCACAATGAAATGACCAGTAGATACCGAAAAGAATACGTAGGAAGCGTCGCCAGGGTACTGTGATGTTCAACCCTTCCTCTCATTTGTTGCAAGCCATTTAAGACTCAATATCGTGCGCAAGATGCAAATGCGTGGTATTTCCGTGGATGATATGAATACAATTCAGACTAGAGAAACTCAAGCCAAAGCCGCCGCGACCACTCCTCCAATTCCCAAACCCAACGCCATGTAGGGAGCTTGCACGTTCAATGCGGCATTGCTGCTGGCAGCGCTGGCGGCGGAGCCGGTGGCTGAAGACGCCTGGCTGGCTAGGGACGACGCCATTGCCGTGCCCGAGCTGTACACAGACGAGAGACTGGACGTCTCTGAGCCGAGTTTCGACGTCTCTGAGGCGAGTTTCGACGAGAGGGCTGATGTCTCTGAGGCGACTTTGGATGACAGGCTGGAGGCGATGGACGAGGGCCCGCTGGTGAGGGATGATGCTTTAGCACTGCGGTGGGTGTCAGAGCTAAAGACGGGTGTGAAGGACGAGACGACTCACGTTGCCGACGACAAGGCAGATCCTGCCTCTGAGGTGACAGAGCTGAGCTGGGCGTTGGCAGCGACGGCGACAGCGGCAATGAAGAGTGTTTGGAAACGCATGTTGGATGAGATGAGTGTGTGAGTGTGAGTGTGCTGTTGGTGTGAATGCGGGGATGCAAGTAGAGAATGTGGGGCGAGGAACAGCGCTCTTATAGCCTTAGGTGTCGCGATCGCGAAGCATGACGTCAATTTGCAACGAGGGTGGCGCATCACTTGCGCATCACCCGCGTCATGGATGCGCGTGTCGCCTCGAATTTCGAAAGGCGTGCCGCGCAATTCGATCACGAGTCCGGCCACGATGACTTCGCGAGGTACAACAAGGTATGATAGCACGACGTAATTCTATCAATTTCTAGAAGCTGTGGACAGTGTCATGACAAGCAACATCGCTGCGCTGGACACACAACTCACCGAGGAAGACGCGACATGGAGCAGCCTATTCTAGGGGGGAAGTGTAAGGTATTCTATGGTGGGTATCCGGAACGAAGACAAAGATTAAGTAGACACAGAGAGAGCGAAAGGGAGAGCAATAACGAGAGCAAAAAGACATGAAATGAACGCGGCATAAGAAGAGAGGTCGAACATCGTTCACAGCCCATTGTGTCCTGGGGTACAGGTCTCCCAGTATTCCGTGACCACTCCATATTGTGGCTAGTTGATGGCGCGATCGGTCATCATTGCGTCCGAGTCACAGTAGGCACGTCGACTAACCTTGTTCGACGCACTTGCCACGTCTACGATCCGAGCCACTACAGCATGAGCACGAATGCGGAGGGGAAGGGAAGGGAAGCGGGACGCACGGTCTTTCCTGCACTTGAAGTAGACGTGGATGGATCGCCCAGAGGGATCATTCAGCGAGAGGCCACACATGTGGCCGGGGAGGAAGTGCGTCCCTACGATCCACGCGTTTATTCTGATCGCGGACATCGAGCGCGGAGGGGACGGTTGGGTATCTTGGGTTAGGCGTTTAGCGATAAGAATGGCAAGCACTTGGCGTATCAAGGCTCACCAGGGAGATATATAAGGTAGAGACTAGAAGCGACCGGTGGCAGTCGGAAGACAACAGGAACAGCGCCTCGCATGGAGAGACAGCCCGTTTTGTGAGTCATACATGAGTGGGTGTGTTCGATGTCACGACTTTCAGGTTCACCGCTCAGATCCGTTGGGTTGGACGAATGTGATTGGTGCTTGCGGGCGTCCGACCGGAGAGGAAGGAAGCTACCTGCACAGTGCAGTCGGTCGTTTCGGTTCGGACGCGGAAGCCAGAGTAAACGTAAACGAATGAGCGCTCGCCTCATATCATACCCACAGTGACGAGTCGGAGAAATCGCTAGGTAGTTTTATATGTTGGATCCATCTGGACTGCGAGCAAACAAGAGATAGGAATCTTGGAAAGCCCGCTGGTCATGATCCGATTGCGATTGATTCACTGACACTGACAGGTAAACTTCAACCGGTCTGTTCGTCATGAGAGAGGAAGGGCAAGAGAAAGTACCTGCCAGTGTGGCTATGTTGTCCCGGTCCGGTCATCAAACCTTATGACTCCCGAGTATAAGTAAGTATAGCATTCACTCAGTTGAAGGATCAGCATCGCGGCGGTATGGTGCGATACGCGCCATGGATGAGGCTTTGAGGTCAGGATGAGTCTCCCCATGCCGACGAGTGAACCCATTCAACTTAACGGAAGCATGATGCATCCTGAGAACCAGCGTTCATTTACGAGTTCAGCGGTATGGTGTGATACGCGCCATGGATGAGGGTTTTTCGGGCAAGATGAGTCTTCTCATACCGCCGATTGAACCCATACAGCTGAACTGAAGCGTCGTGAGAGCCAGCGTTCAGCTGCGGGTTCAGGCATGGTGCGATACGCGCCATGGATGAGGGCTTTGAGGTCAGAATCAGTTTCATAACCTTAAAGGATGCCCCCGCCCCATTCGACACTGATCGATGAACGGCCAATGTGGCATTTGACTTGAGTACGGGACTACTAGTACTAGGTTTGAGCCATTACAGTTCTAGAGCCTGGGAATTGTGGACTCAATGGACTCAGGACCTATGTGCAGTGGGTCGTTCAGATTTGTAGGTAAGACACCTAGTAGACAGTAGACTCTGGAAGAATTAGCGAGGTTCTGGAATCCAGATTGGCACGGCGCACGCCGTTTGCCGCACTAGTCCTCACAATGCTGAGTGGCCTACGTAGAGTAGTATAAACCTAAGACCACTGACCACTGCGCCACCGTCCACGCCGCCACCATAGCCCAACCAAAAAAAGACTTCGGATACGGGGAATCGAACCCCGCGCTGCCGCGTGAGAGGCGGCAATGTTAGCCGTTACACCATATCCGATGCGGAAAGCGCTTTGTTTGCCAGTTGCATCCTAATCAGCCAAATGCTACAATGTTTGCCTGCGACAGCTTACATACCTCTTTTTTCCCTTCCACCGCCATGATCAAGTACCTCGAAGACTCAACGGCTCAAAGGGACTGTATATCTCAAAGCCTCCAAAATCAAATGCGCACTCGATGTCTCATACTCGATTGGCATCTGCCGACCGCCAGGCTTTTGCCTTTGTTCGACGGATAACCCTATATCTCGACGTGACCTCCATTGTGGTCTCAATGTCGTTCAAGTGGCTCAAAACTGATCAGCCCCTCCTCCGCAACCATTGTCATTGCCATACTCAGACGCTCTCCCCCACCTGCCACTCTCGATGGCGGAAAACGCGCACGCTCGGAGGTCCGTGACCTCCATGCTCTCAATGAAAGCATCCGCTGCTGGCATACTCGCGCCGAAAGTCTCCAACGCGTCGGCGAACGTGTCCTTGCTCGCCCACAAGCCATCCACGTCTTCCCTCGCCGGTAATACGAAAGGGAAGCTGACCACGGCTGGGCCTGGCGCGAAGACCTCGAAGACGATGGATGCCAGCATGTCGAATGTCGCCGCTCCGCCTGTTGTTCAGGAGTTCATTGGTGGAAGGTGGGCATCCGCTCATCCTAATCCCGACATTGGTTGACGCGCCTCAGGTATGCAAAGATAGAGAAGATCGGTGAAGGGACGTATGGCGTCGTCTATAAAGGCCGCGACACACAGGCATCGGGACTCGGAGCCATCGTGGCATTGAAGAAGATCCGCCTCGAGTTTGAGGAGGAGGGTGTGCCCAGTACGGCGATTCGGGAAATAAGCCTGTTGAAGGAGTTGGGACGGGGCAAACATTTGAACGTCGTTGGGTAAGGGGTCATAATATGTCGGTTCTGCGCGACTACACACTGAGTGTCTTTTCATGCAGCCTACTTGACATTGTTCATGCTGATAACAAGTTGTACCTGGTCTTCGAGTACCTCGACATGGACCTCAAGAAGTACATCGATGTATGCAACAAGGGCCGTAACCCAATCACCCTGTCGGTGACCAAGGTGTCTATCATCCTACTACTCGTTTCGTTCGTTCTTGCTAAACAAGATCTCCAGCGCTTCCTTCGACACACTATCCTCGGCCTTCTTTTCTGCCACAGTCGACGCGTCCTGCACCGTGACCTCAAGCCTCAGAACCTCCTCATCGACCGTCATCTCAACCTCAAGCTGGCAGACTTCGGTCTGGCACGCGCTTTCGGTATTCCAATGCGTGCATATACACACGAGGTACGTTTATCCACCTCGGCGTCTGCGTGTAACATAGCTGAATATCGTCTAGGTCATAACTCTGTGGTACCGCCCCCCAGAAATCCTCCTCGGCTCTCGACACTACTCAACAGCCGTCGACATGTGGAGCGTTGGAACGATATTCGCCGAGATGGCAGGAATGGGCTTACCGCTCTTCCCTGGCGATTCAGAGATAGACCAGATCTTCCGGATCTTTCGGTGAGGAATGTTTTTGTTCAGGAGATACGTGATCGTTGCTGAAACTGTCATAGTACCATGGGTACGCCAGACACGACGGTGTGGCCAGGGATTGTCACGCTGCCCGATTACAAGGAGTCGTTCCCGCGGTGGAAAAAGGTGGACTTGGAGACCGTTGTTCCAAGGCTGGATCTTGACGGGCTGGATTTAATGGAGGTAAGGCCAGGCCGCTCACACTGAGTATTAGGAGGAGAACGAGGTTCACTCACTGCCTTGACAGCGCTTCCTCGAGTACAATCCCATCGCTCGCATCTCGGCGAAACGAGCACTGCTCCACCCGTATTTTGTCGGCTCCGATGACGGCGATTCTGAGGAGGTGTAATCAGACTGTATTTTATGTGACCTTGGACCATGACTGAAATCTGTAACATTAGTTGAGAGTGTGGCGCTGGACCTGATTGGCCTTATGATGTTACATCGACCGTCTCGAGGCGCATGGGACGAGCGCTCGCGACAGACTCATGTACCGGTAGGTATGCATTCGCCAAGGGCAACACGCAGGGCCTGGGATCGAACACAGAGCTGGCCAAGAGCTGGCGCAAGGTGGTGGAAGACGGAAAGGGGTTCAACGTGTCATAACTCTGTGGCTTCTAGAGTCTGAGACGTGTCTGCCACCGGCTCCAGTTCTGGAATTCGACATGCAAAGCCTGGGTTTGTGTCCCTCACCCCTCTCTTTTTCTGTCCTACTACAGAAACACGTAGTTGAACACTATCATAACCTCTGAGGGTTCGTAGCGTGTACCTTTTGATTCATCGATCGACCATGGCCAGTCGCCAGGGCCACAGTGGCAAACCAAGAACGACTAAACGTTGACGCGATCATCAGATTCATCACTACGCGTGCAATTCCTATCAGATAAGCATGGACGCCCCCTAAGTATCGACCAATGTGGCTGGGTCTTTGATTGCGTTCTTCCCTCCTGCGTTTTGGCCGTGTTCATCCAAGACGAGGCATCGCACCTCGATGTCGGCCACGAACGACACATCGGCTGTCGCTGCTGCTTTTGCCACAGCAGTGGCCCATCTCTTCGCTACGCGCTATGTCACTGGTACGTCCGTCGTCAAAAGCTACCAGCGTTTTTTCATTCGCGTCCATTTACCAAACCTTCCTCTCTTTCAGTCGCTGGCTTTGCAGTGTGTGGACTTTCTGATTGCCCTCCACCGCCCGCTTATTGCTCCGCGCGTAGATGTTAATGTGGGACCACCTCCTAACGCTGGGCGACGAGGTGCAATTCATCTGGAAGGCGCCATCCAACCTTCCGAAATGGCTCTTCCTCATAACGCGCTACACCGTTCCAGTCTTTGTTCTGATACAGATCATCCGTACGTGCTCTCCCCTCTGCAAGAGAAACCGTCAGCTCATCGAACCGATAAGAGTTGTGCGTAATGGCTGACCTTTCTGACGTCGTGAGTGTTCCCGCACGTCCGCAAGCACAGTTACAAACTTGACATAGTTGTGCGCTCTCTTTCGGATATGATGGGTGCATGTGTATTCAAATTTTTTTCAGCTGTAGATGGCTCTGGAACGCCGGGGTGAGCAGGTCAATATCAGTATAGCGCCTGACGTTGAACAAACAATGAAACTGGACAGATTCTCATGTCTGTTATCACCATCGCTAATAGCAATTGTGAGTAGTCCTGCGTTGACCATTCATACCCACTTACTATGTGCCAATCTTTCCCCCGCACTGGTATAGTCCTCGTATTACTCCATCTCTGGAACTTGTGGGAGAGACGTCGTCGTTTGATCATGTGGACCATCGTTCTGTTCGTGTTTACACAGATTGCGAACCTGGTATGCTCTCTCAGAGTCATTATGACAATGACGCGTCAGTCTCGGTTTCTCCGTCATCATCTGTTTGCTCACGAGGATCTCAAGATGTTGCTATCTTTCACCCGCTGCTCAGGGTATGCGCTTTGACGAATCGAAGTAATGTCGGGATTCTTTGGCTGCCAGGTGTTTGTACAATCCTTCAGATCGATCTTGACTTCTCTTGATAGCGATACAGGTGCTATTTGAGATAGTCATGCTGACCACGGTCACTTTCAACGCTTTACAACGACCAAGGGGTCAAGATCAGACAATTGCCAGAGTCCTGTACAGGGATGGTATCAGCTATTTCCTTGTACGTGTCTATGTCTACGACTCTGCTCGAATTGACACTGACTTCCTCGATAGGTTCTATTCTGTAAGTCCATCGGCTCAAATGTGACCTCGACTGAATGACAGCCCGTGAAGCTTTACGCCTTGTGAACCTTCTGTTGGGATTCATTGCGCCGGTGCGTCATCCATGCATCTCTCTGAGCGCCACGATGCTGATCATAGCGCCCTGTAGCTATCTCTGATCTTCCTCGGTGTATTGTCAGTCCCCATTCATTGGTATGGTACACACGACTAAATACCGAAGCAGTGCCATATGGTGCACGACCACCCTCACCGTCACTCGACTCATCCTGAACTTGCGAAAACTTACGGAACGTCAACGTTTTCAAAGCCTCCAAGTTGAAATGGACCCGATGGCTGTCGATCTACCTGAGACACTGGACTGGCGTACCTCTACATAGGCCAAGCCGCTACAACTTGTCCAAGTCAGTGTAGTATATGTAGTAGCTACTTGCTCGATGTGTGATAACGATTCTGTAAGACTGTCGGGAGTACCCAGCCGATGATGAGTCGATGGATGTCTGTCGGCATGTATGGCAGCCAAGTACGGTTGTATGTAGAATGTCTGTAAGTCATCCAAGTACGAGGACGTTCAATACGTTAGGAATTCACTCTTGGCGGTCCGTACTTCCACTGCAACATGTTAGTCGGATTGGACTTCGTGCATTTCAAGCGCACGTACGCCATGCTGGTAATTACAGACTCGTGGGAGACAACGAGCTGACGATGTGCGGTCTCCAGAGTTCAGTCAGCGGTCGGCCCAAGAGCTTGAGCTTGATGGCAACGCAACGTTCCTTCTCCGTCAACCGTCAATCTCGAGATGGGGGTGTATGGTTCGATACATGATCAATGACCTTGTTAATCATTGTTTATTGTAATTATGACTCATGACGAAAACCCGAAGAGATGTACACATTACAGTAATGTAAAAAAAGTGAAGGGTGAAGCAACTATACTACAGGGTGTCAAGCTTTATGCAGACCCGGTGATACATTTTCCTCGAGAGATTGGCTTCGCTTCTTCTCGATTTGATCGCCAGCGCTGAATCCAGCCTCTGTAGTGGCTTGTTGAAGCTCTTCGGCGGCTTCGGGACCATCGAATAGGGCGGCCGTTTCCTCGAGCGATAGATTCTTGGTCTCCACGATGACTGAGCGGAGAGATCAGTCAAATTAACATGAAGTGGCTGGGAGACGACGTACAGAAGTAGACAAAGACACACTCGACGAATATCCAGACCACGTAGACAATCTGCCCAGGGAATCAGCCATCCATAGATGAAGCGTTGAGAGTGTAGCTCACGTAGTACTTCCAGGCGATACTGTCCAGTGCGACCGGATTCACGTATTGGTTGAAAATCAGCGCCAAAGAGACCGTGAAGTTCAGGACGTTCAAGCCCTTTGCGCGGAGTGGGAAGGGCATGATCTCCACCGTGTACGAGACGATCAACGGAGAGAAGGCGATGCTGGAAGGAATGCTATCAGCCCGTCTGTGAGGTACCAAATCGAGGATACTCACTCGTAAGCAGCATAGTACAAGAATATGAAGGCGATGACTCCATGGGCAGCTGCAGGTGTTCCCTTCTCCGAGAAGACACCAAAGCACGCAGTTTGCGCCGCGAAGAAAATGAACATCCCCACGCTAGAAAGTAAGAACAACAGCCTTCTCCCAACGCGATCCACCACAAAGGACGCTAACAACGCCCAGATGAGATTCCAGATTTGTAAAATGCCGTTGATGAGGAGCTGGAGAAGCGATGTTATGAGCAAAATGACACTTCATGTGTGCTGGAAACGCACCTGGGTAGTGGGGTCGGTAATGTCGATGGCGGTCAGAATCTTGTTGAGATAGTAAGACGCGATACCATTGCCGGACCATTGAGAGAAGAAGGCGATGGCGATAACGATGTTCATGCGCTTCCTGTTTCCGGGAGTCTTCCACAACGCGGACCAACCAACGTTCGCGGCGACATTCCGGTCGAAGTCGATAGCGGCTTTGATTTCCTGGTATTCGTAAAGCACTAACGGATCCTCCCTTGTTTGGAGTTGGTACGCGTTCGGAGACCAAGATGTTGTAGAACGTACTTGTTACCATCGGCATGGTAATACGCGAGGACCTCCAACGCCTCTTCCTCGCGGCCCTTAGCAATGAGCCATCGTGGGGATTCTGGCGCCCACCAAATTAAGGCGACCTGGAAGACCGATGGGAGCGCCTGGAGGGCCGATGGAACACGCCATGCCCAGGTGTTGTTGATCTTGAAGGTTCCGTACGTCGTCCAGGCGGCGCTGAGAGAGGGGTGAGATCTTGCGAAGTACAAATGAAAATGCATACATGATGGCACCAGAGTACCACAGAGAGTTGTACGCCGATGTGAGAGGCGCGCGATAAGACGGGTAAGAGATCTCTGTGATGAGCATGGGAGCCGAGTTGGACGCAAAGGTCAAGCCAAAGCCAATGAGGAAGCTAATATATGTGCATAAGCCGCCATGTAGATCATAGGAAACGAGAAACAAGCTCACCGAGCCCCGATGAACATTCCAACTGACTGAGAAGCAGTTTGTATAGCCGTGGCGACAAGCATGAGGAAGGCACCAAGAGCGATGGTCTTTCTCCGACCAATACCGTCGGAGAGATATGGCGCGAAGGGGTATGCCGCTATGGCTCCGATATTCTATAACAGAGTGAGCAAGACCGGAAAGAATTTTGGCAGACGCACGAACCTGAATAGCATTGAGCAGCCCAAGCTTGCTCCCTGTGGGATGGTTGAAGTAGCTGGACCACTGCGTGAGAGATTGCAAGCCGTTCATCATGCTTCCATCGTATCCATTCGTCGAGGCGGTGATCAGGCTGGCGGTCGACGTCAGCCTCGTCGTCGCGGAAGAGAGTAGCGACATACAAGAGAACGATCCATGCATTGAGAGTGATCAGTCTGTCGCATATTAGTTACGGTGAAGGCGATGGGAGGAGTAGAGAGTCAAGAACCTTCTGTTGTTATACCATGTCCTACTCGGATCGACAAAGTGAGCGAAACCCTGATTTCCACCGGTGCTAGTGATGGCGCCACCGCCCATGTTCGCGAAGTGATGACGGAAAGAAGAAAGAGGGAGTGGGTGCTCGGATTGAACGTGAGCTCAAGAGGATACTTGACTTTGCTGGCTTTGTTTTATAACTTACAGTTCAGGGCCATGTCGGAATGTCCCATGGGACCATGGGACCACCCCGCAGGTCGGGACACCCCTATTTCCCCCACTTGACGATCAAAACAAGGTCCGCATCCATAGAGACGACGCCACGGACTGGGGAATTTTAGCTCAGTGATGTGGGTCTACAAACTCGTCAACTGTACTACTAGGTGTCTAAGTATGACGCGACTCACAATGCCACCGACTGTACTCATGTCTTTGTGGAAAGGATTGCCAGTTGAACTACAAAATTGAGCGTAGTCTTCGTGTGGGGAGACCGGCCCGTCCAGGGCCCAATCATGCTGCGATGTTGCTGGAAAGGAGCGGAGCCAGTGGTCAGAGGTGGTCAGCTGCACCGATTCGGCCGGAAAGGTCAGGGCCATATCACGTCGGAAACCAGTACGACTTGAAGCTACGAATGAGTCAGAAGCCAAGCAACCGATGGCAGTGTATCAGGAACGACGACCGTGTCCGTAAGTTGAAGAGTGAGACGCAACAGAGTCAAGAACGTACATAACATTGACATTTACGAGCGAAGAGCTCGAGTTGCGTCACGCGCGTCATGACCGGCATCTTAAGATACCGGGAACGATGAATGCAGTCACCCGTCTTCGTGTTGACGTTCAGTGCGGCCTAGGTGCGGCCAAACCTCGGAGCTCGATTCTCTCGGCTCATAAGTATCAGGTTCAGGGATCCAAACACTCTGCAGCACTAGTTGGACGTGTTTCGGAGTTTACCAACGATGCTTGCGAATTAGCGTTTTGGTACAAACAGGCATACTCCTCAAGGCTTTGTAGTTCTTGGTATTCCACGTCCGTGTACACCCCGAATCAGGAATGATGATAATGGCATTGGTGACAGGCGAAGTCAAGGCGAAGTAAATTACTGAACACGTTGACTGACGTCAAGTCGCCGCGAGGCACGAGACCGCGTATGATAGTAGTATGACTCAAGAATGCAGGGTTCTCGCCCCAGCGCAGCCCCAGCGTGAACTGTGGACCAAGCTCTTGTCCCCCGTCAGTGGGCTTTTCTGCGCGCGCAAATATACCGATTCAATACTCCGAGGTCTGACTTGAACGGTGAGAAACGGTGGCGTACTCCAAAAGTTACTGAGAGGAAAAGCTCTGGTCGATGACGCGACCTGCATGCGGGCACAGCAGGGCGTCAGGGATTTCTAAGAGGTAGGCAGGGTTATCAAAGATAAACTGGCGAAATAAACAAAATTGTACTGACTTTGTAAAGCCTTGAGGATACTGAGTTACATGGGATCGATAACCAGTCAGGAATTTAAATTTCAGAGCGCTGAGAGCTGGCATTGTGATAAACACAGGTCTTGGGACTTGCGCGTCGGATTGCGATGTTCGGCGAGTGGGATCTACAACATGTCTACATTCACTAACTCTAACTCTATACACATCTATATACATGTCTACTTTGACCACATCTCTAAAGTCGAGTTCAGTGTCGTCTATGAGACTCTATTCAGCGGCCACTTAGTGAGCGGCAAAGTACTCCTTGGAGCCCTTGGGGTCGGCCTTCATAGTGGCACCACCCTCTTGCCAGTTGGCGGGGCAAACCTCGCCGTGCTTGTCCTACAAGTGCCTGGTCAGGATCGCAAACAGAACGCATCTAGAAACAACCCACAGTGAATTGGAAGGCCTTGACGAGACGGAGAGTCTCCTCAACCGATCGGCCGACGGGGAGATCATTGACAGTGATTTGACTATCCGTGTGTTCAGCGTGGCCGGGGCGAACGAAGGTGATAGCAACGCACCGAAGAGTTCCCTTGGGGTCAATGAGGAACAGACCACGAAGCGCAACCCCCTCGTCCTCGAGCAGAACACCGTAGTCGCGGGCGATGGACATGTTACGGTCGGCGATCAGAGGAAGTTTGAGATCGGGTCCGAGACCGCCCTCCTTGCGCGGCTGGGTAGCCCAGGCGTGATGAGAAAACTGGGAGTCAGTGGAGACACCTAGGTGATCGTCAGTTATCTCTGTGACAGAGTTGGAGATCATGTGGCGCACCGAGGACCTCAGTGTCAAGCGCTTTGAATGCATCGAGGGCATCGTTAAATGCCAGGATCTCCGTTGGACACACGAAGGTGAAATCCCTGACAATGGGTCGTAAGTACGGGCGATACGGCGGTGGATCTCTGAACACACATCGGGTAGAAGAACAGGACAACCCTACGTCCTCGCAGTCAGCAGGAGAAGCACGACAGCCAATCGTACGCACCATTTACCAAGATAGTCGGTAAGGGCAATGTCCTGGAAGAGACCGTCGACAACGGCAGCAGCCTTGAAGGTGGGGGCGGGACGCTGGACGAGGGCAACCATAGCTGATTAGATGATGGGAGATAACCCAAAGAGTCGCTTTATATATACTCGGGACGCGCCACGCAGTTCAGCCTCAAAGTTTCAAAATCACCTTTCATGTAAAGAAAAAGGAGCCAAAAAGGTGGACTGATGAAAAATTCGTGTATGAGTAAGAATAGTGACTAAAGACATGTGATCGTTCGTGATTTTGACCGTGAGGGTCGTCCAAGCGCGTCGACTGAACGTCTCAGTCTTGTCAAAGTGTCAAGACTTGCACACCTCAAACCGTAAACTGGTCCTCGATATGGGAGTATGCAGATGCCTGAAGCGCTCCTGGTCTCTTGGTCAAAATGCGCGTCGGCGCGGTTCGGAAAGTCTTTTCTCCGGTTGTGAAGCCTTCGCGGGTCGGCTTACATAATTACAAATAGCGAATAGGTCCGGGCCTCGCCTGGGCTCGGAGTCGTATGTACCTGCACTCAAGTCCGTACGGCACCTGGAAAGTCAAGCGTGAGCTTGAGGAATTCCTTTCCTCCGAATCAGCGTATCGAGACAAATGACACAGCAGGCGGCCAATCATTCGCAACCTTTGACACCGCCACACGGAACGCCAGTGTCTGTGGCGTAAGTTACCTGATTGATGACAATCAGGGGGAACCGTGACAAACATCGCACCAGGTTTCTGGGGGATCGTTCCTTCAAAGTGATGTGCACCTGTGTTGTGTCTAACCGAAATTGTATTACAACAGGCCTGAGAGTGTACAACAAACACGTGCAGTACAGTGCTAAGATTTACAGTAGACGTTGAGTAGATGAAGAGGAACTTGACACATATACAACAGCGACTTGAGGTTACATACACAGTTACAGCATCAGATACCCGACGCTTGACATCAATGTCAGTAGACCGTCACATCGGAATCTGGAAGGGGACTTGGATGCCAGCATCACCGAGACGTTTGAAGACCGGAAGCAAATGTGCGATGATGAGCCACATCTGTTGAAATCTGGTTAGCACGACAACAATAAATAGAACGCCGAACACACGTTGTACCACCAGTATGACTTGCGATCGGCCTCTTCAGAGTAATCAAGGCAGAACTTGACCATGGCAATGACACCCAAGCTGGCAAATCCAACGGCGACAGGAATGGGAGGTTGCCAGTAGTACACAAGCCCAAAGGTCCACGCGTACACCAAAGCCATCAGCGACCAACGACCGAACCGTTGAGGCAGCATGATGGCCAGCGTCTTGCGACCAATCGCAGCGTCGCCTGATCTGTCCCGATAGTCTTGAGCATGTCCCTGGGGAAGATAATGTTGGTTAGAGAGCGCGAGATTTGGGGTATACTAAACCGTAGTGACGTGAATGATCCCGCTCAAAACAACGGCGATGGCAGATGTTTGCGAGAGAGGCTTGTTGTGATCTAATGACGAGAGGAGAATGAGATCGGGCTCCTCACCGGCGGAATGGGCGCTCACCAAAGATGACAGTCGTCCCCCAGCAGTAGCAGACATAGCCAATCGCCCCAAGAAAAGACTTCATGAACCAATTTTGGGAGAGAGCGCCCTCGTTGTAGGCAACGATTGCTACGAGGTATAGAACGCTGCATGGCACGAGATTCTGCTGGATACTGTACAGAAAAGATAGCGCAGAGGCGACGTAGTAGAGCTTCTGAGCGTCAGCCAAGGAGATTCGCCCTGAAACGATAGGTCGATTGGGCTTTGAGAGCCTGTCCTCCTCGAGACCACAGATCTAGGCTGGTTCATCAATCGTTATCAGTCTACTGCTCGGCGACCTTCTTACTTGGTTCTTGATCTATAAGAGACGTCTGAGTATGCGCCGGAACACAGCCCGGGAAACTGTACCTCAAAGGAGATCAGATGGAGCTCCATCCAGACAAAGCCTTTGACGAAAGCCCACAAATCTGTCGGGCCGGCCAACACCATAGCTACAGCGAGCTGAATGCGCATGTCAGACTGTGGCGGAGCGGGGATACGAGAGGAGACCAACGTACCGTTGGCCCAATAATGGGGACGAGATCGGATTGAGAGAATAGACAGACTGTGGTCACGGCCTCCACTGCATCCAAGTAAGTATCCTGAATACGGTTCTTGAAGGTCGTAAAGGTGGACGAGGGCTTCATCTTTCCCTAGAGTACACGTAGAAAGAGAGGGTACGGAATGCAGACTCGATATCATCTGGCTTAAATATTGAGGACGTATCGCTTATGCTACCGGAGCGACTGACTGAGACGACAAGTGAAGCACTTGAATTGGTGCAAGGATTGCCTAATGGTGGAATGAGAGTAAACTTTCCTGATGATATCCATTCAGCTTAGCGTCCCTATAGAAGATGAGACGACCACACCGTCAGCATACCCTGACTATTAGTCTGGTAGCGACACTCCAAGATACTTTATCTAACCCCTCTGCGACACGCTCCCCCGGGCTCAAAAGGGTTGCCCACAAACGGTGTCATACCAAGAAGCTCTAGACTCACGGAAGGAGTCTTTTTCGACACCGTTTTGTGGCCCCTTGGGCTCTTGCCTCCGACTACTCAATCAAGAACTCGTGGCGAGAAGTCAGAGGACAATACTTCGTTGAAACAGAATCAGCATCATCGAGGGCTACAAGCAGAGAACACTGTCGCAGGATAATCATAGTGGTTAGGAGCGCGTGGAGGACTCTCGCGTCCCGTAAGGACAGAACGGCACAGGTCGCAGTGATCGAACAACATTATCAGGCACGTGTCGTTCGATCAAAAATTTGCTTCCGTCGACCTTGCTCCCAATTATCCCCGAGCCGAGGTAATTGCATTTCAAATTTGATGTCGGCCTCCAGAACCCTCCAGAGGAACAAAGTTCGTAGTAACAGAATGAAGGATGTTCTGGGCTTACTGAATGCTTCAGATGCAAGGTATCTTGGTCGGTATATATATTGCCAGCACCCGAAGCCGCCAACACATACCTACGTCTGGCCTGCACTCGACAGTGAGCCTCGCCTGACGACTATTGTTTGGGCATGACAGATGTAGTAAAAGTACTCCTGATGCATGCGAATTGCCGAAAGCAGGGCCCTCACTCATTAAGTAGCGGCATTTCTTTCTGGAAATTCGTCCACCAAAAAGCTCACACAGAGCCCACGGACGTCGGACATCGATTATCCAGCGCATGTCGCTCGCTGAAAATAAAGCGAGACCATGATTCAAAAACACACAAAGCCGGGATACAGTAAATGATTTAGCCTAAATCTCTGTCGGGGTGGACACGTACATCTACATGGTGCTACATCTTAGTATCCATGATACACGCATACGCATCACGTCCACGTCCATGCGTGCACAAACTGGCTACCTACCTCCATTAGTCGACTGATTGTGTCTTCCCCAGTCCAACCACCACTCCTCAACGGCATCCGTCGCGTCATAGTTGAAGAGTGCCATCCAACTCATCCAAACTGCCGCCAGCTCCTCCGCATTTCCGTCCGGCGTGTTCTGAGTCTGAAGGGTCTGCCTCATACCCTGATCACGAAGCTCCCGCCGCGGACCCGGGGGAAGATGTGTCGTCAACAGTCCCAGCATCTCGTTGACCTCCGTCGACCTGGTACGCTTGAAGCGAACCTGGTCGTATCCGCTAAATAGCGCAGTAATTTGCGTTCTATCAGTGATCCGGGAGAACAAATGACCGAGGGTGAACGCGTCCTCAACCTGATGGACGATTAGAAGATCATATTGAAGATCAACTGATTGGACCCACAGCCAGCGCGCTAGAGCAAATTAGGCACATCGTTAGCTCAGAGCAGCGTGTAAGGAGAAGACATGACAAACGCATTGTAGGTCCCATTGATCTGATGATGATTTTGAGATGAGAGATATGGCGGTCGAAGATACGACGCACCGGTGCAGAATGGGCTGCATCACCAATTACGACAGCTCCCCCGTTGGCGTCTACAAAGCTATCAAGTCGGTTGATGACCTGAAGTGTCGGATGGAGTCGAGGGGACAGCTGAAAAAGCTTCTTTATTCTTACGCGAGGATCGGTAAACCCAGAGAAACGTGCAGAGGCAAGCAACTTACGCAGGCGGACAGTTTTCCATAACAGGTTGATGCGTCTGCGCTGGGACGTACTCAGACCAGTTTTTATCTGCTTCGTGCGCGAGTGAGGTGGAGGTCTTCGAGTAACCAAAAACGTAAACGTCGCCATGCTCGAATCATCCGTCAGTCGAGACAGATACGCGTAAAAAAGAAAAGACATACTCGCCCCCCAGCCACGCTGTATCCGTTGCCCATCCACACGCTGAAATGCTGTGGAAACGTCAGTGCTTTCTACCGCTAGTCTAGCATCAGAACAGGTATACATCGACGTACAGAGGATACTGCGTCTACTAATGGTATAAGCTCCTGGTGCTCGCGCATTACGGAGACAGGCAGCGTAACACTTGTCCTTAGAAATATATGAGGATTTGTACATGTGAGAGGCAAGAAAATTCGTATACCCAGCCAATTCCGGCAGCGCAGGAGCGTTCACATCGTCTTCGTCAACTCCGCTGGCCTCGTCGTACTGAGCCAAAAGAAGCTCTCGAACCACGCTGTTGCGCCCGTCCGCTCCAACAATCTACCACCCAAGCAGAGTAAGAGTCTCACTCCGAAAGGATTGTACATACTTACAATATCGGCGGCAATTCTTTCCCCATCATCCGAGATCACCACAGCCGGTCGCCCACTCTCACTTGTCTGTACACGCTGCACCCTGAAGTTGTACCGAAACCGTACATTCAGTTTTTCACATTCATCTCGAAGCAGAGCACACAGGTCGTAGTGCTGATAGGAATGTCTGATCAGTCTGGCTCTGATGGTACAACAAAGGAAGGTAGAAACTAACCGAGACCATCAAGTAATCAGAACCGAGGTCAAGCATCATTTGAGGACTGAAGCTCATAAGACCTATTAGATGCGACGTCTCGGCTTCATTACGCGGAAAAAGGTCGTTCATTAGTCTTCGCGAATTGGCAGGGCAAGAGGGAGCGCTGAACCTGATCGAAATTCCACTCTAGGATGAGGCGGGAGTGAGGTGAGCGGCCGTGTCGTCAGAATCCACATCAATCGACGCACCCAGAACACCTGCTACCCCTCTCCTCAAAAAGCTGCGCCATCCCAGGATATCCGTGTAGCAGAAGGCGCGCCATGTTCGGCGGTATTCTCAGTCCGCCGTCTCTGTCAGTCTTTGGCTTCCCATTGAATCGACTATCGGGAACATGAAAGGAAGATGGAGGTTCACCTCTTCCAAGCGGCCGTTCATTTCCAAAACGAGGACGTCGTGCCCCGATTTCGCCAACGCGGACGCGCACGTCAGGCCGGCGACGCTCGCACCAACCACGATGAACTTGAGTTTGAGAAGAGACATGGCCGCGGTCACAGTGGGCGTCCCACAAGACCATCTTTTGAGGTAGCCAACACAAGTGTAGGGACTTCTATCGGGAAACTACCTGTACCTTTAGCCTCGCTAGCGCTGGTTAGAACCATATGGCAATCTCCTTTCTTTGTACCCAGCTTATTTTATGACAACTAGGTCGTGCTCCACCTGTCATTATGTCGAGCAGGCAGGGCGGATGGGAAGACGAGTACTCGCCAGGTGGAAAAATCACGGTATGTTCCGCTTATGCAGGATCAACGGCGAACTGAATTGACTTACTATATAGGGCCACTGAAAAATGCAAGAAAAGAAGACATATGGGGCTCGACACGACAGTCCGTGCATGCATGTACCGTGTGTTGATTCAAATTGATGGATGAGGTCGATTAGACCAGTGGACGTGACTGGGGTAAGTCGCAGAATGAGAGGAGAATCGGAAGGTTGTTGGGATGGAATCCATCTCTGCAGAGTCAACCACGTCCAAGGATCAGCGCTTCGAACAAGCGCCGGCCTCTGTTGAACGAGCCTTCGTGAGAGGATGAAAGTCGATGAGCTTGATCCCATCGTTCGGTGTCCAAACTTGCGAACAGTCAAAGACGTACTGAGCATCTGCTCAGGATCCATCACGACACTGGCCTCCGAGTCGCCACGTTGAAACTTGCAGGCGTCTCTTCGGCTCGGCTCAATCACCCCGAGCCCTCGAGAGTCGATATCGAAACGCCACGGCTCGACGCTTCATCAACGCCGAACAACGGAGACCGAATACTCATGGATTGAACATACGCTCATACATACATAGTCTGCATAGGAAACATAGAAACAACCTGCGAATGATAAGGCGTTTGATCTACACGAAGGTCACAGAGGTGGACCTACCAACATATGACCTGAAGGAATATACCAGAACGGAGAATAATGATTACATTCGTCCAGCCGCCAGCGTCCTAAAAAGAGTGTTTGCTTCTTCAAAACGTGAGTGGCGAAGACTGAAGTGTGAGATTTCGGCGGTATCTGCGTCGGAGGTCGGATCGACGAGACCGTTCTTGATGAGAGACATATAGAAGCGGCACAGCTACGTATACAGTCAATGGAAGACGATCATCTACAGCTGAGGTGTTCCTCACATGTTGTACACCCATGGCAAGACGGTCATCGCTGACCAGGCCCTCCTTCTCCTGGACTTCGACGTGGTCAAGCCAATTGATGCATTCGAGAATAAAGCGGCCTAGTACATCGATCCTCACTAGGTCCGCGATAGTAGTGGTACCGTCCGCTGACATCGAGGAATCACGCAGAAGGCGTCCCAAGAGATCGAATGATGGGAGAGTGGGGGGTAGAGAGGGAAGAACATCGAGGAATGGCGATGGGAGGCTGATGTCGGACGTTGCGTTCGAGAGCAAGGCGGCGACAAGGGGGTGCGCAAGAGTGGTGTTGAGGGAGACGATTTGGGGCAGGTCTAGTGGCGTGATCATTTGGGCAGAGACGAGATATTTGATGGCTGGTAGTACAATCTGATGACAATCAGCCGGAGAAGGGTATGTCGAAAGAGTCGACTTACGCGTTGTTCGGATAGAGTCAAGACGCGTTGACGCGCGTCGAGGAGAAGCTTCATGGCTTGAGCGACGCGCTCGTTAGAGGCGTCGATCTCGGCGGTTACGGTGGGTGCGGGGGTATTAGTATTGATTTTCCGTTGTGAGTCCTGGGTAAAGTCATTTCTGTTGAACGGTGAGTAGGTTGCTTGCTTGAAAAGTGAACTCAACAGCACATACATGTCAGTTTCGTTAAGGTACAAGGTAGTGTCAAGGGTCAAATTAGTCGCTCTAAGTTTCGAAGGAAGCGGTGATTGCGCCAGTTGAGTCGGAGAGTATGGGCCAATCTGCGCGGTCGTCAGCGGGCTGCGCCACATCCTGACCATTGCCGCTCACATCACTGCCGTCGCCCTTGAGGATCTTCCAAAGGACCCAGACGAGCTGCTCGTTGGCAGAGATGTCATCCAGATGGGCCGCGTTAACTGCCTTGTCCCGCTCAGCAACGAATGTGACGAAGAGCGCCGATTTGAAGGGGTTGATAGCGATGGGATGGGGCGCATACAGATAATACAAGATGAACGAGACGAGAATCCGCTGCGCGAGCTGCTCAGGTTCATCAATCGTCAGCAGACCGCCCATGAATTGATGCCGCATGCACGCACCTCAGAGGAAGCATTCGGGTCCAGCAGCGGCAGCAGCACGTCAAGCGCGAGCTGGAATCGTGATGTCGGCTGGACGAGCTGGATGAATGCCTGTGCAGCCGTCGAGCAGGGCAACGAGTAACCGCGAGAGAGTAGATGGCCGATGGATGCATGGACGAGATCAGCGCCAGTTGTCATGGGCGGAGGAGACGAGATCGGCGCACGCGCCATGGAGACGAGGGCCGTGGACATCGACCACGACGACGACGAGCAGCGTTCGACGATGAGCAGCAAGTGCCAGGCAGCGTGTCGGAGTCCGAATAAAACAGGGCATTTCCGAATGACTCAGGGTGTGTCATGGCTTTTACGACACGCCTGCAATTTCTAGGACTTTTGTTTACTTCATGCAATCTTGCTTTGTGCTTGTACCGACGCCGTACCGCCTTTTGATCATCATGAAGTACGTCGAACTCGGCATCGTCTGCCTAGTCGGTGTGATGTGAAGGGCTTTGGGTTTGGTTTCGCCGACGCCACTGTCCTGTGGTGAATGTCACTGATTAGATCAGACGTTCGTTTTTTCAGCGTCCTTTCCCTTGCTAGTACGAAAGGGTAGCGCATCGTAGAGAACAAAAGCCGCAAGCGATAGATAGGTTTGCGATGTTCTTATCATTTACACGCACTGGTCTAATCTCAAACAGTAGCGTATTGCTTCAGATAAATCGCTGCGAATCGTCAGCAACTCCGAGCCACACAGGCCGAGTAGAGTCTCACCTGGGTTCAACACGTCCTCCTTTTTATCCTGCCACCACTCCATACGACAATTACCCTCATCGTCGCCAAGCCGTCCCTCGTCATAGCACTCCAGCTCGAATATCAGGAGCTGGTCCCACTTGCAAGGGAACTTCTGCCACCAATGCATCCCGTCGTAGTTCTCTAGCGGATTGACGCGCAGTTGGACTAGGGAAGACGTCTGCTTGGGACGGGTGTTGTATGACAGTGTACGTGTGTTGAGGGGCCCACGGCCTTCGAGTCTGTTCACGGACACGATGAAAGGGTTCGATCCAGGCGGGATGGTGCTGTTCATGGGAAACTCGACGTGTAGCTCGCAGGACTCCATCCCAAAGTCGATAACGCGGAATTGGGCGAGGGTCGAGACCTGTAGAGATGATGCTTCACAAGGTACCTTGCGTAAGATGAGGCTTGACGCACTGTATTGGTGACCAACACCCGTCGACTCTCCGGACTCACGAACCCGTTGATGCTCATGTAGGCCAAGGGATCATCATCATACACGAAATCCTTCCTTCCCTTCTCCCCGTCGACCTGTTGCAGCACTTGTGGGAAGTTGACGATCTCCCTCTCTACAGGCGGGACAGGGCGCTGGATGTCCTGTAGACCGATGAACGGCGAGGGGCGGCGTAGCTCATGGAGGTTCTCCGTTGTCACCTGCATGATTGGGTCGATGCACTGGTTGGGAAGGGATGAAGAAGCGTAGAGGAGAAGGGCGTTGATGCATGTCAAGAGGAGCACTGCCAGGATTGCCCAGAGCGATGTACGAGACAAGGTGGACTCGGGACGGCGGTGACCACAGCTCGGACAAGTGTTATGGATATGGTCCTTTTCACCATCGAGGGAGTCGTCGGACGCTTGCTCAAGCAGCTGATAGCTGGACATCGTAGGAGACGTCTATCAATCCTGGCGGCTCAAAGCGACACTATAAGGTTTCATTTACCGTCAGGTCACAGGAACACAAGAGAAGCAAGGGACATGCGCTGATAGTACATCCATCAGGGCATCATCAGTGACTATAGACAGTTCCGACTACGATAACATTGAGAGCGCGGGAACTGAACTGTTCCCATCTTTCCATCATTGCGGATGGTGCGGAATTGAAGTAAGGAATGGTCTGCCATCGGGAGTGCCTCACGATAAGCTACTGTGAGTTAAGATCGAGACCGAAAGAGCCACCTCGCTTGTTGTACCGTGACCAAGATTATTGATGCTTTCTTGACGCAGCTACAGATTGATTTTGTTGATACCTACTACCTGCTCATTATGCAAGTTGCAGCACCTTACGCTTTGACCAGACCGCTTTGGCCCCCTTGCCACCATGACTATCCTGTTCACGAAGGGTGCCGCCGCTCGACAATCTGCATCTACTGTCTGTCTACTGTCTACGTAGTACGGGCCAAGGACGAAGTTCGCATATAGCCCCAAATTTGATCCAAAGGATTCATTGACGCTATATCTTATGCTCTGGATTGAGTAGAGGTATCCAGCTTCGAGACGCATCAGAGAGCTGGTGAGTCGGATTCGGAGACTCGGTACTACGGTAGAGCTGTGCAGGCGGCCTCCACGTGACCGCGCTTACCGCCTTTCACGAATCACCTGGGCCCGAAGCGACGCCTTGCCACGAGCTGCCGTCATCCATTTCATCAGACTCTTGACCTCGACACGACGAGGAGGACCGCGCAGTCGAGGTATACACCAGCCTCGTGCTTCATACGAAACCAGACACCTAGCGCCGGCGAACACTGCCAGCACCGACGGCATGACGACCTCACAGTGGGGACTGAGACGTTCCCTAGTGGCCTTGCTGCCCCTGCTGGTAGCTGGGCCGTATGTTGCATGGTGGCGCCACTCTTGTGCGCAGCCCTTCCATTTTGCAAAAGACCTTTTGCTTATCTCTTCTACCAGCACTCCCGGACCCACAACCCGCTGATGCGACAGGAATTTCGGAGGCTCGCATCCTGGAGTTTGCGCGTGTGTTGTCTGAGGATCATGGCTTCAGGACCGTCGGAACACGCGAGCATGCTCTGGCAGACACATGGATGACGGATGTTCTGAAGGATATCGAACAGCGGTGTGCATCGAACGAGCGAGTCAAATGCGAGGTCTGGAGACAGGAAGGAAACGGCAGTCATCGGTGCGTGTGAAGTCTACCCTCGGTATATCTGCTAAAGTGGCGCAGTTTCGATATCATGAACACGCGGCTATACAAGTCCTACGTCGGTCTTACCAATCACGTCGTCCGGCTATCAGCCAAGACGAATCCCAAGTCAACGGAGCACGCAGTGCTGTTCAATGCACATCTTGACTCGCAGCTACCAGGACCAGGCGCCGCCGACGATGCCATCAGTGTCGGCGTCATGCTCGACATCATAGACGTGTTAATTGCCGAGGACGAATGGGAGCCGACGCACAGTACCATCTTCTGTCAGTCACAACCCTCTCATACTGTAATCCTAGCTAATCATTGCTAGTATTCAATCATGCAGAGGAATCACTCCAGGATGGCTCTCATCTCTTCTCCACTCAGCACCCTGTCGCACCCAGTGTTCGCGCTGTTGTCAATCTCGAAGCCGCCGGCACGACGGGTCGCGAGATTCTCTTCCAAGCTACGAGTGAACAGATGATTGAAGCCTACTCCCATGTTCCAAGGTAGACTCTTCCAAGGATCACATTGTTCATATTGACTGACCTTTCTCAAAGACCATTTGGCACCGTCTTTGCAAGCGACATCTTTGGTTCCGGTATCATCATGAGCGACACCGACTTCCGCCAATTCCAGGAGTACCTCAACGTCACCGGCCTCGACATGGCTATCATCGGAAACTCCTACTTTTACCACACGCGCATGGACGTCATCGAGAACATTCAAGCCGGCGTCGCGCAACACATGGGCGAGAACGCGCTTGCCCTCGCCCGACACCTAACCTCAGACAAGTCACCTCTACCCACGCTTGTTGAGGGTTATACGAAACCGTCTACGGTGTATTGGAGTCATGTCGTTGGGCCATTCGTGGTCTACTCTGCTGGAACAGCGCGTCTGATGTATGGCGCTACCTTGCTCCTTACCCTCTATCTCGTAACGTCCGCCTGGACGGACCTTGTGCGCGGGATGGTGTTGTCCGTCGCATCATTCGTGGGTGCACTACTCGGAGCGAACGCCGTTGCGCTAGGCATGGTCGCCATCGGAAGGAGCATGAGCTGGTTCAGGAGCTCTGTGGGTAGCGCAATACTCTTTGCGCCGGGGGCGATATTCGGCGCCCTTTCAGCACCGCTGTTGTTCAGTGCGAAGACCATGCCGTCGGAGAGGGCTGGGTTCGAGGGTGTCGTACTTATGAATGCCCTTTTCGCATTCATCGTTCAACTGCTTGGGGTAGGGAGCGCGTCGTTGATGTGGTTGACTGCTGTACCGCTCTTGGTGGGCTTGGTGGCCAACAATTTGTATCAAGGGAGTGCGAACACGAAACGTTTGAGTTTGGTTGCATATGCTATTGGTGGATTCGTTCCGCTGATTACGGGGACTTTGGTGTTTCTACCTACAGTGGAAATGTTCGTGCCTTTGGTTCGTTCTCTCGTCACATCCATTCCTTCAGATTTCAATACTTAGGTTTGACAGACAGGGCGTATGAGCGCAGAAGCGCCCGCGGACCATCTCATCGCGACCATCGTCACCATAATTGGATTCTTGATCTTGCCTCTCATATCGCCATTCGGTGTCCGAATCGTACATGCAATGGATGGCGAAACAGGGAGCCCAGACGCAGGGAGAAAGTATCTGAAAGGCGGTCTTTTCCGTGGACTGTTCGTATGTCTGGCAATCATGGCACTGTACGCGAACAACAAGGTGTACGACGAGATGCATATGCGTAGGGTGTTTGTGCTGAGAGTTGAGAATGTGCGTCCGAGATTCTCTTCCTTTGTCTGCCTTTCTGAGTCTATTTCCCCAGATCACTACAGGCGAACATCACCTCCACATGGCCGCAGCAGATGGCGCACCTGGCTTCCCAGCGCTTGTCGCAGACGTAGCTTCCGTGATACCTACTTTACACGGAGAAGAGGATCTTGCTGGTCGGCCTTTGGAGGTCCTTAAGGTTACGATGAATGATTACAATGGGGACTGGGACCCGCTCTATCCCTTCAGCGCTGTATGCTGTCTTCTCCTAGCTTTTGGTTGGTGCTGAACATATTGCTGTTAGTTCCTCACTCCGTACAAGATTCCACTGAACGCCGACGTGGATGCTTCTCATTGGCACGATAAATTCACGGTGGAGGCGGTGGAGGATGTCCGCGACGTCGTGAAAGGCGAGAGGAAATTGACCTTGAAGATTACCCATCCCGGCTTGATCTGGACTGGTGGGTGTTCAACCAGTCAACATACGGCGACTTATTGATGCTGGGGGACTTAAAGTCATAGCGTTCGACGCTCATGTTTTGTCTTGGGATTTGGACGGCAATCCGCCACCCGAAAGAGCCCGGCACCATATCAAGGAGGCGAGCTTCTATGGGAAGAATACCTGGGAGGTTCACATGGTCCTCAAAATCGATGAGGTCGGTCTCTCTTGCTGCTGATGATCTTGCTCTGATACCAAAAACGTTCCCCTCGTAGGCCGATGCCGCAGGGATCCTCGTCAACTTCATCGGCTTACAGGAGGGCGCCATGTGGCCTGGGAAGAAGAGGGCATACGACGCTTACAAGCATTCGCCGGACCCCAGCGTGATGGGAGATGAATGGGAAGGGAAAGTGTATACGCTCGGGGGTGGCGAGGCGGAGACGATGGAGTTGTTCAGGGAGCTAGATGAATGGTTGGATGTCAGGATGCAGAAGGCTGTAGACGCGACGCTCATCGGGGCGGTGGCGGGTGTTGTGACGATCTAGGACTCGGAGGCGCCAACTGATGTATTACAGTATCTTATTTTGTTTTGCTTTCTGTACATATGATAAGGCGATTAATCCCTAGACGTAGCACATAAGAGACGGTTAGACTGTCAATGATCAGCTGCCAGCTGCGACTGACTCGACATTTTTTGAAGTAGGCACGACTGTAGAGTTTTTACATAGAATTGTGCCTGAGAAGAGGGTGCAGATACTATACACCAGTCTTTTGTGCGACCGACTAGTATGCGCCACCCTCTCTGAACCGAAAGGTTTCTCTACTGGTGGCGTACACTAACAGTTCATCCTTGTATCATAGAGGCTAAATCACGGTACTTGCGATACAGCGCTTGACTATATTCAGAGGCGTCTTTAGCTGTAGATGTTCCAATCAAGCTCTTGCTCGACAGGAAGGTCGTGCTTTCCTAACCATAAGCGCAGCTACGGTCGCATTCTGGCCGAGGTAATCGGCCAATTCACAGCGTATTCGCAGTTACACTTAACGCAGTGTTGATTACGACTTTACGAGGTACGGAACGAGTGTGCGATATACTAGCGATACAGGCGATGTGCAGTATGGATACAAGGAGTGGAATAAGCAGCCTGTATGGAAATGTCAAGCCGCCAGCGGCAAGGTCAGAGACGTGAGATTGATAACATGTGGCTTCGCGATTCCTCAGAGTGCGGCCTCCGAAAGATCATCCTCTGAACGGGAGATCATAGGTCCTGGAGAGCCGAAGTCGGTGAACGAGGAGCCCGCAAGGGAGAGGCCTTCGTAGATCGTTTCCGGCGTGGCATAAAATGCTTCAGACGATGAGAAATCCATGACCTGTTGAGCCGTTGAATGTGAGCAACACATAGTACACAGGTCGAATGTGGTCAACGCACGGAAAAGGTGCTCTCCGTGGCGGTCAATGGGGGAGGAGAGGAACGATACTGTTCACCAACGGTCAGTCCGAAGGTGGCCTAACAAAGGCACTGTACTTACCCCGGACGTCATGGACAATGTGCTCTCAGTAATGAGCAAAGGCTGGACAGGGACGCTGCTAGTCTACGCGAAGAAAGTCTCAACACAATGTCACAAACAAAACACAAAACTCACCATCGCTTTGTCAGTGTCATCCTCGTGGTTGAACACAGATTCGTGGTCCTTTTCCCTCTTCTTGACCGCCCTCGGTCCCTTTCCCTTTCCTTTCTTGCTGTTCTTTCGCAGTTTGTAATTGGGGTGCAAGACCTTGTGAAGCTTCTTCAAGCGCTCCGCCTCTAAAAGGAAAGGTGCCCGCTGCTTTTTGGTCATGACTTTCCAAAGAGCGGAAGCGTCCTTGGAGGTAGAGACTTGTTGGTCGAAGTCTCCACCGTGATCGAGACCGTTTGTAGCGTTGAGGGAAGACCGGAAGAGTATGAACGCGTTGGAAGGGCGTTTGATATAACCGTCGCGATCTTGGAATTGACTGCGGGGAGTGCTGGACTCGGTAGAGGCGGTGGAAGGCATTATCATGTGTCAAGTGAAGCTATGGTGAAGTAGAATCGTTGTGAAATTGTCGTGGCCACACGCAGCGGTGGTGAATTGGGATGAATGTGAAGGTGAAAGTAAAGTGCAAAGTGGAATGGGCAGTGTTCGGCAAACATAAATCCTGTCACGTGTGCGCCACTGAAGGGGCACGACCTAGATCTTCCTATGGCTTCAACACCGGATGGCAGCCATAGAAGACCAGCAATAGCAGCGCTTGGTGTAGAGACACAATTTCTGTCTGAGCCTGGAGAGAGGTGAGACGGTCCGAGTCTACTGGCAGCTGGGCGATGCCGCAGTGCAACCCCATGGTATCCTACAACGAGACAGATTCACAGGAGCAATACAGCACTGTCAACACAGCGTGTTCGATACAGGAATTTTAATCCTATCCCTTTGACATTCGAGCGCAGCCCTTGCAGTACGCGTACTTCGTCTAAACGGAGAATCAGAGCTCGGGAGACTGGCAATGTGGCAGTCACCTCACCACAAGATACTAACTGATGGCGCCTGAGCATACTTCGAATTGACGCTCATGGTTGCTACCTTAGCGGCGGGAAGGATGAACTGCCTGCTTTCACAGCGAGAGCCATGCTGCCGAACCCAGATCGATATTGCAGTCGAGAGATTGAGATGTGGCTTCCCGAGAGGACAGAGGCTGAGAGAGTGAGATATCAGTCTACACAACCAAGGGTCTGGATGTGGGAAACTCTCTGAGTGCCCTGGTCATGGGCCAAATGAACGCGCATAGTAGGGGCGAACTATGGACATTAGACGAGGAATAGCGACTTGCAGTAGGGCTACCTATGTCAGCAGGTAGATTTGACCATGATTTCTTCTCTCTCTGGCCACGACGATCTCCACTTTGATTCTTTTGGTGGCGCATCATTCCCCGACTCATCAGAGATTCAGAGACAATTCTCCGTCCAGCGCTGCTACGGTCGACAGAGAGAACTTTATCAAAAGCTCAGGGGAAACTCCATGCAAGAATTTTCGTGCTCGCCCTCGCTCATACATAGCGCGGGATCCCAGAGGGGTTCCGGGTCAGAGGGCATGTTAGCTTCAATGGTAGCGGCTCTACTAGCACCTCAGACACACCTCTGGAAATACACAGCATTTGGGAAACGTTTTTTCTTGCTTCCTTGGCGGCTACGACACGTTGCCCTGATATTTGTTGACGATCCTCAAACAATAGGAAGCAGGTCACATTGTCGCAGCGCCTTGTCGCCAATGTGGTCTGAAAAATTGCAGAGACTAGAGATGATACTTGCAAGTGTCGCCATGCGTGCTTATAGAGGAGAAAGAATCGAAGAGTCGGAAAGACCAAGCGAAGACTCGGGAGAGGGAAGGAACGTTTCGGATATCCGGTCCGATCCCAATAGCGTCGCCGAAAATGGACTTGCAACGTTCTCATAGCGCTCATGTCCAGCGTTTCCCAGAATCCGTCCATCTCACACTCTGCGGCGGATCCGTCTTGGCTTCACACAATTTGACCCATTTCATACTCTTGCTGACCGGCGGATTCTGCACACGGTCCAAGCTTAGATCGCTTTGATCATTCCAACCATCCATGGCCTCCCTCTTTGACGACGACAAAGTTGCCTTTACAACGCCTAAAAAGCCCGCCGGAAGCTCTCCTCTCTTTCTTATTTCTAGGAAGATGTCGCCCTCGTCCCACGCTCTTACTACCGCTGCCAGGCTCCATGACACATCTTCGTATCGAAACAATCTGGAGTGTTCGCAAATGTTTCTGTCTAGCACGAATCCCTCTTCACTTCTTACCGCGTGCACTTTTCTCGAAATGTATGTCTCTGTCATTCTCACCTTCCCGGTGCTCTTCATCGACTTCCGATTTTCCAGACCCACGACCCCCCTTTCACATCCACGTCGTCACACCTGGTCGCGACTTGAGAAAATATCAAAACTGAGGACGATGCCCTTTTCTTGACATCAAGGCTGAGGACGACGAATAACCGTTTGTATGCCACCTAGCTCCCGAACCACAAACTCACGGAACTGTACAATCCCTCAACCCTACCAACACACGCGCATTGGGGATGCTTCCAGTCATCACACCGTCCATACCTCAGCAGCGAGACCCAAAACTCGATGAAGCCGCTCGTCTGGAGTGGCTTCAAAGAGCGATTTGTCGACCAGAAACGCATATCACCGACGAGCGTTTGGTGTACGCGTGCGGGGGAGAGAAGAAAGCTCGACGTCCAGGAGGAGGTATTATGGTTGAACAATTGGACGATGCATAGAGAAGGTTGAAGGATGTATGAGGTTTTGGGCGAAGAGAACGGCTTGTGATCACCCCCTCCAGAGAACAGCTACGGAGGCTGTATGATATGTCAGTTGACGCAACGACAGGATACCTTTGCACCTTTTCGCATTTGCTGTCACGAACGTCGTATCTACTTTTCATCAGGCGCAAAGCATGCAGCAGCAGCTTTTCTGACTGGTGATTCTCATCCTCACCTATCCTGCAGAAAAGCTTGAAAAGAAGACAGTTATCGAATCACGATTCGGAACAGTCTACATCTTCCACTTTGTTTGCCAATACAGGCAATGCATTCTGAAAGGCGCGCAGATTCCTCGATGTACATTCTAGATCGTGATTCGATCTCTATGGATCATCGATTGGCACTCGCCGCTCACAATTCTGAGGATGAGTGGCGCAAGCCCCAGACTCGGACCCAATAGCCACATCGTCCCTGTTGCAGTCTCGCAACTCCTCTTCCCTGGATCTGGGGGGGAATCAATTTTCGAAACTAAGAACATTGTTGGGGAACAAATTCTAGCACAGTGAATAGTGGCTCTACTACCACCCACCCTGAGTGCGCGGGAGACGACATAGTAAGGTCGCTGGTCCACAGCACTCGGAAATCAAGCCACGAGGCAAGCATTTCAGGTGGCTTTTGCGCAAAACATGGTTAACACTTCTGGGCTAATAATGCGTTTGCCTGGAAGACAATGCTAGTCGGTGGTAGAGTTATACAAGACTCTGCGTGTTTGAAAGGTGACCCCACTCCAACAAGATGTCCCCTGCCATCGTCATCTCGCTTTACTGTACCGCTGCTCCCAACCCCGTCTGAATACGCAGATGAGTCTTTGGATTGGTTTCTCTACGTTTGCTGTTTGTGGGTTCCGAGTTCGTCTCTAGTCTTCTATCGTTGATATATCACTCAACCATAAGTACTTTGTAGGAGCTCCCCGGTTACAAGTACAACGCCATCCACCAGTCGCTGCAAAATTTCACCGACTTTGCTACGACAATTCCCGAGTCCCGCGCAGCTACAGTACTGCTCAAAGCCCGAGTCTACAATTCGGGAGACAATCCTCTCGGACAGTACCAATTTGAACGCGATCAATCCCGCCTCCCACTAACTTTGTTCGCCCCGGAGCGTCTTAATTGCGAATTGCGTAACCATGTGCTTGTGAATGTGCACTCGTCTTAATCTTACTCCTTAGAGCCCCACTTCCGGTCTGCTCCGCTTGACCTTCTGAAGTGCAGTACTTCGCAGAACCACTCTCCGCCAGAACATTACTATGGGCAAGCAGGGTCCCGCTCAAAACGCGAGACCACACAGACGAGCAGGCGTACGTGCATCTTTTTCCCTTCGTTCGCGTCTCATACTCATTCTACTTTCCAGTTCTCAAAACGCACAAGAGACCAACACTTAATCGAGCCCAAATCCCTGCCGCAAATTGGCACGCACTCCTCGATTTCGCACAACACTTAACACCGCTCCCAGTTCGAAATAGCTACCAGCTTGGAGGAGGCCAAGCAGCATCGCTTGATTCCTTCAAGCGCGATCCCTTCATTGAATGGGAGTCAACTAAACGTATCCTATGAAGGTGCATTGCATCTGCTTGTGGAGGAGCGAGAGCTCTCGACAGTAGGCGAGAAATGGTCGCTCTTGCTTGGACCGCTCAAGCCCTTAGGGTCACTTGTGTCAAGATGTACGAAGCAGTGGGCGGTGAAAAAATGGGTGTCAGTTTGGAGCCTAGTTTCTGATGTGACCGAGATGCACCTGATGTATATATAGATTACTTGACTCTATACTCAGCGCCTAGTAGCGGCAATCCTTAACTATAATTTAAGATCGACATTCTATTTCATACTGATTACTCAAGTACACTGCCCTCTCACTGCGAGCTTTTTGATACTTGGGCGGTCAATAGGTCCCATAATAAGGACAAGGATGTCCATATTTCGGTGAAGGAGAGCTTTAGGCCTAACCTTAGGCCTAGGATTACCTTGCTGCAAGCTAGCGATTGCCTCATGACTCGCGCTGGCTTCATAGAGTCAGCCATATAATAAGAACTAGTTCTTGTCCGAGGGCCGAGAATGATAATTGATACTATGAAAGAGATTTGAGAATGGGCCGCAGGCTCGACGACGCCCAGTCCGTTGTCCGCAATATGTATGCGCATCAGAATTCTTGTCATGGCTCATCGTTTGCGGTTCAGCCCAGGCAGAGTAAAAACAATTTGCACAAGCGCTATCATCTGCATCAAGACAGTCGTACTGTTCAAGTACAGTTTCCCCACCGCCAGTGATCTTCGCGTGACTGTACACAACCTGGTCACGGACTCTGCGCCGCCGAGGAGCCGCAGCCTATAAAGAAGGCCAAATATCAGGATACACACAGGAATACACCGACCGGTTCGCAAAGGAATTTTTGGAATACGCGATGGACACCGGTCGATTCTCTTGTGAAACACACCCCCAGAGACGAACAGAGAAGGCAGACGCGGTATTCAGCATCAATAGCTGAGGCTAAATATAGCCGTTGAATCAAATCACCTGTCAATCCAAATTCACTCATCGTCCTCCTGTGGTCCTCCCACGACATGTCGCATGCCTCGGGGGAACGGACCATGAATGACTAGACGACCCCTGGCCCGTACCTCTCCGCCTCTCAGCACCAGGCGGATCCAGGTGCGCGTCACGCACGCCTCTGCAGCGATTGGAGATTCCTGTATTCTGCAAGTTCTTCGCCATCATAACTTAGCTCGCATCACATTTGACCTTCAAGTGCAAATCCATACAACAGTACATACAACTTCAGTAGGCGGTAATATGACATAGAAACTATAGACGTCTCAGGTCAGTCCACATTGCAAAATCTGGTCTGAATATCATATTGATAATGATTTACAGTAACATCTTACTCATCTGACTGCGAATCAAGCGGTTTTGAAGGCATCAAGTCACATGTGGCGTAGAAACAAGTCTCAGTGCTCACGAGCGCTGTGCTGGACTGTGGGATGGTCATCTCCAAAACGTTCAGTCAAGGTCGGTATACTTCCTGATTTGGCTGCCCTTTCCCCTAATTCTTGAACCAACCACCATCGGCGGCCCCTGACTCCCCTCAAAATAGGACAGAAGCGCGAACATAATGATAGCATGCGGCGGCTTGCATCCGCGTCTGGCCCTCCCAGCATCGCTTCGCCTAGGCACCATCAGCTCGAGCACTGCTGAGCTCGTTTCACCCTTTTGTCACATGCTTCCCGATTGGTCGCATCAACATCGCAGCAATCTCAAGCAAACGTGACGATACAACGGAGCGAACGAGCGCATGGCCATGCAGGATGTCCGGTCTCATGTGAACATCAACACAATCTCAAGCATGCATGTGCTCTGCGAAACAGGGCACGCGTATCGAAAGCCAGACTGTGGTCTCATCCTTTCTAGTGTGGTTGGCGCGTATAAAAAGGTGAGTGTTTGACGTAATAGCCCAGTGCACTTCTCCAGCTCACTAATCTCCACACGATCTCATTCACAATGAAGTTCTTCGCCTCCGCTGCTCTCAACCATCCGCGCTCGTCGTCCGCTCTCGTCGCCGCTGAGACCCACACCATCAACCTTCACCAACAAGTAAGACCATCGTCCTTGCTCATCTTCGTCGCGTCTTTGACACCGTCTTGTAGTGTGGCTACGGAAACCCCTCCCCCACCCTCATCAGTCCAGAGAGGGGGTGCCCAGTTCTCTCTACCGGTGGCGCGTACAACCAATGGAGGACAGATCATCGAGGCTTTCGCGTAAGAGCCCTCACTCCGAGCCGTCTGCACTGAAATCTAACACCTCTTGGCATATAGATACCTCCAGTCCTGGGTTTGTGACGCGTCTAACTCATGAGTTCATGCGGTCCTGATATCGTCTTGCAACAGGCTGCATGCGGTTTCAACGGAGAGCACTGCACTCTCATTGAGACCACCTTGAAGAACCCTACCACCGCCGGCAGCGGTCCAGCACTGGACAATCTCCGCTCATCCCCCGTACGTATCACACGTCGGTCGGCTGGCTTCCTGCAATTGACATGTTTAGCTTTCTATAGCCAACACGCTTTTCTCGGTCAACCTCTGGCTTTGGGTATGACTGCCTCACTCCTCAATTAAGTTGTGTATCAATACTTTAACACGCTTTTTACTAGAGTACCACAACGCTGTGACGGTGCCGTAGCCGACCCTGTATGTATCTTGCTTGGTTGGAGATCTCTTTCCCAAACTGATTTGATGCTCTGCAGCACTAGCTCCAGCTGGCAAGACCGCCTTTGCCACGTCTCCACCGACACCAGCGTTCAGTTGCTTGCCAGGACCAACAACGAGAGTCTCATTCCCCCCGTGTTCACAACTGTGCTCATTGGTGGCGAATGAGTCCAACTCTGGCCATAACTTTCTGCGATTAAAACGCAATGTAACAATGGCGCGACCTGCACTTGCCGTTCAAAATGTTTTTGGGTCTTGTTGTGCATGCGCAATAAATAGTATAATTATCTGTCATTCTGTTTGTTCTATGGAAATGCTATGTTGCATCGACAAAAATATCATCACGTATGAAATATGCTATTCGAGTCAGTTCAAGTCTGGTCGAAGTCGCAGTGTACGTGCATGATCAAGAACTATTGGTTCTTGTATTATGCCTATCCGGATCGATGAGCTCGCGACGCTGGACGACGTCGTAAGAATACAGTATCACTGTGTAGTGGTGAGAACCTTCCTTGCCCTTCGCAAATTCTGATCACTAGACTACAGCATAATTCATGGTAGGAATGCTGCCATTTCAATTGCCTCCCTCCGCGTCGGTTTGTGATTCGCGCAAGTTTCCTAAATCAACATGCTAGACCTGAACTGAGGGCAAACTCACCCAAGGAAGGCCACTGTTCTGTAGACTCAACGTTGCCTTTCTTTCGACGTCATGTCCCACGCCTCTCGGCAGTCGCATAGGTTGTACATAGACTGCACACAACTACAACGACGTCGTCCTCCCGAGCCCCGACTCTGGAATACATGTATGGTTCTCTATACCGCCACACATTCTACAAACAAAAAAACGGTCAGATAGCAAAAGTACGTATGGACAATGAACAGACTAGAATGTAAAACAGAATATAAAGTTAGATAATGTTATGGTTTATTGTAGTAACTTGCTGAGATCGTGACTTCGTCGTCAGTGTAAGCATCAAAAAAACGGTCGACTAGCCATTCTCGAGTGCCTGTCCCTTTGTGCAATCTTCCACTAGCACTGCACTACCCTTCACGCTTCGCGCCCCCTACCCCCCCCCAATCTTCTTCTGCCCTCCCGACATGTAACCCTCAATTTCTTAACTCCGTCGAAGAAGGCGCACCATTCCCGATCGGGCACTTGCCCACCGCTTAGGCAATCGCGAGCGTTGATTCCGCACCATATCTCCTGCCTCTTCACATATTGGCCACAAAGCTTTTCCCGTCACAGTCCCTTCCACCACTCTCATTGCTCGAGAAGCCTCGTACTCCTCTTCAGACGACTTAGGACCTGACACGATGAGTCAACGGCCGCAGTGGATTTTGCCAATATCGAGCTGAACCATACGCCGACTGCGTGGCGGTTCCGTCTATCGCTCAGGTGTGCTGGTGCTGGGAAGGTTGGAGAGGTGGGGACCGTGGGAAGAGGACTCGCTCAGAGCCTCGCACTCGACTTCCTCCCTATGGTCCTCAACCCCCAAACTCCTCATCCTCGTCATTATCCTCATCTGAATCGCTTCAGCGGGCCCTGGACATTGCGAGAAGAATGCTCTGCCGATGTTTTGATGCTCTTCTGGTGGTGCGACGATGGCCCACCGAGAGCGGAACGGTGTAGCGTTTGCGCGGGGTGGGGACTGACGCTCGCGTGGCGCGACGAGGGGATAGAACGGGGCGGGCAGAACCGCTCTGGGACGAAGTCATCGATGTGGCTGATTATATTGACGACGTTGAGGACGCTTGGTTGGGCAGTCCCAGAGAAGAGATAGCTGGCCGATAATGTGGCGGCGAAACAGGGTGATAAGGAGCCCTATGCGGAAAAAAAAATGGAAAAAAAAAAAAATGGCGGCTATTGGGCGGTGAAGCATAGTCGCCTGTGGATATGTGAAAGCCGGCTAGCGGAAATGTTTTGGCGGAATCCAAGTGTGGACTGATTGTCGCCTGCTGTGAGTGATATCGATTATGGAGGGTGGTGGTGGCGACGGTGTGAACGGCGTCTGGGGTGTGATAGACCAGCTTCTGAAACTTGCGTGTAAGTCCAGTATGGCTGTGGTGTAGCGATGGAAGACAATTCCGAAGGCTGGCGTGTGAGTCCGCTATGCTGTGGTGTGGCCAATGGGAAGACGTTTGTTTGGCGCGATTGGATAACGTCTGGCCAACTTGAGGTAGGTCCAGAAGAAAAGATTGGCAGGCGCAGTGTGCAAATTTCTTGCCGAATCTCGCGCCCCAGCTCACCGATCACGAATCTGCACCTCCGAGAGGTCCTCGCGTAGTTCTTGGACCTCACGCTTGACATTCGTGCTTGACCTCCTTTGCATACAACAGAAGCTCTCTTGGTCCCCCTCCTCCTTCTTCCTTCTCCTTGTCACTAGCCATGCGTTCAAACGTCGCTCATGCGCTCCTCCCACGCGCGAACATGGCCGATCAGTCCATTTCTCTAGCTTTTTCGAAGCCTTAGCGATGGTGACAGAGTGACCTGACGTCAAGGTGCCTAGAGCGTCGAATTGGGCCATACAGAGGCGGGGCGTCTCTGAGGGCGATGAGACTGACGATAGATCACCCAGAACGCATTGAGTGTTGATAATTTGGGTGGTGGGGAATAGTGGGACTTGTGCCGAGACGGTGTGGGCGACACATTTGGTGAAGAGACAGGGCGCCTGGGTGGCGTGGTCGGAAGCGAAGAGTTCAATTGAGAAAAGGCTGGATCGCTGTACTTGTTGGACGTATTAGCTGGCCACGCCTTTTCCTTGCCCTTAGAGGCGCCCTTCGAGCTCTTGTCCCGCGCCTTGGTCTCCTGGATCACCTGCTGCGCAGGTGTGAGCTCCTTCGTCGGCGTCAGCTTGTTCTTGACCGCCGACCAGATCCCGTTGCCCTCCTTCTGCGACGGCGACGGCGACGGCGGATTCGGGTTCGGCAGCGTCTGCGCGCGCGATGGCGGTGGCGGTAGGGAGCGCGTGCTCTCCAGCATCGCCAGGACCCTGTCTTCGACCAATTTGCGTCCGGCGGCCTCTTCGGTTAGAATCCGCTCTGCCTCGCGTCTACTGCGCTCCCGCTCCCGCTCTGCTTCGGCTTCGAGCTCCGCATCGGTAGGGAGAGCGTTTGGCGATTTGGCGGGCGACATCCAGGTTCCCATGCGCTGCGCAAAGGTCGCTGCGATCTGCGACATGGACGACGACGGCGACGGTGAGCGCATCCATCGGCTATCCTCCTCCTCCTCGTCGCCGTCCTCCGATTCGCCTCCGTCGCTGTCAATGCCCGTGAATGTGTTGGGTATGAATTCGTTCCGTAAAGGCGAGGGCGGTCTGCCCGACGGAGACGTCTTTTCTGGCTGAAAGGAATTACGGCTGCTCAACCAGGGATGGGCATCGTACTCACCAGCGTCAAGGACGTCTGGGACGGGCTGGTCATGCGTCGGGCGCCAGATGACCCAGATCCGGCGGAGCCAGGGAGGTGCAGGTGCAAGTTGACCGAGCTCATCGAGCGAGTCGACTGGTGCGATGGGCTGGACATCGTGGGCGCCGTCGGGTGTCTTGAGGAAGGAACGTCGTCAGCGCCGACGACGGCGTTGGTGTGGGAGCAGCTTGAGAAAGAAGTTTGAAGAAGGCAACTGCCAAATTTAGGTGATCGCGCGTTTTAGCGTCACCGTTCAACTCCTTCGCTGCATTTACACGTCCCGCGTTTCTAGCTGGAAGGATAGAAGGAAACAACGTGCAGATAGCATTCAATTCCATTGTACTCGTGCCAAACATGTGGCGTTATCCCAGACGTACATAGATGTAAAAGGTGGCTCGTTCGTGAAGGGTGAACGATAGATGAGAAGAGTCCGCGAGATAAGTTTCGGCTCAGTAAATCTACAGAAATGATACAAAAGACAAGGATCACAAGGGTTGCGCATAGTTATTGTGGCAATGGAAAAGCCTGTTGTAGGCTATCCGGAGAAAGGGCTTGGTGACGCCAAGCAGGACAATCGTTCTGTTTCTTCATGTTCGTGGAAAGGGGGGAAACCTTGGGAGCATGTCTTTCTCGTCGATGCTAAAGATACGCCGTCAGTAACAAATACTCACACAAAAAGATCACAGACCCTTCGCAAGGAGTCTTCGTCCGATTGTGCTGCATCACCACTTTCGGAAAAGGTGGGATGTCCATCCGTCGTCCTGTAATGGTCCTGCAGACCCAACAGTGTCTCAAAGCTGTACAGCTTTTTCAGCGGCGAGTGATTACACGAAGCTTCTTTGCCCGTTTCACAGCACGTCTTCAGGCAGAGATCGCAGCAATAAAGCTTCTGGGAAACGTTTAGGATTTACACGCTTCAAGAGCTCCAAAACACCCACTGGTCTCGGTCGCGCCACTGCTCTGTCATATATGGATAAATTTGACGATCCAGCAGTAGCTTGAGGTCGCAGGGGATCCTTGAGTAAAGGTAGTGGCCCCTCTGTCGTCGGGGCGACTTGTGTCTTGGATTCAAGCTGGTCAATAGCAGGTCAGTGCAAGAGGATTGAAGTTAGACTCGTCGTCCTCACCGAAGGAACAAACGTGCTATCAGCAATCCTCCGCGCCTCCGCGCTTCGCACCACCGAATCGAGGTAGGACATTGTCTGGGTGTGGTCTTGGAAGCTCATGGAGATCGAAGGTCAAGACGCAAGGTGATAAACTGTAGCCAATCCAGTCTCTCTTTATATGAGGCCCAACATAACAGCAGCAGTACGCGATCGCCAGGGTGCCAAGTCCGGATCAGCGACTTGTTTACCGAATAAGTTTTCCGGAGTACATAGCCATGCAAGTGGTTGCCAGGGTTGAACTTGTTGCGTGGCCGAAAAGCAGCGGCGGCAAAGCGAGGGATGCCACTAGACTTTACAGAGAGAAAGGGCCAGAGTCTCAATCAAGCGAGGCTGAACGACTCGAAAAGTAGCGGTCACTGGCAAGGGACGCGTGAGAATCTTTCCCTCAATTCCACTCTGGCACGACAAAAACGTAGCGAGTCCTTCCCGATGGCAGTCTGCAGAGACTCCGCGGCAAGAGTACCCAGAGTCGAAGATCTTAGATCGTGTCGTCGCCTGGTCGTCGCATTACGAACGTGATAGAGACCGGATTTAGCCGAGGCTGAGGCTAGAATCTCACTTCGGCCATCGGCGAATTGGAACTCTGACTTGATTGATTGAACACGATCCGAAGATCCCTCCTGCCGCCGAATGATAAACGCTATGCTAGTCCGCAACGAAGTGTACGGTCTAAACCTTGGTTCGCTACGCTGGTGATGAACTGTGTAATATGCCAAAGTCAATCACAAGGGGCAGCTAAGTCTGCTTGGCGCGAATCGTCAGTGCAGTACTTTGCCTCGACTTAGATGGCGTACGCGACCCGGAAAGGCCATAACAGAACTTATCAAGAATCAAACTTGACGGCCGGAGCGAGCCGATGACACCAATGAGTCAATGACGAACAGATTCTATTAGAACTAAGAGAAGAAGACATCGTAGCATGAGATTGTACGCCGCAATCTCACGTCTAGCGTATTAAGCATTCATAGCACTCTAGAATACAGTGTAAAGATTATTGCCGAGTGGATGTGCGCCCATGGACCTCAAGATGATGTTTCTCCATGCCGGGACCAGTCAAGAACCATCGCTGGCAGTGGCGGCATTGATCGAGTTGGTGTACAGTTCTCAAATGATTCGGCATTTGATCTCTGTGAACCTCTTGACCACACGGTTGAGCGGTCCGACTGGGGCGTTGCTCGCATACCATTATATGGTGGACTCTTAGAAGATGGTCCTTCATAGAGCCCGAGTAAATCCAACTATTGCATCGAGAGCATTGAAGAGCCTTGTGGACGTTTGTGAGATGTTTCGTCATTTCGTCCCCGGGAGCTATCCATTGCATGCATTTAGTGGCTCCAGTCGTCCACAGACATTGCTCCAGCCCATGAATACCTCTAAAATGTTCCGGCATTCCTGCTGGATGTAGCATTCCGCACGAAGAATTATGAGGACATGGGACGAAATGGTGCTCCTTTGCGAGATGAGCGTCTAGCCCTTCTGGGCGAATCCACTGACCACACGTCGTAGAGGAGGAAGCTCCCGACGAGGCCGGCTGATTACACGCAATAAGACCATGTACATGCGTTTGATGATCAGCCCACTCGTCGGCATACAGTTTAGCAGTGCATTTCCCTTCGAAGCAGCGGGTCCTTTGACCTCGACAGTGGTGCTACACATGAGGGTTAAATAAATGCATCAATCAATCCCGAAAACCCACTTGAGACATCTCATTCTGGTCCTTGAATCCAAACCCGCAACCAGAGCAAGTTGGATGATTCGGAGAATTGCGGTAATGCTCCTTCAGACCTTGCTCTGAGTTGAACGTATTGTGGTTCGGGTTACGGTGGGGGCATGTAATATGGTTTCTAGCCATACATGAGACGCATCGAGGGTCGCAATTGCATTGATAAGAGACTGGGGCGGAAACGCTGCCGGGATTGTTGGTATGCAACTTAGAGGGAAGCTCATTAGTAACTTGAGAGGATTATTCGGGATAGCAATTCACCTGCATGTTGCTCTGATACTGATTGGTTCTTGGGCGGGAATGGAACGGTTGTTGAGTCTGCCTGTCAGAACGGGTCAACGAAAAACCTTAGCGATGTCGGAGAGAACGATCTACCCGCGCCCTCTGTTGCTACTATGTCTTCCCTATTAATCCCAGTCAGAGAAAGAAGCTTGAAGGCTCAAGAGGCTCACATAGTTTGAGCTGCTCGAAGAGTTGGAAGGCTGCATTGTCGGATTCGGAGTGTTGGACTTCATCACGGTTCAACCTCAGGCTAAATACTACCAGCACCAGTAGCTGTACAACTTCTCCGAAGCCCCGCGCCCCACACCTAACACGAGGCCACATACACCGCCAAAGAAGAGGCATGTAGACCGCTGCGCTGATGTGTAGTAGTGATGTGAAGCTGTCGAATCGTGGCTGCTATCAGCTTCTAGACACCATTCACATCATGAGAAGGACGAAGGCGAACAAATATGGGCTTACATTGACAGCAGAAG
This sequence comes from Strobilurus luchuensis, assembly GCA_019915105.1. NCBI lineage: Eukaryota > Fungi > Basidiomycota > Agaricomycetes > Agaricales > Physalacriaceae > Strobilurus > Strobilurus luchuensis. The sequence goes on along the minus strand of JAHLMJ010000025.1, from coordinate 244,072 downwards.
CAATATAGTTGGCTCCATAGCATTTTACTGGGCCGGAAACAGAGGAAACAGAGAAGACAGCGCGTTGAATTGGAATTCAAGAACTGCGTCATGTTGGACGCGTTCAACGCGTTGAGTCACCGAAGCAAGAGGGATCGTCGTATTATATACAGCAGTTCTATTCATTTCGGCGAGTAGACGCTACCCAGGACCGCGAGACATTCAATTCGTCGCAGCTTGGTGTGGTAGAAAGGACAAACGAACGTCTGTGGCGTGGGAAAACGACAATGATGACTCGTGAACACGCCGATATCTCATGACTATTACGGCTCTGCTTCTACAAGCGCAAGGGCAACACACTGCAACACGTGTAGTTCTGTGAGCCACTGCTGTCAATTAACTCAAAAGAATGACTCGATACTAGAATCCCTGTCGAATTGCACATGATGAGATAGCGGTACGATCTGTAGTCTTAGGTGAAGTCCCGAAACTTGGCCCTATACATAAAATGGTGCAACTTCGGGAGTTCACCTTTCGAGCTCATCTGAGCACGGTCACGCTCTCAACTTGTCCAACAAGAATCCCATTTCGGTCTTACACAGGACTACTGTATCGAGGCAGCTGTCGCCGTGAGTCGGCGACTCGTGAACGACACGACCGTTTCATGCATTCCGCTACGTCACGGACATGTACATGAGCCGCTTTACCTGGTATCCTGCTACCAATGCTGGTAGGGGATGTGCAAAGTGTCAAAGACTCAGTCTGTTGCTGCAAAGGTGGACTATTACTACGTTCTCATTTTGCTCCGTGATCTTCAACCGCTGTTCTCTGGTTGAACGGTGATTTTCCAGCGCTGTTCTCTGGCTGGACCGTACCCAATTCTGGCAGCCATGAGGAGCCTGTCTAGATTTGTGGACATGATGTAGTGACATTCGCGAGTCGAAGCTGACACTGCAAACTCAGGATCCTTACGGCGGAGGTTTTTTCGTCCATAGTGCTATCATGCACGCGCAAACAAATCCGTGATCGTTTCATGTCTCGACAGAGCAAATCAGCATAGGCCAGTCGCCGTGAAGTAGCTCCACAGCATCTGAGTCACATTAACATTGGATAGCGCGTAGCAAAGTAGTTAATAGGAGGCGTATTCATACCCGCTCACAACCGCAGTCCAAAGCGGTTCGTACATGTTCCTAACATATAAGCTACGTGCTAGATATCGGCCATTAACCTGAGCTAGAGAACGCCAAAGTAGAATAGCACTCACACAATACAAATACAACCCATGGTGAATTTGGGTACAGGACAGAGCTAAACGTTTCCGAGGGCAGGTTGGGCCTCGAAAGGGAGCATCGACGCCCTGCTATATCATCCCATTAGCACAACCACGAGCTGCTGTGTTGCAGCAAGATCGGATCTTACCATCATACCATAATCATAACAATTCGCGACTTGGAGGCGTATTCATCCCTGCCAGCTCGAAGGGTAGGTCATACATATTCCTTTTGCAAATCCTTCAAGCAAGGGTCAAACGAAATGACAATCGTCAAGGACGATAGAAAGGCAGAGCGTACCTCACATCTTAAATACTAACACTGCATAGAGCATAGCCAAGACGGAGTGGTCGAGCAAATCTGGAAACGTCGTTGCATCTGAGAGGATATTGGACGATTGACAACAATAGAAATAGAAGCGGTTACCTTCCACTTCGTCCCATAGTGAGCCAACCACGAACAGGCGAGCCACCGTCTCTCTACATCTTCGACGCCTTCATATACGCGAGACGTTGCCAGCGGTGATTGGATCGCCGCAGGGTAAATCTCAAGGGAAGCAAATCGCTGATAACTGTGGCGGCGCAGCAAACCCCGAGTTAGTAGTACGCCCGTGGTCTGCGGTTCTCGATAACGACTTTTGCGTACAGCACCGAGGTCGGCGTCCAGACTGATACACGGTCGCTGTGTAAATCAGCGACAATCCGCTACATAGTTGTCAAAGCCTTTTGATTTTGCAAGTAAACTTCAAACTATACTTCCGCTAAGAAAACGAAGCAGTAGTCCTACCCGGCACCGATTTCTACAGCCCGCTGACTATGAAAGACAGCGACGAAACATGTGCGGCTCGCCAAAGCATGGGCTCGCCCGTCTCGATGAAGACAGCGCCTCATAGAGTGTTGTGCTCCGCTGGTGGACTAGTCAATCCCAGCCACTCGTCAAAACTTCCCTCGAGCTCGAGCTCCGCAAGCAATTCAGGCCGATGACAAGAACATGTCACGAAGTTTACTTGTACATCGCGAACGTTGTCACGTTAATACGTCGTCCAGAGGGGCTTCAGACGGGCTTGTAAAATCTGTGTCTCGTCAGGGTGTCGATGCATGTGATGCTATGCCTAGACACGCACGTCAAACCTGAGCTTCAAGGACAGAAAGACAACATGCTCACCGTCCTGATTCTGCTCGTCTTCAGGCGCAAGCCGGCGTCTAAGCCCAAGATCTTCGAGCGGGCCTATCCAAGAGAGGCCTGACACTAAACCCCAATTCCAGATCCCTCACGGCAATCTTGTCGGGCACCCTCTCTAATCTACCCTCATACCACTCCATCACCCGCTTTGCATCTTCAGTGGTGACCAGCTCCAGTGTACCTGTCCCAGGTTCTGGCAGCGCGCGAACGGCATATCTAGTCAAATTCAGGTCGTTCTGGAGAAGAGAGCCGAGTAAGCTCTCGCCAAGCCACCAATTCTTGTACAGTAACCGGCGATTGGGCAGTGGCGCGGAGGGAGAGGAACGTGGCGGGGCGCAACCGTCGACGTGAAGCGAGTATTGTGTGTAGGTGGGCGTGAGGGCGTCACCGGGTGATCTTGGTAGAGAGATGCTGGTGGGATCGTTCTCGACAACAGTGCTGGGATCGGGGGTCGGGATGCTTATGGAGATCCTGCTGGACTCTACATGCATCTCCCCCTGCTCGCCCCATGTCATTGAGAGTGACAGACCCCGATTCGCGCGGATGGCGGCCCAGGCATCCTGGGCGCCTTGAGCGTTGTCCGCCCATTGAATGTGAGCAAATCCTTTGCGCGCTTTGTCCACGGAAGGTTTGATGCGCACCTCTCGCACGCTGCCCGACCGCTCTGCCCACGCGTTGAGCGCGATGTGTAGTGTTTTTACGTGTGAGAGAGGGATGTAAGGGATGCTGCCAATCCATAGCGTGCCATCGTCCTTCGCTGCGTCATTCGGAAATGGGGAGACAACGGATCGTATCTGGGATTTCGCGTACGAGAGTTTGAGTCGATGCCACACGCCTGTTGCTGCGTCGCGTAGCCTTGTGGTCGTCCGATGTTGCATGGCGACGCGTGCGTGTTCGATTGAGTCGAATTCGAGGAAGAAGTACGTGTGTTTGCGTGCAGTTGGGTTGCGCACGGCGTCGCGCAATGCCTTTCGTCCGCCAATAATTCCCGGGAACTCCTTCAACCCCTCACTTTGTAGAATTTCCTCCACTGACATCCACGCGGGGACGCCTTGTATATATAATACCTATGGTGAATTCTGCTGGATGCTTTGGCTAGAACGAGAAGTAGTACGCACCTTGTTCGGCGTTTCCGGAGGTAATTCATCCCATTCCTCTTCCAAAGATGTTGGAGCAGAATGTCCCTCCATGGCCTCGTGTCGCTGGCGCATACACGTCGTCGAGAGCACCCGTCTGGAGCCGGTCACTCGACACTTCGTCGTTGCTGTACATGAAGGACTAGCTGTTGTCGTTGCGCCTTTCCTGATAGAGTGCCTTGCTGTCCTGCTAGCAGCGCGCCTCGCTATTCCGCCAAGCATCGTTGTGGTCGATGGCCAAGTTTATATCAAGTCCGCAAAGTCCGTCCCGGTCCGAGCAAACCTGACACAGCCACTACAATCGAATTCCTTTTTTTTTTTTTTTTTTTTTGAGGAACGTTAGGTAGCTAAGACTAGAAACAAAGTTAATAATCATCGCCCGTTGTGATGAGCCAGGAAATTGAAACCAAGCTATAGTTAGAGAGCCTCATGGAGGAAATGCGTATGCACTGACACCGGAACCGGCCTTTGTGTGGGACTTGAAATCGCCACTATCGTCTCCGGTAACTCTTCGAGTTCACCATCATAAACGATCGGCTTAACCTTCCATCAGGTTACACCCACTAAAACCCCCTTCTCTTATCCAATCTTCGGGCAAGACATCCTCATCCAGAAGGGTACCACTCCAGGTACTCAGTACTAGGACCTTACTGATTGATTTTTTCGCGTATCGGAGCTCGTCAACCATCATTCTGTCTAGAGTGAGTCTTGTGTTCATTGCATAGATCCATCTGTTTCGAACCTCTCTTACAGAGGCCGCATCGCCACCATCACAGACCCTGGCGTTCCTGATCTTCCAGATCAGGTGAGCCGATTCTGATATCAGAATTCGTCGGAGTCTCGATGCGCCTCTGTCAGGTTTGTCTTGATCCCCAACCACGTATGAGCCGCATGCCAGCAGACTCCCCAACGAGACGTTTAGCTCTTCGCCCGTCTTCAGCTGCCATAGCTCGGAGGCCAGCTCCCACACTTGGCTCTGTCCTGGTACCTCGCATTCAAAAAGGATATGGTTCATCGTTTCAATTGACCCGCAATGTGAGCACGTCGCACGATCCTGGTATTCCGGATTTTGAGTCATCAGCCAGTAGTTCCCCACTTTGTATCCGTCGTGCATCGTCATCCAGAGGAAGAAGCGTGCGCTCCTCGATATATCCTTGCACCGGATGGACTTCCAGATGACTTCTTTTGTCGGCTCGTCACCTTCCTCGTCCGCGCCGCCAGCGACAGCAAGATCCATATTCCTAGTTGTGCCTGTTCTCTCGAGTTTTTCCTTGTATTTTTCTTTGTTCATTTTGATGTTTCTAATTGCTCTGTAGGCCTTCGATTGAGTCATGTTGCTCAACTTCATTCCGTCGCTAGTTGTTCCACGGGTAATTGTGTCGTTCGATAGTCTGTGGGCAACGCGGTCGCATCCGATGTCTGCCAGTTTATCCGCCTCTTCATTGCCTTCAACGCCGGAGTGACCTTTCACCCACTCAAAGTACGTCTCCCCCGAGCGTTGTCGAAGTTTCGAGACTATTAGTTCTACAAGGTGTGTATTAGCTGTGTTCTGGAATCCGTCGTCCTCGGCCTTGGCGAGGGACGTTGTGAAGGTATCGATGACATATTTAGAGTCTGTTTTGATTCTCATGTCTACATCCAGTGGGACGGCGTCGAGCGCCTCTTTCGTGCCGAGTAGTTCGGCAACCTGGACAATTGAATTCCTCAAACTAACACCGGGGGCACGGCCCATGGCATCAGTGTCGTGGTTCCTTTATGGAACCATGCATGTAACTAGTTGGTTTTCGGGATACACAGACCGGCGTCCCGGCATTTCAAACTGGTTCACACTTGGTCAAATATTCCCGAAACATGTATATTGATTTTTTAAACATGATAATAAATCTTTTATGAATGACCATTTTTTTTATCTATCTGTTCAAATAGGTACCAAGAGTCTTTCCTACACAACAATGTACTACACTTTTGACTTGCATGAATATTGGATACCCCATTCTTGACGAGACAGACAGTGATGTGTGAGTGGAACCCAATTTATATATAATTGGAAGAGGGTGGGCAGATATACAGCTTGGGACAATGAGGTACAAAGGTCAGACTGCATGCAGCAGTTAAGTACAGCAAGTTGACTGTGTTGGCACTGCAGGCATGTCCACCATCACTCTGCTATCAAGACTAGTCAAGCTGAGTTGATGTGTGATAGTTGTGTGAAATATGCATATGCACTAGATACATGTCTTCAGCCAAGCTGGCAATGAGTTGAGCAGCCACTCAAGGAATTGTTATTCCAGTGTCCTGCATCAGCATTGCTACTAGGCCATATACCCATCCCATGCACCCAGGCAGTTGCATCTGCAGCACTCGATCATTCTACAGGCAAAGTGAAGCTGTTACGGTCATTATCCTGTGTTGCAGAGGCCTTGTCATAAGGGCTTATATGCATTGGCGTGGCGTTGCGAGCCAATATAGTGGCCAAAATGACTTGGATTGTCATCTAGCTAGCCTATTTTCGAGGCATATAGACAGTGTCGTTCACTGAGTTATCTAGGATTCAAACAGAGAGGGTGGTGAGAGGTCCCCAGAAGAGTATGAGGCCTCAATGGGTCTGTGCTGGCTGAAGGCAAGAGATCATTGCTGAGATGATTGGACTAGTGAGTCCAATCATTGGTCTTGAATCACTTGACAACATTGAGCACAATCAATGCACATTCTGCTCACTCATAGGATAGAACAAAAAGAAACTAAATAGTAAGCCAAAGGTAAAACAGTACTACAATTGTGCAGGCATAGCGGGTGTTATTACTTGAGGTTCATATGTACTATGTAGCCAAACCGGTTCGGTCCGCAAGTGAGCCATGTATATATCCGTTAAGTCCGAAAACCGGCTAGTTACATGTGTGGTTCCATAAAGGAACCACGGCACTGATGCCATGGGCCGTGCCCCCGGTGTAAGCATGTACAGTACAGTACACAGCAGTACGGCTCAGTCTGGACTTCGAATTTGGATGTACTCTCTCGAGTTGAGTTTTGAGAGACGAGCTCGTCTACTGGTAAGTTTTGTTGCAGGACTGGGTAAATTTAAACTATGTACGCATTCAACATCGCAAGCAGCGCACCCGCCGTGCTTAGTGCCTAGAGCTAAGAGCTCTCAGCTCACTGCTCCGTTTTTTCGACGCTCCAAAAGGCTAAAGCTCAACGGGTAGACCAGTGGCATTGGAGCCGTTCAAAAATTAAAATCGATCAATGATATTGATCATCTTCACAAGTTCGAAAACATCCTCACTGTCCATTGAATTCGGATACGGGGAATCGAACCCCGAGCTGCCGCGTGAGAGGCGGCAATGTTAGCCGTTACACCATATCCGACGTGCTAAGAAGTCCATAATTATGCACGTGTGCTCAAACGCACCTCCAAGCGAGACCAAGGCAATGCCTCTTAGGTTCATGCCTCTCAAGTATGAGACAGTTCGGTGGCGCAGAGCCACTCAAGACCAGGTCGACGCCTTTTTGCGCAACAACACCACCTTCGTGACGCTACTATCGGAGGTAAAACCCTTCGCTACCGTCTACGTGTCAGTATCGCTCTCTAGGCTATTGATCTGGCTAAATTGTATGTAGGACTCGAAAGGATTAACATGCCTGTGCACCTCAAATTGAACTCATGTGGCTAGATGTGCGTTGAAGTGCAAGGTGCTGACAAACTAGTGTACAGTCCGGGTCGGGTCCGGGTGCCAAAGAAGTGACCCGACCCGGACCCGGCAAAACCCGGCACCCGAGGTCCCGGGTCCGGGTCTGAACCGGGTCAGTGGCCGGGTTTTGACTGTTTGTGCTCTAGCACAGTCCCACATGCTGAGATCAACTTGAACCCAGGTATCAATCTGTTTGTCCTGATGAGGACTACAATATTGCCTCTTAGACCATGTAAAACGGTGCATATATGCCCGAGATATCAATAAATTACGCATTTTCGGAGATTTTATTAGCATTGTTTGGGATATAACGTGGTACCCTGAACTCTGGAGGCATCGGACTCATATACCGAAATGTTCGTCTCATTAAACACTACAGTTTCGGTTTCTTGATCATGTAATATAGTGCTGATCTGATTGAGATATGAATATATTACAGCAAAACAGACCAGTAAAAATACAAACTATATTCATATCTTGCTCAAATTAGCACCATTTCTCATGATCGAAAAACCAAAACTGTACTACTCAATGAGACGTTTTGAATGGTATATGGGTTGATGGGGTCACGGGTCTTGTATGCCTCAGAATCTCAGTGCGTGCACCTAAAATCAATTAAATTTAAAATCCGGGTCTATCCGGGTTCCCGGGTTGACCTCGGGTCCTGAGATCATGACCCGTACCCGGCCCTAGTGCTGCCGCGAGTCGAGGCAAACTCGAGCCATCAACTCGGGTGACTCGACTCAATGCCCAAATCAGGCAGTCGAGTTGATGAGTCTCTGATGGCTCCCTGCCTCGACTTTACCTCACCGTCTATCGGCACCTAAACGGCTGATGGGGCGGAGATCTTACCAATCTTGTCTTCTTACTACGACCAAGTACGACGCCGACGAACAATACAAGTTTTTTTTCTGCTGCTACAACACCGGGGGACAGTGTGCGTGAGTTGGCCGATGGTCACCCTCTATTTAAGGAGTTCCTGGGTGGCGGTGCCCCAAAACCTTTGCTGAAAGTGACTGGTCGGACGATAAACGATTGAGCGACGCGACGCGACTCGCGTCGGGCAATATAAAGAGGCGGAGTCATCATGCCTCATACTCATATTTCTCTCAAGCCGTGTTATGTCGATGCCGGCGTCCTGTCCAACGTGCGGAGGCAGCCTCTGTACCTGTGTCCACCAACCTCCTCACGCTAGTACTCAGCCGCCCCCTCCTGGATCTCCATCTTGGGATGCTTATCACCAGCATTGTCGGGAGTGGGAGCGTTTCCATCAGTACCAGCAACATCAACAGTACCAGCATCAGCATCAGTATCAGCAGCATCCATCGTCTATTCCCTTCCCATCTCAGTCATCGGCGGCAAACCCACTTCGAGACTCGACAAATTCTGGCAACAAACGTTCTCGGGCTCGCAACGCGTCTACTGCTACCACCGGCCCCCCGCGCCAGCGCCGACGCGTGAACGCGACCGCGTCCCAGTCGGGACCGCTCCCGGACTCCCAAACAGCAACTCCGGCCTCTGCAGCTCCCGCTGTCCCTGTATATGGTGTCGGGCCTATATCTGAGAGTGTCTCCTCAGTTCCACGTGCCTTTTCCACAGGAACACGCTTCGCATCTGCAGTTCGGCCCAAGAGCAAGAACCCGCGTACCGCTGGAGCTAGCGACGTCTGGTACTTTGTTCGCGGGCTTCACTCCGAGTCACCGCCGTCTTCGTTGCCAGAAACTGAAGCTACGTCCCTGGAGCGACCGTCAACGAAGACGTTCAGCCATCTAGGTTGTCGTCTCTGCAAGTATGTGATTTTGTACTTACTCTTTGCACATTAACTGACAAGATTGTTCTTTAGGGACGATGTCTCAACATGGAAAAACACTCAAGGACAAACGAAGGCGATCCGGAGGCATCTGGAGAAGGATCACGGCGCTCTGTGGCGAACTATCGTCAAGAGCATGCAACTCAAGGGGCACCAGACCGTGCTTCGTGGTGATGAAGTACCGGAGCTCTGCGATAACGAAGAAGTGCCCATGCCAGAGTTTACCATCGCGGGTTTCTATGAACGGCTTGTGAAATGGATAGCGGCTGATGACCAGGTAATCATTTGAGTTCTCTATTCGCTACAGTCACACTTACGTGAATTCTAGTCCATTCACGTCGTTGACACACCCGAGCTTCGCGACCTTCTTCTCTACCTTGGCCAGAAGGTCATTTCGCAGGAGAATTTACCTCACCGAACAAAGCTTACGGACCTTATTTTTGAGACGTTCCATAGAGAGTATACGGCTTTGCTTGAACGGGTCAACAATGCCATCGGGCGCATTTCTTTCACCTCTGACATCTGGTCCGCTACCAATCTCCAGTCGTACATGGCTATCACAGCACATTACATCATGCGACTGCCATCTGGCCGCCTTGTGCTGCGCTCGGACTTGGTGGCCTTTCGAGGCCTGGACACTAGCCATACTGGTGAGAATATTGCCACCGTCTTCTTAGATGTCCTACGCGATATCGGCTGCATTGGAAAGGTACGAGTCTTGGTTATCACTGGGGAGCACTCACTAATCATGTTGCATCTAGATCGGTATGATCACACTGGACAACGCTAGCAACAACAACACGCTCATGGAGGCTATGGCTCATGAACTCGGAAAACTGGATATACCCTTCAATGTCCAGGGTAACCGAATCCGGTCTGTTCTTTGACTGGATACTCAGGATCCCAATGCTGACTGAGCTATAGCTGCTTTCCACATGTCGTTAATATTGCGGTCAAACATGGTCTCCAACATCTGACAGAGCTACCTACCGATCCCGATCTCCAGCAATCGGCTTTTGCACTGCCGCTCGACGAGTCTGCTGAGCTTCGCGATGATCCGGACTATGCCAGAGCGCTTTCAGATGATGTTGTTAGTGTCGCGCGAAAGCTTGTACAGGTTTGCAGGGCATCTGATCAACGGCGGAAGGAGATACGCGAGATCATCATTACTGGTAACGCGTCGGGCGGCTGGGGCGAACCTGGCGACGAGGAGCCGCTTGCACTGCTGCAGCTTCTGAAAGATGTCGATACGCGCTGGTCCTCGACGTTCTTGATGATTGACCGTGTACTGGTTCTATACATGGTACGCTAATGATTCTCTGATACTTGCTGTGCTCTGACCCTTTTCATATAGCCTGTAGCTCGCTTTCTCTCTCATCACGACGACCTTGCTGAGCATGCCTTGACGGAGGTTCAGATCAACGTCCTCAGTGACATACGAAGCTTCTTAACCTATGCTCATGCCGTGCAGGAGCTTGTTTCCGCAGAACAGACGCCCACACTCTCGATCGTGATTCCTCTTTATGAAAAGCTTATCGAGAAGCTCCGAGACGCAAAGGCAGAGCTGCCTAAGATTCAGCATGCTATCGATGCGTCGATCAACAAGCTAGAAGAGTATCTTGCTTACTCGCGGACTGCTAAGATCTACAACCTTGCTATTGGTATGTCTTTGACTGTAGACGTGTCTCAATTTATGACAAATATTTCAGTCTTGAACCCTACTATGAAACTGTGGTGGATTAAGCAAAACTGGTCCCATGAGGATTTTAAATCGGCCAAAGGTTTCATGTATGATTCGGTACGTACAGCAGTATCAGAAGCACAAAGGTGCTGTCACTGACTGCTTTCACAGCTTCTAACATTCCGTCGCGCGTCTCGAGCCCATCCGTCGACTAGCGTGACCCCAGCCGCATCGAGACCTCATACTCCCGCACGTACTGCTACCGCGCCGTCACTATCTGCTACTCCATCGAGTGCAGCGCGAGCCCAACGGTCGGGCCTTGCTGGTTTCTATCAGATGGGCCCCAGAAAGAGTGCATCTTTGCCCATGCTTCCGAACGCCTCCGCGAATCTTACTTCTGAAGAGCGCGAACAGGCCGCAGCCATTGAAGACCGACACATTGTGGAAGATGAGATGAAGCGCTATGAGGAGGAGGGTCTTGTTGGCGGTGCTGATCTTGATCCCGAGACAACGGCGTTGGAAATCTTGGAGCGGAAAATGGCTGAGCTGAAGTCCTTTGATCTTCTCCGGTACTGGGAGGTACAAGTTATCTACATTTTCAGTGATTCCCAACTCATGTATGATTTCAGGAACGTTAAGCATCCTTCCCGCTGCTTTTCCGTCTCGCAATGGATGTTCTACCTGCTCAAGCATCTGCAGTTCCGTGTGAACGTGTCTTCTCATCTAGCAAAGAGACTGACACACTGAGACGAACATCCATGAAGCCATTACTCATGGAAATCCTGCAGATACTCAAGTACATATACCGCCATGAGCGCCTTTCCTTCTTTGGAGACCTTGTAAGTACCGAGGAGGATCTTTTACGTGCCGAGGTAGCTCCGGAGACGATAGAGCATTTGATGGCTCACGGCCAGATTGACGAGCTCTTGAACATTGTTAATACCATGCAGAGTAAAGTAGACATGATCACGAGTGTGTATTCGGATGTATCCGACATCCGAACCACGAATATGTGCACCCTAAACCCAGATATTCGTATTCGGATGGACATCCGACATTCTATCCGAGTTAAATGTCCAATATCCGAATATTTTCGAATATTCATCCGAATATATTTGAATATATTTGAATATTCATGAATATTAGGGTATAATCACATTATTAACAGGTTAAAACTGTGTATACTATGAAGTTATGATAGTAAATTCTGTGTGAATATCAATGAGACTCACATAAGTGATATAAAACACTCTCAAAGTATAGTTTATAGTATTATGGTTCGGATGTTTGCTTAGATAGTGGACATCCGACATCCGAGTGACATCCGACATCCGAGGTATATCCGACATCCGACATCCGAATATCTTTGGATGTCGGATACGAATATAATTGAAATATCCGAAAACATCCGACATTCGTGCTCATGTCTAGAGTAAAGCTTCATAATCCGAGTAGAGTACACATTCTATGTATAATCAAGTCATAGCTTCAATCCGACGGTCGTTCAATTTCTGGTAAAGGCTGTGATTACTGAAAGAAGGGTGTATTACTGGTGTCGCAATTCATTGTGCGATAGTTACCGCAACTTGGCAAGTGTGCGAGAGGCGTGGTGCCGCTGTGCCGGCTGTCAGGTACTGATGGAGCTCGAGGTGACCTCGATGGTAGCTCGAGGTGAACTCGGACTGACCGAGTCGAGCTAACCCCGGTCCCTTGACTCGAGGCGAACTCCACCTCGACTCGCGGCAGCACTACCCGGCCCGAGTCACACCCGGACCCGACACCCGGCCAAACCCGGCTGACCCGGGCTATTCACTATGACAAACCTACGGCGCCACCTTGAGAACCAGTTCTATTTACAAATGTAGCATCGACGTACTCAAGGGTTCAATGGGTTGAAGGGGATCTGCCAGTGCTTCAATCCGGTCTTCCGGTTCCAGCAGGTGTTTTGCCAAGACTGCCAGAGGGCAGTGCCAGGTGCATAATCATAGGGCTGTGCATTCTTGTTTTCGGACACTGACCCTGCTTGCCTCGTAGACATATATAACCACTTAGTTCATAGTGAGATGTATCAGTAAATCAGCAAAAGTATGACGGGTATGTCACATACCCTACATACCCAAATACTCGGGTATGTACACATACCTGGACCTCATCCGTCGACGACTGCCGGGTATGTAGACATACCCAATTACATGCCCGCTACATACCCGCTACATACCCACTCATACCCACTACATACAGACATCCCATACCCATTATACTACTGCTACTCAGACTGGTGGTAATTGCAAAGCAGCATTATATTGATATTGACGGTACAGCTACTAAATAGTGGTGGTGCAAGCTAGAGTGAAGCGACGTGTGCTTCCCGATACGACTGCGCTCCTCCGCCGCCATATCCCGCCCCGTGAGTGTGTGCTCGGCGGTCGCTGTCGTCAGACTGCTGCGTCATTCGCTTTGGTTCACGTACTGTCTTGGTGGTCCTCGTCGCCTACATCCTTGATGTTGCCTGTCAGCGCCTATTTTCGTTGTTGACATGCTGTGGTGGCACTCGGGGGTGGATGTCCATTGTCGTTGACATTGATGCATTGTCGGGTCGCTGGCGCTCGTCGTCCTCATCGATGCCCGTCATCGTCCTCGAGTTCGCTCCCGAGTTCGCCATGAAGTTCGTGCCCCGATGCCCGTTTGCCGTCTAGTTCGTCCCAGAGTCGTCATCGAGTTCGTCCCAGCGTCGTCGTCCAGTTCGTCCCATCGTCGTCGTCGAGTTCGTCCCAGCGGTGTCATCTGATCGTACTCGTCATCATCGTTGAAAAGGCTCTGGTCGTCGGTCATCGTCGTTCGTCCGCTGGTCAAGATCTTGTGCCCGTCGTCTTCACTGCCGGTCACCAGTCGAGTTCATAGCCATCGTCCTCCGTCTCATGGTTGCCTTCTGTAGCTGTCGTGGTTGTGTTTGTCATCCTCGTGGTTGCTGAGGGGGCCGTGGGCTGGTCCCACTGAGCGGTCGTGGGGAGGGAACAAAAAAATTGGAAGTGGGCTGATTCGGGAAATCCAAGATGCACGTGTATTGCGTGATCGGCGCACGGACCCGATCGAATGTCGGACTTGTAGCAATTTTTTGATCCTCGCCGTGCACACGCTTGGTCCCGCAACAACGACGCCGACACAACAAAACATATTGCAGGAAGTGGACATGCTATGGAGAATTATATTACAGGGAATCCTTTTGCATGCGCAACAACACTCAAAATGCTAAATCTTGCATCTGACATGATGCCAGTGCCGCTTGCGAGCTGTGAAGAAATATAAAAGGTATGGGAAAATTTTGAAGTATGAGAAATTTTGAGGGTATGCAAAGGGTATGAGCGAGTATGTGTAATTTCCCCATACCTGCCATACCCGTCATACCCTCCCATGCTTTCGGAGATTTACTGATGTGAGCTCAAAGCAAAGAACTTCATTATTCTCTTCAGCTTTGTGCTTCGCCACAAATGTCGTTCAACAGTCGCGCCATTCTGCTCCGGTTGTGGAAGAGTATCCTAGGACATAGATACGCCCGACGACTGGAGGCCTTGCGACGTTGGTCCTATTCGCTAGTGGCGCCACTTTTTGAACGGGATCAAGCTCTCTGTGGCGTGCCAATTCGCAAAGACCCTCAGCGACCTCGCGCCACCGCCAAAGCCTCGCCTCTAGCTCTGGAGAAGAAGATCATCTCCCGCCCATCGATACCTAGGAAACTATACTGCTGCCCAATCTGCCCACCGAAGAAGTGCTGTGATTCGGCCCGTGACCCCACGGGGAAGTGCAATCACTCCCCGCTCAAGAGAATCTTTCACTTCAAGACTATCGAAGAGCTTGTAGAGCACTATAGGGTGACGGAAGGACATCCCAGTCCCGGTCCGAGTCGGCGGTGTGGTGACGACTTCAACCGCTATGCTAGCACTGGCAGATTCGAAGTGCGTGGTTTTTCTTAGAAGAGAAGGTCTTGGCTCTAATCATCCATAAAGCATCCATCGAAACGCCACGCCAAACAGAACAAACCGATGCATGCCTGTCATACTCCCTACGAGTTGGCAAACGACGTCGAGGCTCTCAACTCGGAGTCTCCAGAGCTGGAATTAGCTACGAGGCGTGATTTCCTGACTTTGGAACGTCTTTTGAAACTTCTTCTTTCATATGTAAAATAGTAATATCGTCTCCGAATGTGTAAATAGATATACTCTTACCTCAACCGAGAGGCTTGACAAATGTAGTCTCAATTTGAGGCAATATTCGACAATGAACGACAGACCCGTGAGGAGAGCGATTGACCTGAGAAGGTATCTGTAGCTCAGAGGTTACGAGCAAAGCAAGCCTCGCTTGAACAGAGGCAGAGAGAAACAACATAAAGCATCGACAATGTCCAGTCTGAAGGAGTCAAGTGCCTCGACGCAAGACCGGCAGATGCCGAACATCGCCGTCAATGCCATCAAGTAAAGTAATACAATGTGTTTCATCAACGCCCACGACGACGGCCTTACAACCACCAGCCAACTCTCACATGGCCACAGCGACGACGACGGCGTTGCCCGCCGACTGCTCACTGAACGTGCTCCGTTTCCACGTCAAAAGGTGCGACTGCGCTCGCAATTGGAGCGCATGATGGCTGACGACAGACAGCTCGGATGTCATCGAGGAAGACGCCCGTATCAACGTGTACGAGGAAAAATCACAGCATGTCATATGGTACAAGGTGCGTCGGCGTCGGCTTCGGCGGCGTGGGCAGCGTTAACGGACATCTCTTTGCGCACAGGAGCGATATTTAGGCGACGAGGAGATCGTGGAGCATTTGGTGGTACGTGTCCCGCCCTCCCGCCGTCTGACTGCCGTTGACGAGGCTACCTCCAGCACAATGCGACGCAGACGATATGTTGGACGATCCACCGTCCGAAGCGCGGGTGGTATATCCGTATTCGATCGCGTCTGTTCCCACCAGGTGTATTCATCCCATTCAAGCCAGTCCCGCCGGGGTCGCCACACCACGCCGACGCCGCGCTGTCTATACACACCCGCACCAAGATCCCCGCTGATGCGCCCAGAGAGGTCAACGAAGCGTTCACTTTTCAGGAGCACCCATCGACGTCCAGCCTGCACTCATATCCGCCCACGCCGCCACCCTCCAAGCCACCGGTGTTGTCCTTTACGCCTCCCACACCGAGCTCATCCAAATCCACGCCGCATCCAGCGCCTTCCCTCCCACCAGCTACCCAGATTAGCGAGTTCATCATGTCCCCGCACTCTACGCAGCCAGTCAAAGACAACACGTCGTTCTTCTCGCGCGCCCTCGCGACGATCAAAAACCACGCCCCATCCCACTCGACGTCGTTCACATTGTCGCGTGTGACCACCGCACCGCCCCCCTATGCGGCGGCAGACCCTGTGTCGCGGTCATGCCTTTGTCCGCCGCTCTTGGTCTTTCACGATCAGACGCCTATTCTCAGCGTTGGTTCTAGGAACGGCACAATCGAGATAGCTAAGGAAGAGGAGCGCCTGGTGGGCATTGACACCAGTTTCTGGGTCGCAGTTGCTTTGACTTACCTTGAATTCCTCGATGAACGAGAAGTCAGTATCATTCATTCTTTCGTCCTGGAGATCCTTGTCTGATGAGATTACTTATGCAGAGCTACCTCGCCGCAATGAGCGATTGAGAGAAGTCTTGTCGACTTCGATATCTCGCCCGCTCTCGCACTCTCCGCAATCCATATCATTCGTCTATCCTGGGGAGTGTTCTCTTGAGGAGCGACAAACCACACTGAATGATTTGCTGACTATCTACCAACGACCCAATCGACTGACCTATACAAGTCTTTGCACTTCCACCCCGCAACAACCCTGTCCTTCCCCAGCGCAAGTTGCGCACCCAGCCAAAACCACCTTTGGTCTCGAGCGGGACTTCTTCCTACCGTCCATAGGCGTCTCGCAGAAGCCCCCCAATTATAAGCACAGTCCCACCTTTCCAAGAGCAGTCATAGCAGCACGATTGCAAGCGTCGACTTCTCTCGAATTATGAGAGGGCGACCGCCTCAATGATGCATGTGACGTCTTCGATGTTGAGCTTATAACATCCGCTCGCAGGAAGGTGTGTGCCTTCATTATATAGATGGTTCTTCCTGCCGTCAACCTGGTGCTACATGCTGAGACCACATACAGACAATCGACCTAGGCTCCTAGAGGCGAGACATGACGGGCATATCGAGTGCATAGCAAACGTACAGGGCAGAGAAGAAGAGCACAAACCACCTGGGGGCAAAGAATCATCATGAGCCGGAAGAAAGGTCTCAGCACCGTCAGTCAAGTACACTAGGACCGGCGCGCGACCGAAGGGCAGTCGGCGATAGTCGAGTTGTACGACGGGGGCACATGCCAGGGGACAATGCATGCTAAACCGAACTGCGTTTTCTCCGTGTTGGCGCGAGCAGCCACACACCCTCTCTCGGTTCCTACGACCCACACCAAGACGCGGTGTCCAGAGCACCTGTGCCCTATATCATCCTCCCCTTCGTCGTGACCGGCCAGGGCTCTGTGCCTCGCAACCTCATCTCAAGGCCACGTCCTCAGTAGACGACAATTCCACTTCTCTAGCAAAGCCGTCGTATAGCGGCGGCGGGAATCCTTCTGCTGATTGCACAGAGTCGTGGGCGGAAGGAGCTGCTGTTCACGCTGTGGTGCACGAGGGATCAGAAACGCCAACGAATGCGCCTGGAGTCTCATGTTCTTGTCGCGGAGCTGCAGCTGTCCGGGTACCCGAACAAGAATCAAACGAATCCTGGGCACGCGTCTAAGCATCGTTGCATATCTCTATGAGCGCCATCGATCAGTCTTCCCCTAGAGAGTACGACCTCGGACCATCACCTTCATGCCTTTGTACGACCACTTGCCTTCGTACAACATTCTTCAGGCGAGCAGCCGTGCTCCCCCATGAGCCCTGTTCACGACCAGTCCCTCGAGCAGTTGTGCTCCCCCATGAGCGCTGTTCACGACGAATTTCTCGAGCAGGCGTGCTTCCCCATAAGCCCTGTTCACGGCCAGTCCCTCGAGCAGTTGTGCTCCCCCATGAGCGCTGTTCACGACGAATTCTTCGAGCAGCCGTGCTTCCCCATAAGCCCTGTTCACGACCAGTTTCTTCGAGCAGCCGTGCTTCCCCATAAGCCCTGTTCACAACCAGTTTCTTCGAGCAGCTGTGCTCCCCCATTAGCCCTGTTTTTGCAAAGCCCGGCCGCCCATGGGCCCCCTTCGGTTTTTGCAAGGGCAAGCTCGGTCGCCCATGGGCCCCTTTTGTTTTTGCAAAAGTGGGCCCGGCCGCCCATGAGCCCCGACGTCGGTACCAGCATGTTCTCAAGCAAGCACGGGGATTCTGAACCCCGAGGTCCCATCTCAGATAGCGAGCACAGAGATTTGAACGTTGCATCACAATGCACAAAGCGAGCACGGGGATTGAGATTGTTGAGGTTGCATAAAGCGAGCACGGTGAGGTTGCACGTTGAGGTCGCATCATACAGACCGAGAATGGGGAGTCAGAACGTTGAGGTGATACATAGCGAGCACGGGCGCTCAGAACGTCGAGGTCGCCCATAGCGAGCACGGGGAGAAAGAACGTTGAGGTCACGGTTGCACCAAGCGGGCAAAGAGTCCGATGTGCCGCCTTGAGATAGTGCTCGTTATCCGTGTGCATCCAGCGCATGCGCCCTGATAATTGAAGCTTGATTGTGCAGTGCTCCTGAGTGCCTCAGCCCGCGCATGGCGGTCTATTTGCTCATGCACCCAATGTCCGCCCGCCCTCCCGACGGCTCTGTCAGTCTGCGCAGTGGGTCTACTCTCATCAGGCACCGATGGACACTACCTTTCCTTTTTAGGTCGGGATGTGTCATATGGAGGTCGTCAGGAATAAGTCCAGAATGGCGTCCGTACGGTCTCAATTTTTGGCGGCAGTCGATGACGGGAAGGACTGTATGATCATGGCCATGGCCCAAGAGTTAGTGGTTGGTACTTTATAGATTATCAGCCGGCAGCGAGGCGTTGCGAGGCATTGGTTAAACGATGCTGCGAAAGGTTGATCATTACGACTCGTCTTGCATTCAGTGACCCGGACTTGCAGTTGAAGTGCTGGGACGAGCTTCCAGGTCTCAGATCTCAGCATGTACCGGTGGGCCCTTTCGAATGAGGGTTTCCTTACCAATGATTGACAGGCGAAAGATCATACAGCTGCAGTCCTACCTGAGCTCCGTCTTTGCTCGCTTGTTCCCTCGGAGCATCGGGGTAGGTTTGGGTTTGCAGAGGCTGACGTTCATGTGCTTATAAGCTGTGAAAACGATGTGACAATTGTGAGTTTGCGTGAGGACTTCTATACGGATGTCTGGCGGGTAACTTGACGGCGAAGCAGAGCATCAAGGGGTTGCCGATGGGCAGTATGCAGATGCTGAGGGCACTTTTCTTCGATGAAGGGGTCGTGGCCAGGTTTGCAAAGCTTGTCGCGGGGGTGTTCGGTTGTTTTGAGTGTTTCCCGTGGTTTGTGCCAGGTACTTAGAATCCTCAGAGCTGTGCGTAGCATGTCCTACAACTTGAAAGGATGTTTGTAATTATCAAGACATAATGAGTTGCTGGTGTCAGTGACGTCTCACTGGCTGCCCTGGGCATTGTCCGGGGATAGGCAATGCCCTGGAAAAACTTTGCCCGCTGCATCGCCCGTGGGAGGTCGGTCTACGGGGGGAGACGATACTGCTCATGGTGAGTGATGTGCGGGCCGGCGAGCGCGTGATTGGGCCACGCGTGACGCAAACACCTATTGGTTATCCATCACCTTAGGTTTATCCTCCTCCTCCTCCGTCCAAATTCTAGAGCAGGGCACACTGCCAGGGAACCGCCATCTCTTCACGAAGGACTCGGAGGTGGAGCTCGTCGTGTCGCGTGTGGCGATGATCCTGTTGTCACTCGAGCATGATGGGCTGGAGAGCAAGAAGTAGGTATAGTTCGTTATCGAGCTCGATGGAGATGTTGGAGCATGTGTGCCATTCACCACCGCCGTCGGAGAGTCCGTAGAGAACTCCGTCGGAGAGTTCGTCGGAGAGTGCGCTGAAGAATGAGCTGATTGTCGAGATTGTCGAGAAGAGGTTGAGTGAGGATTTAGGTATCGTCGGTGTGGAGGTTGCTCCGGAGATGCGACTGGTCGAGTCGAGGGCACGCTGACGTGGATATGCGACAAGCAGTCGGACTGGACTACATAATAACGCATGTCGTACCAGTAGGAGATTGGTGAGCTGTGAGAGTTGAGATACGAAGGATGTGGAGTAGTTGTATGCTGCGACGCTTGTGTCGGAGGCGCGCGCCGTAGAATGTGCGTGCATGGGCATCCGTCGCAGCTGCAGCTTGGTGCAAGTGGTCCATCCCACTCTATTTGGTTTTGTTGCATACTTACATTCACTTTCCTCTGACTTACCAATTCACGCTCAAACAATCACAACGAAATGGTGTCTCCCGATGTTATTAGGTGATTACGTGACGCAGTGAGCATAATATGATGGAATTCCAAATCGGTCCGCCATCGTTATCTTGGAGCGGAACCACAACAGTAAGCTGCAAGTCTTACCTACTAGAGTAATGAGCCCGTAAGTCCTCGAATTTCCTTTACGTGTAATATTGTTACGCTATAGTACTCGACAGAGCCTCGTTGCTACGAATCCCATTCGCGTTAACCGCTGCGTACGGACTGTACGTGACGCTGACGCCGCCCAACCCGACTCCCTCGGCCTCTGAGCGCAGAAAGTTTGCAGGCCTTGACCTGGAACGCATCGCACTAGCCTACGCAATTTTGTTCAAGGTCGGTCACAATTCCGCGCGGGTATCTCCGTTCTACAAGTCTCATTCAGCGAGTCAATTGACACGCCTTGTAGTGCGCAGCCATGGCTGTATTTCTCCTTGAAGTCCCAGCTATATTAGATCTTCTCCCGAAAATCTTACAGCCGACCCCGCCTAGCGCTGTTCATCTTACGGTGCCGTATCTACTGGGCTGGACTACCCTTATCGCGGGGTCGTACATGCGCGCGCTGTGCTACCGCACTCTGTCACAATTTTTTACCTTCGAGTTGTCCCTACTGAAGAACCACAAGCTCGTCACACATGGGCCGTACGCGTACGTCCGGCATCCAAGCTATACAGCCGTGCTCCTCACCACTGTCGGTTGTGTGATGTGCATCTTGCTGCCGGGATCTTGGGCAAGGTCTATGTTGGTGATGACGCCTGCTAGGTGGGCGGTGTACCTAGGTGCTCAAATGGCTATCGCAGCGATAGCCGTGGTCTCGAGGATGGATAAGGAAGATGAGATGTTGAAAAAGGCGTTCGGGCCGGAATGGGAGAGATGGAGAAGAGATGTACCGTGTAGGTTGATTCCAGGAGTGTACTGAAACGTTCAAAAACAAGAGCCCAATTCTAGGAGACTTGTGTCCACGTCGCGACTTCAGCTGCTCTCCACAATGCTTTTCGGGGCCATAGCCATCCTCTTCCAAAGCTCCTCCGAGTCGTTGACAAGCACGCTGATTGTCTACGTATAGAGTGCTAACTTGTGAGGATGGGTTAGGCTGTTCAGTGTTCACCCTTCTACTTATAGGCTTGCACCGTCTTCAGTTCGGAAGGCCCATGCATGTAGAAAATGTGCACCAAGTGAACAAATGTATTCCCGCGGGTACGTAGAACACGATTCTGAACATGTGTCGATTGATGTGCAAGTGGTGATCGGCGGTGCCGCTAAGTAGGTTATCTCGAAACGTGTTACGGTATGTGGAGACAAGTATCCTAATAAGTACCCATTCAACCGAATTGAACCTCGGTAAACAATTCATTAATACTGGTTATATCTAGTTCATTATTGCTCAGCTCTGGGAATTTCGAATGTATCAGAGTCCTCCACCACAAGTTACAACATTCACTAGTACACATAGGGAATCAGGGAGTACGAAACCGCCGTCTTCCATCTAACCCACTCCTCCCCAAACCTCCGGTGTAGCATCTCATCCTCTCTAGAGATTCTCAAGCATAGGCTTAGAATTACAGCACCTGAGACGACCAGCCAGTACCCCACAACCGCCTTCCCTGCCCAAAGGCTTAGCAATCCTGACTGCGTGATCCAAGAGCCCGTCAATTGGCTGCAGAGCGCTCCGAGGATCGTCAGAATCATCCCGGTGTAGCTCGGGTGGCGAACAATTGCGTACGGTCCTTCAGTGACGAGATAGTGGTCTCGCTGTATGCTCAGCTCAAACGTAAAAAGGTGGCCTAGGGTGCGGTAACAGTAAAGCCGCAGAAGGGTACCAAGGAGGGTCAAGAGATTTCCGAGCAGGAACAGAGGCGTGATGGCTATTCCCTGCACGGTATGCTGATGGAACGTGAGGGAAGACAGTATGCGGCGCGCAAGAGGTGTGGAAGGACTGTGAGCAGCAACAATCACGACGGTCTCGATGAACCCCACACTCCAAGAGATGAGCTGACACACGAGTCAGTATTGAGTGACTGTTGGTGCAAAACTCACGCGTAGGAATATGCAAGGCCACGCGAGACTCTTGAGGAAGCGCTCCCTCCAGTCAGGTACGACATGCTGCTCTCGCGGAAGCTCTACATTGGGCGGCTTGCCAGTGATACGCATACCGACGGCGTCTGAGAGTATGAGGGGTACTTTGAGCAAAGACATGAGAAACTCATCGAGGTCCTCTTCCAGGTGAAGCAATATAAAAGCTCAAATTGAAGAGGAGCTACAAAGTTCAAGATCAGACTCTGGCGTCCGAATTGATCACCGTCCACATCCACATATACTTACCTACCCACCGCGTGAGTTCGATGAGAACAGAAAAACGAAGCAGAGACGCACGACGATTTCATGGTAAACACACGCTCACATGATGGTGGCCCAGGAGGTCGGCGACTTGCAAGTTCCGATAGCAGGAACACATGTTCATTCTTCAACTTCTCGACATGACGAAATACGCCGACGACAGCATCTCCCTGTGGTCCGCAGACATGAATGGTACCCGGAAGGGGATGTGTCTTGCTCGTCTGACACAGCAAGGCTGCTACCACCCACAGAGATGAGCGTTCTATACGCCGGACAGTCGCCGATAAGATCTCGATCTGAGCGAATCTTGTAATTTTTTCGACAGATCCAGCGCTGGGAGCTGCTGAAAGGCTGTACGTAGTCACACATACGTTGATAACGTCGTGATCTTTGGTAGAGTCAGATCATCACTGCCAGGCCCACCGTGCCACCGCAACCTTGACCAGATGCGATAGTACATTAACGACAACGACTGGCTTGAAAGTTCATATAATGCGCCTTGAGTCGCTCTAACAATGTCCTGTTCTCTAAGGGGAAGTTCAATGGAACGTGTTCTTCCGCACTCTCAACAACGCCGACGTCGTTATTCAACTGAGCGGCCCTAGCGATGGCATCAAGATCGTGTGAGAACTATGGCCGAAGATCCAGACACTCACTTTGGAGCATGGTAGGTTCGTCACATTCGTATGAGTGTACCGCGTCTGCATATAAGTGCTACACAGAGACCAGATTTGCACCAGATGCGAACGCCATTACTCCACTTTGCGCCGCATCACGATCGCCTCTGTATAAGCGTACAACACGTCAAGGATCAATCAATATAGCGGTGTCTTGCCTCCTGAAGCGTAGAACGCAATCACTGAATCTGCGGTCCTGCGCAGGGAGAAAACATTCGCGAGAGCATGATCGAAGAGACGGAGATGTGCGCTTGCGTGGTAGTCTGACAGAGTGTGAGATCTGACAATAATAAAACATCTGAGCAACTCGTGAACCATCCGCTTTTTGCGTAGTCTTGAAACGGGCATCCAGGCTTCCTGTGCGAACAAATAACTCTACCTTTCAAGCTATCGACGTCGGACTTGGGTATCTTTCCGCACTACGCGACTCGGAAGTTCATTAAGAGGCTCTGACAACGTTTGAGGCACCAACGAACGTCAATTCCCAAAAATCGATCTCATGCATATGTGTGAGAGATACAGTATCGTCAGACGACCAACGACGACCTTCTGCTCCGGCTAGCCATCCAGTCACGATAGAATGTATCTTCCTCAAGTAAATATCGTTCGACTACTTGTGGTACGTTTTGATAAAATAGTATGCATGGTAGATAGTATACAAATGCAGGTCTAGGGCAAAACAACCGTCCATATGAGAAGTTAGTCCAAAGGAATGTATATATTGGTACAACATCAGCGATTCTCTTCCTCCTTGACAGCCTCCGACATTAGATCTACCATTCGTATCAGAAATGTCACGGGCGCATCAGAGAGCACATCAGACTTACCGCCCCACATAGAGTTTTGTAAAGATGGTGATGAGAACACGCCGTCCGGGTCATCGTCTGATATTGATGCCCGCCTGCAAAGTATTGTGGTCAAGTCGGGACTGAAGCATTCAAAGTGGACGTACGGAAGCCTGAAACTCAAGTCTGCGGTACCCAGCATGCTGATATCGCTGATTCGACGTCCGCTTCTCTGAAGTCCCTTTCCTGGGCTCATGTCCGAGGCAAGGGATACATCCGGCGCAAAGTATCTGTGATTTGGGGTTGGTGTCCCAGGCAGAGATGGGCTACCATCGCCCAGAGAAGCAATATCCCGGGTGGACATCGGCGGTGTGACGGGCAGAGTGTCAACGATGATGGAGGGAATGTCTGTTTCAGTCATAAATGTCAGTCGCATTCGACGAGCATGGGTCCTTCATACCTTGAGCAGAGAATAGAGATTGCCGCTGTCGCTCCATGTGCGCTAGGAAACGCCGACGATGGGAAATTGTTTTCAGAAGGGAGCGTACACGATCCAAATTGACAAGATCCGTGACAAGCTTGTTTGTCCTCGTGCGCGCAACAAGGTCGTGAAGACTGAAGCTCGGTGAGCGCTTACTGTGCGGAGAAAAAAATGAACTTACACAAGGGCCTCATGGTCAACGATGAGTTTATGATGTGCGAGCAACGTCAACATGCCAGTAAATGATATACCTAAACCATTGTGTGTAACGCTGGCCTCGTGGTACAAGCGACTGTAAATCGCCCGACGCTTTCTGGCAGCAGTGAAGTCGATGGTGTCCAGAACCCTCGAAAGTTTCTGCAGGTCGAGACCGCTGTGTTCGTTCGTAGGCCATGTGTAGTCGGAATCGGACGTCACCCTTGACGCGTTCATGATGTTCGGAATGCTATATTCAACGGGATAGATTCGGACCTCGAAAACACCACTGAGTTTCTATGATCCAGACGTTGGCTCATGAAATGTTGAAAACCATGCTACTGACCGAGAAGAAAGCAGCAAAACGATTGCGCTCCAAATATCCGGTCTTTGGGTTGGCAAACTCAGCCCAAACCTTCTTGAAGGCCCGCATCTGCTCTCTCGTAATGGACTTTGCTCCTCCTGATGATTGAAACACGTATGAGAAATTGTCGACAACCACACCAGTGAACAGGTTGACGAAGATGTACTGGAAACAGTGTCAATTTGGTGAATGAGACTGACAGGGAGCATACCATGCTGAGAACGTTCCATGCAATGAACAATGTGAACGCCCACCCGACGCTGCCACAATCCGAATCGGTGTTGTTTCCAGATGAATTGGTGCACCGCGGATACACGAGGGCACTGCGTAACGTTAAGGCCAGAGACTGCGTTCATAGCGGACTTGACATACTAGTCGTGCATGTACTCATTCCATCCTTCACTGAGGCGAAAGTGAGTACAGTCATATATGGATCGGACACTGCCAAACGAACCCAGTGCTCATGAACGCCAACATCACCAGGGCGTTGGCAACCGAGTTGTAGTTTTGCGTCCTGGTTTCAGCAGCACCCAACTTCGTCAATCCGAAGACCTCGACGAAGAGGATTGCGAAGAAGCCGAAAAAGATAAGCCAAAGAATCAACAGGTTCAAGATGGCGTTGAGACTCGCCCTGCATAGAACAGGATGAGTAAACAAACTGTTGTCTTCGATCGAACACGAACATGACGGTTTTGAACAGTTTATTGAGACTGTTCGTCCGCTGAACCAATTTGAAGGCAATGCTCACGAGGAACAGCTTCTGAAGTTGCTGCACTAGGAATCCGCTATGTGAAAAGCGCACAATGATTGTCGTGACGAGACTGCCAGTCGAGGAGATTATGTCGAAGATATTCCAGCCATTGGCGCGGAAGCTACGCCATCCAAGGCCGAAGAGCCGGATGATCACATCGAGAATGAACACGAAAGTCAAGCCCAAAAAGAAGTCGTCTGCGCGGAACGTCAGTGACCTTGATGCATGAAACGCCATGAGTGCCCTCACTTCTGAGAGTGTCTGCAATATTCTGAGTCGTGTAGGTCTGAGTCCTAATGACAGGTCACTCTCGAGAACGAACAAGAACCATTTTGCCAGACTCACATAAGCGCTATGATATGCAGCACATACAGCACCAGCATGATGCGTGCCCACCAGCCATGCTTGTGGACAGCTCTGTCGAAACACCATGCTCGTACACTCCATGCTGGGCGCTTTGTTGGTCGCTTCGACGGACGCTGACGAGTGATGAGCTTCTTCAAATCAATCCACTCGCGTTGCGTCTGAGTCAAGAAAGCCGTTCCAGTCTTCGACTTGAAATTTCCGATGATGATACTATAGGCGAAGTGAGTCAGGAACCGATCACCGGTGTAGCAGAAAGACGTACGAAACGAAAAGCGTTAGGATGATGACACCGCCAAGGAGATTGTACACGACAAAGAAGATCGCATTGACCGGGTGCGCATTAGTGGATGGTTGCCGATTCGCCGACGTGATGGACGTCCCAACAAACATGACATCGACCCAACCCTCCAACGACACAATCTCGAACAAGATGAGCAACGAGGATCTGAAATTGTCGAACGAAAAGGTCGTAGACGGAGACGGGTTGTCCCATACCCGCGGTGCCACGAATCCGAAAGCTTCATCGAACACCGAAGTCGTATACTCGTACATACACTCCGTCTGCCCGGTCACGCCCTCGTCGTTGCACAGATTCATCTTGCCGGCGAAGAGGTTCTGTCCCCACACAGCGTACGGAATCATATACAAGATAGCGAGCACGGCGGCATCAAGAATGCGTGACGCCCCGGAAATAATGAGCGATTGAAACGAGGTCCTGGTTGCGTCGAATATTGTGATAAAACGCAGTACGCGAAGGGCCTTGAGCGAGCGCGTTATCCGACTGAGTCCGCCGATGAAGAGCAGGCCCGTGATCACGTTGACTAGCAAGCCAGCCAAGATCATGAAATCGATGATGTTCCAGATACTCCGGACGTAGGCATTTGGCGCAAAGACGAATCCATCGGCCACGATCTTGATAACGAATTCCGCAAGTAGCGTAACGCCAAAGCTAAGCTCGGCGATGTCAAACCAAGCCCATCTGCTGACCCCGTTCTCGATGATATAGTTACGCCTGTATAACGGCGTAGCGATGATCTCAACAACTATACCGGCCATGACGGTGGCACAGAGAAGAGTTTGGAAGATAGTGTGGGCGACAGGAGATTGGGGTGTACCGAAGATTCGTTCCCCATGGGCTGGCATGACGAGTTTCTGGCATGCTTTGCGTATGAGGTTGTTTTGTGAGAAGATCCAGAACGTCTTGTCGTAAGTGGGATGGTCGCGAATGAAATCGGCTCTCTGTGCACGTCGCTCGTACATGGCATCGTTGATGTCTCCAATGGTCGCGGTTTCCGTGTTGAGCGATGCTATCAACTCACTGGATACAATGTATCAGCATAGAGTACTTCTGACAGTAACAGAAGGAACCCACAGATGACGTTCGGTCTCCTCGTCCTCCGGATCCTGGTCTTCT
The DNA here is from genome assembly GCA_019915105.1 of Strobilurus luchuensis. Taxonomy (NCBI): domain Eukaryota; kingdom Fungi; phylum Basidiomycota; class Agaricomycetes; order Agaricales; family Physalacriaceae; genus Strobilurus; species Strobilurus luchuensis. The sequence continues at coordinate 216,440 of JAHLMJ010000025.1, read as the reverse complement.
CGTCCGTACGACTTGAGGGTAGCCAATGGGACCTCTTCCGTCTGAGAAGTTCCGGCGTATAAACGATGTAATGTGCCCAATGACTTGCTAGCATAATGCCTAGCGCCCTGAAATGCACCCGAGCGCGTAGGCTACAAACTCATTACCAGCTGAGAAATAAATGGAGACGCCACGTACTGTCGACGGCAACATCATCCCTCGGGGAGCGCTGTAATCTTGGACAAGTGACTTCTGCATCGGCAGGATCAGATTTGACGGCAGGTTCTCGACCTTGACCTTGACGGGGTTCGCCTTCACCCATCGATACGGATTCAGCTTGCGCAACCACCCCGCGCTAGTTTCCGGGACGTGAGTAGTTGCGTAATAGTCGGTGACCTGCTTGCTCTTCTTCGACTCCTCGGCAACATCAAAGTTTTCATTGATGACAGCAATGAACATCTGTAGGACGATGACTAAGGAGCATAAGCGAGATTTCGTAGAGGTCAGGCAAGTCGATACTCACAGTTCGCAAACAGCATCCACAGGGAGATGAAGAGCACCGCTACGACTGTCTGACCCTGTAATTGTTCCGCGGCGCTTGCACCATAGAGAACATCGGTCCAATTCTCGGATGAGAAGACTTGGTAGACAGCCAAGAACGCGTTGTAGAGGTTGGCGAAGTTCACGTCATCGTCAGCGGAGTAGTCCCCCCTCAGCAACTGAACGGCGACCAATGCCGCCAAGAAGTTGACCGTGAGCAAGAACAGCGTCATGTTCGTTAGACCATACATGTTTCCGAAGACAGTCAGCTGCGGGAAGATATTTCAGCACACCAATTCAATCGAGCAGAGGGCACTGACCAAGAGAGGACGCATACGAGGTACTTCGAGGATGACACGATAGAAACGCATCAGTTGCAAGATCGTCAACCATGGATACACGCCCGAATCTCTGATGACTGGGATCTGGATGATACTGCACCCAATCGCCAGAAACAGATCCAAATCGTTCTGCGCGTGCTGAAAAAAGTCCCGCCAGTCCGGTAGCGACGCTAAGATGCGTAGTAGGATCTCCACATCGAACGCGAAGGTGATGGCCAGTTCGCCGTAATACAGAAGGTATGTGTGGAAGTCGCTGAGATTGGTACTCCTGGTCGCTTGAAGCGTCAGGGAGGCGAGGGCGAGGAGAACCCAACACCATCGGGTGTGTTCCCATAGCACTTTGGCGAGGTTTTCCCGTGGTTTGTTTCGAGGATCGTTGTTTGACCAGCCATCGTCTTGCTCGTCAGTAAGCGCCGTCCTGTTCAACCTTGTTTAATTCGTTCATTCGATAGTGAGCATGACGGCACTTACGTTCCAGCACCAAAAGCACTCTTGCTTGTCTCTTTCCTGATAGCAGAGAACGTGTTCGTGATCACTGCCACGAACAGATTGATCAGCCAGAAATTCAGAATGATCACGCATATGATGAAGAACAAGCACGAGACGAAGTACTCGGAGTCAATCATCGCGTACATCAGAGGAGACCACTAAGATGCACGTCAGAGAAACATTCATTGCGCATTAGCAGCGTGACACACCCCATTGGCAGAGGCAACGATGACAACTTGAAGGGCGGCGTAGTAAATGGTGTCAAAACTTTCCACGTTGTTCTCAGGATTCTCGGCTTCCTAAAGGGATGTGAGTCGCCGAAAGAAGTGCAGATACATTCATGCCATACCTTGCAGACCTGCCCAAGCGGACAGATGTATCCTTTAAAATCATCCGCATTGGTGCCATCCAGTTGGATATAAGACCTCGTCGCAAAGGTGTCTGGATCAATGTAACCGCCGCAGAACTGGGAGTCGATGGCGATCTCATCTTCACCCAGAGTGGGACTAAGGTAGCACATGCGACGCATCGAGCCCTTGAACGACTGGATGCCGATGATACTGTATGGGATTTGCGAGATCAGGAAGCGAAAGTTAAAAGTCACATCAAAAGCACTGACGAGAAGAGAATCATAGCGAACAGCACGAAGTAAGCAACGCTCGCCAGTAACGGTCTTGCTGTCTTGAGCGAATGCATGATCGTCTGTGTCAGGCTCAGTACGCCACTCTAACTCCGTGACACTCTATAGATGTGCTCACCGTTGTACCGGAAGTGATAGCCAGAAGCCTGGCAGTGCGAATGACACTCAAGGCCCTGAAGATCCCTATATGCTGTGAACCTTGTTCCACGCCAGTGGTCGCCAAAATGAACGATATCCAAAATCCACAGATAGCGACGAAATCGATGCGACTCCAGCTGTGCCGTAGATACGGAACATTCCGTTGCGTTTTGCTATGCTGCTCCTCGAGACTGAGACGAAAGGGCAGGTAGACGTAATCGGACTTTTCTGTGGGTTGAAAAGGATTCATCCGGGATAAAAGAGTGGTGTTCTTGACGTCTTGCGCCAAGGATTGAGAGAGTTGGGCCGCGTGTTTCGCCTTTTCCTTGACCTGGTGTAACGCGCCCTGGTGTTCGTCGACGGTGGTAGAGCTGGACGAAAGAACGAAGGGTCGCATCATGTTGCTGTTCATCCGACGAAGCTTCTGGGTGACGGAGAATTGACGTTTGAGCGATGGGTCCATGGTGGGGTCCACGTTGGTCGCAGAGGGTTCGGCTCGTGTAGAGAAAATGTAGAAGATGGACGAGGCGGGGACCTCGGGGTCGAATAGAAAACCGGAAACACATATGCGAGCGAAAGCTTCTAGCCTGTATGCAGAGGTTAAGCTAGTGCGAGGAATACACAGAGGAATACGAACGTAAATATGATAAATAGGACGAAGAGAACATAGTCCTCCCACATGTGGAAGTAGCCATGGATATGAGGTGGTGGGTCGCCGTCCTCTGGTATGGTCAGAGAGTACGAGGCCTGTAATGTGAGCACGACTGCGTTGATGATGATTAATAATAAGATGAAGGCTTCCGTCCACCTGTTATCGAAATTGAGTTTGCAAAACCCGATGTGGTAGTGGAAGCGCGCACGGGTATACCAAGGCTCGATATAACGCGAGCCGGAGTCTGCTTTGCGGCCCCAAACAGCATAGTGTCCGACCTCGGATCGGAAGTCGTTGAGTCAGATCCGGCAGCTCGTCCTCTGCATTGGGACCAGCCTCATACCGCTCGTCGTCGCCGTCGTCGAGGCGTTCCAAGCCCGAGCCGGCAAGGTTGACGACGCGCAGGGACATGCGGCGGATGTTCTGAGAGACGCTCTTTATGGCAGTTCCCGTTGATTTTAGCGGCGACGGCGACGCGCTGTACCGCACGGTACGGCGCCGCACCTTCGGGGTGGCCTGCTCTGGATCGTGTTCGGACCACTGTCCGCTCTGCCTCGACGTCAGCCTAACCTCGTCCTCTGCACCGCTGCCATTGCTGCCAAACTCAGCCTGCCGTATGAGCGACGCCGACGATGGGCCCGCCTGCGTGGACGAATACATGTTGGTGTGAGAGGAGTAAGAGTTATGGGGCAGGTCGGTATCATCCGAGTCGAAAGGATCGTCGCTGACTGTGTACACTGCCGGCTGGTCCTGTATGTGTCGAAAAGAGCGTGAATCGAAACCTCGTAGGGGGTCCTGCCCCGCCTCCACCTTGCCCCAGCTGCGTCGGCGAGTAACACTGTCAGACGGGGAAGGGGGTGCCGATATAGAGAAGGACGACGTGCGCGGTATCGGCGAATGTTGAAAGAGCTGGTCGGCGGCGTCCATGCGCGGACTGGGCACCGTGCGCGGCGTTGAGCTCGACGTGGTCGACGTTAAGGTCAAAAGTATTACATCGTGGCTGTGCCGCTTCTTCTCTCGATCCGGCGGATCAAATCTAATAGTTGCATTCGTTCGCTCAACTCCAACCGAAACTAGTCCATTGCAAGAAAGTTGTTCATCGGAAGTGCTTGTTGGGACTAGTCGGTCCACATTCCTCACAACACTACGCTGCACGCTGCCATTTTCCGTCATCAAGCTACTGAAGCAACTTGCCTGGTTACCAACATCTCTTCGGCCTTGCTTAGCAATGAAGAACTCAGCTCTTCGCGCGACTGCGCCCAGACTGCGCCCTCCATAGAATGACCCCAAATGACTCATTATGACAGAAACTCAGGCTCGCGCCAGCCCAACCTTGGCCCAACCACGCGTTTGCAACTTCTGTTGAACGACGAAACGGGCGTCGAGATCTTGAGACCGCACATTGACACGTTGCAGGGTTTCAATTGTATACTCTATCAATGAAATTGATACAGTGTATGCCTTAGACAACCCTTCGTAACTTACCATCAAAGGTAAGCTTGTGTGTATGAAACCGATGCACACAACGATTAGGCTTGAAGATGCATGTTATGTATACAGTAGTGTGACCGCAATTTGAAACTCATACAGTAGTGAATCGATGAAGGGAGAAAGACTTGACAGCTGACATTATAGGCTACCGCCCGGTGGATTTGTAAACTTCCAATGCTCTGTTCGTTGGGCACCATTCGGCTGTTTGATGGTCGTGTCTGTGAGCTAGAGCGGAGTGCACGAGGCAGTGGCTGTATACCTTATTCCCCTCCGCTGCAACATCTGCGTAGAAGGTAAGCTGATGCCTGTCCAGACAAACGGTAGAGAAGGTACACACGGTCTTTGAGACACTCGAAGTGGCGCAGTAATTGGCCGTCGTCAAATGACACTATGTACCCAGCCTTGTATGTTTCGCCAACTTTCCACGCACGAGGTGGTGCCTGTGTAACCGACATGACGAGCTCGAGATGATGAAGTTTAGTGCGAGGTTTTTGAGAAGGTTTGTAAGATCAAGATGATGCGATAGGTGTGAGTGTAGATGAGGGATGCTGAACTGGATGCATCAACGCTCGTCTTTATACACTCCTCCAGAAGGTCCCAAAGCGTACCGGAACACGAAGAAGACCCAGCGCACTGCCTCAGAATTTGATGAATTGCTGGTCTTTCACTGTGAGCCCTGTGCAAGACAGATCCGATTCAACTTCCGGTCTACTACTGTACGTTAGTCGGACGAGGACGAATCAATGCACGGACTGCACATACACAATACTGAGTTGTCAGACAGCGAATCAAGCCCTTGACTGTACCAGACCAAGAGTCTTCTGCAGTACATATACGCAGGGCCTCCCGAGTCAGCTACCGGGAAACGAAGAAAGTTTGCTGTTGCTGTACTGTAGTTGGGATCGGGCTGTGTAGGTCCTAGGTATGGAGATCCGAGCCCAATTTGGGGGCCTCTGGGATCCGACCAGATTTTCGGAAAGTGGCAGGTCCACAGACATATTTACGCTACCGATGTGTGTGCAGCAGGAGGCAATAACGTGAATAAGGTGAATCCGAAATCGCCTCGGCAGCCATGAAGCCGTAGAAAAGTTCCCACGCCTCAAACCTCTCCTTTCGCTCAACTTTCGCTTCAGACCACCATCAAACCACCATGGCCTTGTGCTGTATACGCGTTTCCCTCTTCAAAGTGGCACACGATGCAAATTGAGTCTCAAGAGAATGCACTCTCTTGCTCTTGTACGCGCTTTTTCTTTGCAAGCTCTGTCCCTCGTCGAATATTAATCGATCTGATATATCCTCAGACCGCTTTCGCTGCGGAACTGGTCTACCGACACAGTTTCAACACGCAGATATGCTCTCATCTTTGGAGGAGGGAAATATCTTCAAGCGCTCTTTGTCTCTCCGCCACATCAACGTTGCAAACGGCTTCGACAAACAAGACCAATTTCCCACCATTTCCAGTTTGACTCGACACGGTCCCGAGAGTCAACAGCAGCTATAACACCGAACACGAATGTACATAGATGCCATCACTGGCGCGAGGTCCCCGCCAGGCAGATCGGTGATGCACAGCTATAAAAGTCGAATGGCGTCAATCAGAGCGTCACTCTCAGACCACCACCATTACTATGGTTCCTCCCTTGTCGACCTTCAACTCCCCTGGGAACGTCCCTACAATGGTGAGGGTCTCATGGTTTACCTTACGTTGCACTAAGCGTTGTTCTTCCGAAGGGCGAAGAAGTCGAGCATTGGAGAGTCATGTAAGAAGGCCCACGCCTTCAAGGTGCTTCCATCTAACATTTCTTTAGTAGACGCCCGGATTCCAACGCGCATCATGCGCCAACTGCTGCTAACTCAACGCCTGTATTCAATAGCGTGGAGCCAGGACTGGTTGCGCCACCGCCATTGTCGGCGCAGGACGAAACATCGCTAATACTCGAGCCATTGACTTTTGTCCAAGAGGTACACCGGTTCATCACGAAGCGCCTTCTCTGACTGACTTCCTAGGTGTCGGCGGCGGCGACTCCTTCTTCGGCCGAGTCAGTCTCTGGACGCCATAACCCTGTTCAGACAACCCGCAGCTCCATGCAATTGCTGCTAGTCAACCGTAATCTTCGTCAAGAGTCGACACATCGGACGCCACAACCTGCACCAGCTCCGACGTCTTACGCAGCTGCGGCGTCTGTCGTTGTTACATCTACTTTCATTGTTGATGATAGAGAGCCGAATACCCCTGAAGGCACCATCGCGGCTTTGCAAACTACCGGGCGTCGATCAACAGTCAGACCGGCCAGTCCTTCTTATCATTGTCATATAGTTCTCTCGTTGACATCGCATCGAATCTTTTCCTTAGACCCAAACGAATCAAAGCGCTCTCACCTCTGCTCCACCTTCTACGCCACAGGTCAGTGGTTCCCTCATCGGCGTCTCCTCCCTTGTACTCAGGATACGTTCGAAGGCACGCAATGCAACGTCTTTGCGATCATGGTCCACGCCCAGATGCGACTGTCGCGTCTTCTGTCCCTCATGCACCGGCGAGGATAGATGCAGACACCGTCCCACTAACGTGCCTCTATTTCGTACAGTACAAGACCTCCGCGAGCACTACCGTGGCTCGCCAAGACACCCCAATTGCCCTGTCTGCGGTCTTGGATTCCGGCACCAGGCCGCAGTAGAGAGAGTGAGTGATCCTTCTTCCGTCGACTTTCACTGATTTGGGTATGCCTAGCATCTTGTTGGCTGTGATGGACCTAGGATGCGCTGCAACATTGTAGACCCTACGCCACCTGGCTACCCGTGCAGTGTCAAGCTTTACAAGGCGGAGGTTGACGAACATCGTATTATGAGGCATGGCTTCGTCAGGTGCACTCGACAGAAACCCTCCACCGACGAGGCCTGCGGTGCTGTGCTTAGGCCCAACGAGGAAATGGATGCCCACGTCGTCGCTGTTCACGGTCTATCTCGATGCTCGCAGCCCGATGCTCCATCCTGCAACGACCCAATGACAAGCGACGAACTGAGGACCCATCTCTCCGTTGTGCACGGCTTCATCCATTGCCCAGAAGAGGAATGCGACGCCTTGATCCCTCAACGTGCACTCAACCCTCACCTTCTCTCTGCGCATGGGTACGTCAGATGTCAAGATCAACTATGCGGGTATCCAGTCAAGCGGGAAACCGTCGAGGAGCACCTGGCGGTCTTCCATGCCAAGGTGAGATGCGAGAAGGTCCTGCCAGTGCAAGACTTTCCCGACAACTGCTCCATACATATCGTATGCAAGCAACTCGTTCATCGAAGCGAGGTGGAGGCGCATCGCGCCTCCGAACATTATATGTGCTTCAAGTGCATGCGGCCCTTTATTGACAAACGCAGTCACTTGCACTGCCAACTACTGTAATTTGTTCCTCTTCTTTTCCTCTAGATCTTTCGATACGATGTATTGACCTCATGATGGTGTACACGATCTCAATATATTCAACATTTCCTTTTGTCCTAGCGCGATATGCAACCACTGATTATAAGTACACTTTGTAAGAGAGCTTCTGGCAGCGCCATTCAATCCGTAAACAGCGAGTAGATCAGTACCGCCATCAGATCCTGTCCACTGACAGTCATCTCCCGGACCCCCACACCAATGCATCCAACATGAGCTGTAAAATATCCCCACCCAGGGCACCCTCGGACCAGCTGCGCATCGACAGCCTGCGCCTTTTAAGCCGGCTTTTCTTGATCTCGGAGCTGGGGCCGTGGACGGATGCCTATCGTCATGCCACGACTCGGACACTAGGGCATAATCCCGGAGATGCTTACACGACGCTCTTCCGCATCCTCGCACTCGGCGCGCCGCTTTGTACGCTCTCGAACATGCTCGCTCCGCCGCATATCGACGTGAACATGTACACTCACGACTCAGATGACCATTCCGCTTCCGCAGCGCTATTCGACGCCTTCACGCAGAAAGTCGGCTTGCTGGAGATGCAGGGCAGGATTGGCTATGGCGAGGTGCTGCGGGTGGCGGATATGTTCGGGGGCTCGTGTGCGGGGTTTGCCAAGGTCCGTCGTGCAAGTGTATCGTGCTCTGTTTGTTGAGAAAGATTTGGCACAGGTCGTAAAGACCACGCATCGCGTCTTGTCAGCGCTGGAACAGTCCTGCCCTGATCTATATACCACTATCTTGTCGCTTCCTGGCAGGAGGGAGGCGCTGGTGCGGCGGATGATAGAGGAGGAGGAGAGGCATGTGCAGAGGTTGGAGCTCGTTTGCGTGCGTTGTACCTCGCCTGCCAGTGTAGTGCATGATGGTTCGGTCTTACAACCATACACAGGCGGCGATACCAGACGCGATGCTTGACCTGGAGCCCAGAATCGAGTGTATACTTGCCAACCGGGATGTTCTGAGGCGGTATCACGGGCAGGTCCTTGTGGAATTCAGACGTATCACGGAGCAGGGGGCTGAGGAGGACTGGACGAGGATCTTGGGCCTCGGGGTGAGTCTGGCTCTTGTTTCGTTGAGTATATATGAATGACACGCAGCCAGCACGTCTTCTTCAAGACGCGCATAATAAGCGCGTATCGCGCCTTCTGCGTCAACTACATCCCTATCTACGAATGCCTTCTTCGAAGCGACCACGACGCGATACTGGATGTACTCCCCCTTCTTCCAGCACATCTAGCGGAATATGCGTTGGTGTTGAAGGAGATATTGGAGTTGTCGACTCCAGTGGAACATAGCGGGTACGGGCACGCTTCTTCTTTTCTCTGTATGCATATTGAAACAAGTCGGTGCAGGTATGACAGTTTATGTGAAGCGCTGTACACTCTCCAGGACGCGTCACAGACGATCGAGGAGATGAGCAGGCAGGTGAGGGACATGCGATGCCAGGACGTCTTTGGTGATGAGGTTGGGCCTCTTTTGTCTGAGGACGTCTTCGTCCTGGAGGAATATGAGGATATGGATGTGACACTCTTACTGTTCGAAAAGAGCTTGGTCGTCTATCGATCCAGGGCAGCGACCAGGAGCAGGGCCCGGACGCGCTACCCGGTATACGCATGGGAGCTGGGAGTGAGTTTGGGAAATGGAGCAGGTGAGGTGTTGGATGTGATCGACACGAAGCAGATTGAGGCAGTGAGGGTGGTGGAAGGAAGTCTTGTCATCGAGTGGAAGGATAGGAACATGGTGCTCCGGACATCGTGCCAAGAGCAGAAGGAGCGGTGGTGTGGACTTCTGCGTGCCTTTGCGCTTGTCATCTACGAGGGAGTGGAACTGGAAGAGCAGGAGGAGGTTGCCCCAAGTGAAGATGAGTTGTCCTTTCTATCAGGTAAATACCCTCGAGAACCTCTCTTCTCACCTCCTCATTTGATGATTCCCAGTCGATCCCGATCCTCATGCCTACCAACGCACCTTCTCCCGTCCATGGAGTGTTCGAGGGCATAAAACGGCGCACTCCGAGTCGTCGTCCCTCTTCCAACTGCGGGAGCAGGAGGACTTCACAAGCATACACTGTTTGAGCCCGGGATTATTACCGACGTTGTTCGCAGATCTTCCAGTAAGTCCGATGTCGCTGGGGATGGAAGCGCCGCCCACGCCGCCGCCGGAAGCCGTCAATCGTCAGTTTCGTCTCTCGTCAGGTTCATCTGTAAGACTGATAAATCTTAGTGTTAGATGGTGAAGATAAGACCGTGGCTGATTTGACGGGCCTCGTCACGAGGGTAGGGCGTTATGCTGAGACAGGCGGAGGGTTCTCGGATGTATGGCGTGGTGTTTGGGAGGACAAAGAGCGGAATGTGAAGATGGCTGTCGCAGTCAAAGTATTGCGGGCGCGTGTGGAGGATAAGGGGATGCGGCAAGTCAGTCTTCAACTTGCTCGTCTCTACACATGGACTGAATAGAACTGCAGCGCCTCTCGCGGGAGCTCTCGCTCTGGCGGACGCTGCATCACCCACACGTACTCCCACTGCATGGGATCGTAAACGACTTTGGGCGGTACGCGTCCATGGTGTGTCCTTGGATGGAAAATGGTTGTGTGACGAAGTACCTGGAGACGAGAGGTGACTTGCTCGGTATGCCGGATAGGCTGCAGTTGGTGAGGACCCATTCTTGCGACCCTCGATGTCTGGTACTGACTCGGGCGGTGTTCTAGCTGATCGAGGTGGCACTGGGCTTGTCGTATTGTGAGTGTTTCGTCGACTCTCGTCCGTCCGGTCTGACATGATTGTCATCTTGCCTAGTACATTCTCTGGGTATCGTCCATGGGGATCTCACTGGGGTACGTTCTCGTCCCATCTAGTCCATGCCCAAAGTCGTACAGATTCCACAACTCATACCCTGTTCCCCTTCACAGTCAAACATCCTCATCAACGACGCGGGTCAAGCCGTGCTGTGTGATTTTGGCATGAGCAATATGCTGGCGATCCTAGGTGGCAAGGGCACGTCGTCGTGCGTGGGCGGTGCAGTGCGATGGGCGGATGCCGCGCTGTATATGAGCATTGACCAGGACTCCGAGTCGGCAGAGCCCTTGTTTTTTACACCTCCGAACGATGTATACTCCTTCGGGAGCGTAGCCCTAGAGGTTAGCTTTTACTCCCTATGCTCGTGCTCATTCACCCAGACTGACTATCCTACACTGGCAGATATTATCCGGTCGCATACCCTACCACTACGTCCGATCCGACGCGCAAGTCATCATCGAGCTGCACCGCGGTCGGAAGCCCCGTCGCCCTGCGGCGACGTTCGTGACGGATGCACAGTGGCAGTTCATTCAGCGGTGCTGGCAGGACGATGCGTTGGCGCGGCCGGAGGCGGGGGAGGTCCTTGGGTGCGTGCAGGCGCTGCATAGGGCGAGCTTGGAGTTCAGACGGCATACCCATTGATGGGATGAACTGAGATCGGAGATATACGTGGTCTATCTGACAGGACAGCGGAAGTGGTGTGTGTTTATTCGTCGTTGCTCTATCTATTCGGATCCTTACTTCTTGTTGTTGTACTCGTCGCAATGTTATCCTCGCTATCTGTGCCTGTATCAGTCGGGTGCCTATCCGTACGCAGCGCTGCGTAGTTGGAGTCTCAAGCCAAACATCTCACCGTTGGTGATGAAAGTGTTGCATTGACTCTCGCGTAGGGGTTCCGCGTAAGGAAACACCTCCAAGCGCATTCATTGTCCGCAGTCTCTGATACGCCCGAACCGACCAAGTCTGCCAGCAAAGCCAGAGAATGTGGGGAGCTCGTGATGGACAGCGCCCAGCGGTGATCTTCGCTGTTCCACGGAAAACGCACTACAACATTGGAGAAAAGTGAGTATGTGTTTCAGAGGCCACATTGACGCTCGATCATCTCATTCGGAGGGAAGGGACTCTCAAGTCTCTTATCGTGCGTTGGTGTCGACGAATTACATGGCAAGTCCAAGTGTACTGGCAATTGGAGTAACAATCAGATCACGCCGCTACCCTCAGGCCTAGGGTAGGCATTCAGATGTAACAGCTCTGCTTCCGGAAGGTCGAGACGAGGATTGAGGATCTTGATCCGCTCCTGGCCGGACAAGCGGGATTTCCTCGCTACGCCACGTCAATGTGATATCATTCGGAGATGTCCGTATTTCGTTTATGAAATGGGCGCTCGTGTGGCAGAAGATGGTGGCGCACCCGGAGTCGAAACTTGAGGTGTGGACGGAGGCTGTCTGTAAATCACGGACAGTGTGAGTTCTCGATGTCGGCTCCCTGGCTACTATTGAACCTCAGATCAACCTTTCCTGCACTTTCTGACTGGTACGTGTAGGTGACAATGCAATGCTGAGTGCTCGGCTGCAGAGCTCAATCGATCCGCAGGGGTAACCGGTATTCGTTGTCCACCTTAACGGAACACGATGCCGGCATGATGCGTACACTCTATCCAGATCACCGCCTTCTATACTTAACCCTGCACGCGAGCAGTCACTTGCACTCCGGATGCCTTCCACCCACACCCTGCCCCATACTTTGAACGATTCGATGCCTAGATTGTTATGCCGCCGCTGCTGATACTTTCAAGACAACTCGAATGGAAAACCGCGGATCGACACACAGGCTCTGATTACCGGTTCCAGCTCAAAAGTTAAAAGAGCGACAGCTCAGAGATTGTCTGTTTTAATTTTCGCTAAACTTTAATGATGACTCGTATGGATTTGGACTCGGAGACGCACGTTCTGCCCAGCATTCGAGAGATGTTTCCTGGTGAGTCACGATTAGCGATACGCTGCTCGTTTGGCGGCTGACGAGCATCTGTAGAGCACCTTCGCTGTCAGCCTGGGCGAGCGAAGCCCAAGCACTGTCTCGAGCTGAACCCATATCCTACGTACCACCGTGGCCCCGGGCCATCCCAGTCTAATTCCGCATTTCACGACCCACTTGGCTCTCCCATCAGCGAGTCCTTCTCTGACGATGAAGAGGAGGCCAACGATTCCGCATCGCCTCCACACAGCGAACGCGAACGCGAACGCAAACACGTCTGCCCGCGCTGCAGGAAACGCTTCAATCGTCCCAGCAGCCTGCGCATCCACATGAACACGCACACCGGGGCCATGCGTACGTTCCATCTCTTCCTACCTTATTCTGACTTCTGATTGTGACCGTAAAGCATTCCAATGCCCGTTCCCGAATTGTGGCCGGCTGTTCAACGTCAACTCGAATATGCGCCGGCATTATCGCAACCACCGCAGCCTCGTCCGCGCGTCTCCTCCGCTGAACGAGTATGGCTACGCGGATCACTGGGTGCCGACGTTTCAGCTGCCAATTCACAGGTGGCCCAGGACAGCAGATGCCAAGTTTGAGTATGATGTGCCACGGGCAGAGGAGACGTCACAGCCTGGGCCTAGGGGGGAGTCTGACGCAGGGAGGAATGGGACGAGAGCAAGATGATTCACATCACGACGTACGCGCAGTAGTTAATAATAATTTTGGGTGTTGTATATTCACCACTGTTGTACGCTAGTAATGTTACTTCTGTCTGCGTCTTTCGATCTATCATCTTATACGGATCCAGCCTGTCTTACCAGTAAATCGTGTGCTCGCCCGGACTTTTAGACACAGATTATCGAGAAAGGGTTGCTATGCATATAGAAATCGTGAGGGTGTATATGACGATAGTTTGTCCTGCATTGTCCTTCGAAGTTGAGATTTGATCAGAATATGAATCTGAGCTGCGTTCGTGATGCTGCTCAGCTTTGAACGTCCAAGCAATCATTCCCGCCTTATGATAGACAGAACGTCGCCATCTCGTCTTGCGCTTTGGACAAATTTGAGCAACTCACAGGTTTACCAAGAGGTGGGCTTTTGAGCGGAGCAGCGCAAACCTTGAGTACGAACGCCGAACCGGGCATTCGATCCTCACTCTCAATAACTGGCTCCTCACGGTATACTGGTCTGGGTCAAACAATCAAAATAGATTCTCCACACTATACGAGACTCGAGTATCATGAAGTCAATAAACTATCCTTTTTTCCTTCGATGGTCTGTCGAAAAGGTTAAGGAAATGAGGAACTAGAAGAGGTTGCGGGCGAACGAACCGTCTTATTTGACAGTGATGTCCGAGCTTCCACTGCTGTCATAGCCCTCCGTCGCGACAATCTGATAATTGAACGTCGAGCCCAACTTGAGCCCGGCGTTCTTCCACGCATTGAAGTGCGTCGCGGTGTTGACCGAGCCGCTGGAGCGCTTGTTCTCGCGGACGGACCAGTACTGGTAGAACGTCTGCGTGCCGTTGATGGACGGCTTGTTGACGCGCTGGGTCTCGTAGATGTTGTAGGTCGAGCCGTCGGAGGTGACCGTCCCCTTGTGCGTCGCGCCCGTGGAGGGGTTGTACGTGCCGAAGTTCTCGACGATGTAGTACTCGATGAGGGGGTTGGTCGTCCAGCCGTACACGGACAGGTAGCTGTTCCCGTTCGGGCTGTACGTGCCGCTAAAGCTGATGGTCCTACGAAGAAGCAGAGGATCAGACATGTACGAACAGCGTGAAAAGAATGCATCTTTACCTGGCGGATCCAGGATTCCACCCCTTGCCAGCGACAAAGTTGCCGTTCCCGCTCCACTTCACGCTATACTCCCCCGCCGCCTTGTTCGTGTAGGTCACAGCGGCTCCGCCATCCGTCCAGAACGAGTAGTAGTACCCGTTGTTGGTGCCCGTGCTGCTGGGCGTGCCGGAGCGGTCGACGAGGGTGACGTTCGTCTCCGGAGTGGGGACAGCGCCAGTAAGCGCGGTGAGGACAGTGAGAAAGACGAAGCTGAGCAATGTAGCGACCATGTTTTGTGTACTGCAAACTGGTTGGTGTGTCCTAGTCGATGAACGATCTCTTTTATAGGACCTTCAGCGTTCTTCCTTGAGGCAATTTTACCGACCAGCTTTCGCCAAAAACCCGGCATAATGTTGTTGGCGCGATATTGTGGCGCGCCTTGCGAGAGTCGAGACGCGGCATGTAAGACCAATGGATCGTAAACGGGTCCATTGCTTGGCAGTGACAGGAAAACGGCAAAACGTCGTGACGTCGTTCCACTTCTGTATGAGCAATTGGCGATGCTTACGACCTGCAAAAAGAGCTGGATGAAGGCGCTGTGAGGCCAGTGTGAGGCCATTGTTGAAGATTAACACTCCATGAGTGGCAATAATACCGACCATCAGCCAGGATCTCGGTCGGCCAGAGATTCTGGGCGTACCCCAGCTGTCATCGTAATATTCAGGCTCAGTGACGAGACGCAAATGAAGGCATGTTGGAGGCGAGGTGAGACCGCGTGAATAGAATTCTAATGCCACCGAGAACGTTTAAAATGCGCTTGGGCCTCACATGATGCGGCTGGACCGGCCCGCGGGGCTTACGGGCCGTCGCGAACCATCCCACAACGAGCGAGATCCGATGATGGCATGAGTTCTTTCTCAATTGGATTCTCCGACGTCCAGCCTCATTGAATGTAGTTACGACCTCGCAAACATCCGAAGCACCTTGCTGCTCCAGCTTTTCCTTGGCCTCTGAACTTACTGACAGGCGGCTGCACAACAATTCTCGTCAGAACCCCGCAAGAACTCTGGTGGCGCAATATTGCAGCGCGTCTTGCACAAGCACGGAGTGCACGAGACCGTGGCGGTTGGCCTCTAGTCCGTCAAAAGCTTTTCTGTATGACCTAACATAGTTTTGAAAAGATTCCCTCTACCAATGCTATAACAGAAGAGACTACCAGTTCGCGCTCACCTTTCAAGCTTGCTTCGGCGGATGTGGCTCGGTAGCACTAGTCGACCCTTGCATTACCATCCCAGTTGATGCGCCAACGAACGTGTTTTTCCGCTCACACTCTGAATCGTTCTCACATGGACCTGTAGATGACATTGCCTCGAATCCTTCATCAGCCAATGCGCTCGCATTTCTGATCACAGCCCTACAGATCTTTCCTCATTGACGCATCTTGACCTTACACTCAAGATGAACCTGAACTCGAAGACCACGCCCCAATCGTCCCATGTGCAGGGCCCAGAAGCCTCTTACTCGCAAGTACAAACCATGCGCAGACACCCCAATCTCTTCTCCATTATCTGTACTCTTCAAGTTTAGTGATCATTCTTCCGTATGTTATGGACCACTTACCCGTGCAGTCGGCGTCAAGCTTTACCAGGGCCACAAGGAGGAGGTGGACGAACATTGCATGCTTTCTGCAACGAACGCGACCCATCTCAAATTTGTCGTGCACGGTCTTGCAATATACCTTTTGCTTAACGCCGGCGTCTGTGTTTGCGCATACGAATATGTGATGACGTTCATATCATGTTCACCGTCAACTGTAACGACTTCTCCAATGCAACCTCCCCGGTTGTCCTTGCGCGTTATGAAGGGCTGCTCAGCCTGGCGGCAGTGTCGAAGAAAACAGTCCTTTTCTTGGACCATGGATAACAGCGACATGCTGCCCTCCTCTATGAGCATCCGGCGCCTCCGTTCCCGCCGCGGCACAGAGAGAGGAGGTTCACCAGCACGTGCGGCGTATCTGTGTGTCCATCGCCACAGTTCTTTATTTACATGGCCGGGAGTATCCGTACAGACACGGTCTGCCTCCCTGACTTTGAGGTAGTCTGGCACCCCTGTTTTGAGCCGACGGGGAGACATAGGGCGGGAATGAATTGCCTGTACTTACCTTCCACTTCCACAACACAGCGGGCCCGGCGTCACAGTTTCACGTAATGCTTGGGGGGGGGGGGGGGGGAGCCACCGCGTCTTTTACTGCAAGATCAACGTCCAGGTTCATCACCCGGGGACAGTGCCTCGCTCTATCATTCCTTCCCAACACAAAACACTCTCCATCAACCTGACGTACGATTGAAATTGGAAACAATACATAGAAGATTAGCATGGCCCCTGCACAAGGATGACAACGCTTTTCCGGAGTGGTGGATCTGCGGATCTCTGATATTTATTCTTTTGCATTAGAAATGCGGAATTGAGGCAGGAGGAGTACTGGGAGGGGAAATTTCCGAGTTGGGACTGTGACCACCGTGATCGGGAACCCGGGTTGAGTAGTGTGGCGGGATGTTGTGAGTTCGGGGTCTCTGGGGGCTACAGGCTCCATCTAGGCGCGAGAATATCGGATTCCGTTCATCCGACGCTTTGGAAAAATGAATCATCCTTGTGCAACACTCTTGCTTCTGGCTTACAGCTGCCCATGCTAGAATCTCACAGGCAAATACACCTAGGTTGCTGGGTTGTCATGTCACTGCACTCTCTCCAAGTCCCTTTCAAAAGAGCTTAATGCTACCTTGACAAGATTCAGCCAGAGGGCACACTACATAGTCAGCTCAACCGCTCAAGGAGTGGGCCCTGGACTGCGCTAACGGAACTTTCGTCTTCCCCGCTGCACTCGAAAATTTTTCTCCAGGGTGACTCACGAAAAAATCGAGACGATACAGAGAAGCGATCGTGTTCCCCAGCACTTCGATTCCCAGGTACAGGCGTCGCTTGACAGGTTCACAGTAACACTGGCACGCGTGTATTCGCGCATGAGTAAGGGGGTCGGAACCCTCTCACAACTGCTGGACGATTCGGAACATGCCAACTGCTACACTTCATCCTCGCCAGCTGCAGGGCCTTCAACACCACAGCGGGCCCGCAGTCCCATGTAATGCGCCTCAATGGGGTTTGTGAGCATGCGGGTGACAGGCCTGTATTGGTGAAGGCGCGAGAGGTGGAGGGGGAGGTGGCAGTACAAAGGCTTGGAACGAAGGAAGTGAACTTGTACGCCACTCGGTCTTCAAAGGTGCGAATATCCCAGCCCTATCCATCCCATATCCACTCCCGTCCAAGGAGCCAAGCGCAAGAGGGGGAGGGGGGTTCATCCAAGTACCGTAATTAAACATAAGTATTGTGAGTAACTGTATATGCGTGAATAAATAGGGGGGTGCCCTAGGCGTAATTTTTGTGGTCTCGTCTCGTCTCGTCTCGTCTACTCCTTCCAACCAACACCTCCTCCCATCTAACGTCTCAGGCAGCGCTAAGGGCAGAAGACGGCGCTAACGCTACGCTCAACGCCTCGCCTGCCTCGCCGCGGCATAGTCCATCGACACCGGTCGGTTCAGCACGACTGCGCTCTGCACAAGCAAGGGGTGGTTAGTATGGGTGCGGAGATGTAGAGTTGGAAAGCGCAGAAACTGGTACGATGATCTGGCGGGATTGGCCGCACATCGCACATCCCAGAACGAAGGACAGAGAACAGAAACGGAAAGTCACTCACCCCCCTCTCAAACGCCGCCTCCGCCCCGCTCACATCAAAGAACTCAACATGCGCGAATCCGCGCGGCTCGCCGTCGGGCGAGCGGCCGATGCTTACCTGCAGGACAAGCGGGTTTGAGTGTCGAGCGTTATCCGAGAATCAATCAACTCACCCTTCTAACCCGCCCAAACTCCGTGAACGCATTGAACACGTCCTCCTCCGAGGCCGCGAACGCGAGGTTGCCGACGAAGAGCGTGGATGTCGGGGAGGAGGAGGAGGAGCGCGCGCGCGGGCCGAGGGGGCCTCTAAAGGAGGGGAGGGGGTTAGTATAGTATTGCTTAGAAAGAAAGAAAGGGGGGAAGAGGAAGGGGGTAAGGGGGACAGGGAAGGTGTGCAGGAAAGGCCAGGCAAAACCACTCACTCCTGGTTCTTCGCCACGCTAATGTTAGCAGCACGGCCGCCGAACATGAAGGGCTGCTCTTGGTGCTGGGCCATGAAAGCGTCCGCGGAGTCGGCGGTGGGGAACTCGACGAGCATCCAGCCCATGGAGCGGCCGCCGGGGTCTCGGCCTGGGAGGGAGCGTTAGCGAGTGTAGGAGAGGGAAGAAGGGTTGGAGGGGCAGAAATTGGGAGAGGGTTGGGAGGTGTAGGGCAGGGCAAGGAGGTAAGAAAGCCAACGCACCCATAACGACCCTCACGTCCTGGCTGAACTCGGACACCTCGTGCTTCATGTCGTCCTCGAGCATGTTGAACGGGAGGTTGCCCACGTACATGATCTTGCGCGTGCTGGGGCCGTCCTCGCCCGTGCTCATCATCCTAGCCTGTGTCCGTGCCATTGAGAACACCGGAACTTGTATCCGAGCCGACATGGACATGGTCAATGACATGGGACGGGCGGTCTGGCGGAGCGCAGCGGTGGCGAAGCCGCGGGCGCAGACGCGCGACGTGGTGGAGAGTGCGGTGCGGAACATTATTAGTGTATGTGTGGGACGTGGCGGGTAGAGAAGAGTTAACCGGGGAAAACAAGAAACTTTTTCGCGTCTGCCGATGTGGCTTTGTTTGGCTGCAGCCCGTAACTTGGGCCTCGAATGCTTACTCAGCAGAAAGATGCGGGGAACGCCGGGCCCCGGCTTGGTGTGTTGGCTGTTGGCTGGTGATTTACACGTTGTCCTAAAAAGATTTCTCATCCGACGCGTATACGATGACGATCCCGCCGCTCAGCACGCTGGTCGACCTGTCGCAGCCCGCGCTGTGGCTCAGCGCTGCCAGCATCACGTTCAATCCTACGGCGTGGAACATCGTCGCGCGCAATGGTGCGTTATCCCGATTCTCATCTCCTCTTCTCCTTCTCTCTACTCGCGATGACTGTACGCTAACGCTCCGCAGAACACCGCGCCCACACGCTCACGCGGCTTCTCGGCTCGCCCCGCACCGGCTGCTACGTCCTCGCCGCGTCCATCTTCGGATTCGGTATGCTCAGGGATCATCTGTGCGTTGAGTCTCTTCCCCACCTTCCATTCTCCCATCCACAACTTCACACTCCCGCTAAAGCTAACGCTAACGCCCCCTCCCACGTGTAGGTACGCCACGGCCCTAAGCACCCAGCCCGCATCGCTCCCGCTCCTCCTCCCCTACGCATGGGCCCAGACCGACGCGTTCAGGATTGTTCTCCCCGTCGTGCTCGTCGCAGGTGCGTTCGTCCCCTTCCCATCCTCTTCTCGTCTCTTCTTCTCTTTCATTCTCACCTCCACCCCACACCTACTCCCCCTTACCCCCTTCTCCCCCCCCTCCCCTTCACACTCTTCGCTAAAGCTTACTCTCTCCCCCCCCCAGTCGGCCAACTCCTCGTCCTCAGCTCGACCTACGCACTCGGGATAACCGGTACCTTCCTGGGGGACTACTTTGGGATTCTGATGGATGAGCGGGTCGAGGGGTGAGATTGGTCTCTTTCTCCCTTACTTTTACCCCCTCCCTTCCCTTACGCCCCCATACACTTTCCATTGCCCTCTATTCCTTCCCCCCCCGCCACGTAACCCCGCCCGGACTTCTCCCCCCCTCGCCCGTCCTCCGCTCACCCCCTCCCTAGGTTCCCATTCAACCTGCTCGACAACCCGATGTACGTCGGCTCGACGCTGTGCTTCCTCGGCGTGGCGATCTGGAACGAGAGCGTCGCTGGTGAGTGGGCTCGGGTTTTGTTCGTTGGGTCGGACTCGTTTCCCTTGTTTCCGTTTTGTGCTTCCCTTCTTTCCCCCACTCACCCCTTCCTCCCATACAGGCCTCCTCCTAACACTCTACGTCCACATCGTGTACGCCATCGCGCTGCGCTTCGAGGAGCCGTTCACGGCGGGGATATATGCCAAGAGGGAGCGAGAGCGGAAGGCGTTGGAGGGAAAGGTTGAGTGAGTATGGGCTGGTGCGGGTTGGGTTGGGTAAAATGGCTAAAGGAGGGGGGAACGGGGAAGGAAGGTAGGCGAGGGGGAGGGGAGGCAATGTGGTGGAGAGAGGACGGTGTGTGGAGGAATAGTCAGTGCATTTAGACTTGTGTGGGTATGCGAAGGCAGATAGATCTAGAGTCGGTTCTAGCATACGATTGCTTTGTCCTCTCGTGTCCTCCAAGTCTCATACCCTAAGTTGCAAGCCCTTTCGTTGATAGATTGCTCTGTTGATAGATTGCAAGAAGGTTTATCCCTGCAAGAAGACCTTCTTCTCAGCGCATTAATGGGGTAGTGGTAACCTGGGTCGTTGCCATCGACCCGCCGGGGGTTCGATTCCCCCTTAATGCATTTCATCTTTCTTTCTGTAATTTTGGGCCCAGCCAGGATTGCAACTTCCCGTTGAGTCTCCTCTAAGCTCTTATTCATAGGGCCGTGGGGTAAACCTCCCGAGGCGGTACCATACCTGTTTGGTACCGACCCCGCCGCCCCGCCAGGTTTGGAACCGGTTTGGAACATGTTTGGAACTGGCACGTGCCAATCCACGTGATGCCGCCGCGCGCCTCCCGCCGCCAGTCCCGCCATGGTTTAGAGGCCACAATTTGGTCTCAAACCTGATGTTCCCCTCTTTTCATGCTTTTGGAATGCCAATGCGAGCCTTCACAGGAAAATTTTAAACATTTCCATACTCTATTCTACCTTATACTTGATCTTTGCGCCACATAGACCTCCTTCACCTCCCGCAGCCGCATCACGTGAAAATATCATGTGATGGGTTCCGAACCTACCCTCCCAGCCCTCCGAGGTTTGGAACCGGTTCCAAACCGGTAAGTTACCGAGTCAAACTGTTTTCGGGGGGAAACCTAGGTTTCCCCCACGACCCTACTTATTCAAGAACACGAGAGGCGGGGATGTACAATCTCGCTGCTCCGGCTGGGACTAGTGAATCATTATCCAGGTGAAGCAATGACGATTCACAATGTCATCCACATCTCAATCTTGACACAGACAAATGACATTCTCATCGTTAGCACAACCTTTGTGCTACTCAGAACCAAAATCATGCATATGTAGGCCGGAGAAATCAGACTCGGAGAACTTGAAGTATGGCAGGAATACCTTCTTGAGCAACTTGCCACGGACCAACAGCATCTTGGGCCTTGGGCGGACGGACATGTATCGACTGCCACCAAGTTGCGCACGGATGCGACGTCTCACCGATTTCATGTCCAGAGGCTGGTCAAAGTCCAGAAAGCCTTCCTGCGGCGAGGAGACTGCTCCGCCAGTAGTTTGGCTCTCGGTCTCAGGCTATTCTTGCCGTTCATTACCGCAATGGCTTGCAATCATTGATTCTAGGCACATCGCAATGACAAAGGGAATTCGTCGTCTACAGCGATACCATCAAGTAGTCTTTCCAATCGTGCCCGCTTAATGGCCTTGTGCTGCGCCGTCGGATTCAAGCGAAATCGACCAGAGCGACATCCCCATCTGAGTTGACGAGCATGTTCCACGTCCTGATATCACCGTGAAGTACCCTTGCATGATGAAGATCATCCAAGATGCGAAGGTAAGCCGTTCTGGAAAGGGGTCTGCGTAATGACCATGATGATGAATCTCGGATCTGGCGTACCTTTCGTCTTCGGTCACTGAAGCACAGCCAGTGCGCATCGCCAATGTCGTGCCGCAATCGCTCAACACCAGCATCACATAATCGGACTCCGAGACCGAAACAATACGGGATCCCAGACACGGAGTGAGGCGGTTTGTTCAGGTGCTGGTATATGCCGTACTCGTGCTCGAGGGATTTTCGTGCTTCAGAAGTACGCGTCAATTTGACGATGACTGTCTCCTCACAGCGAGCCAAGTTTCCAGCCGATGTAGGAAGCTCCAATTGTGCTCGATATGTGTCCCTCGCTGATCTTCTCACAGTCAGAATGAGGAACGGATTCATCGGCTGACGACGCAGAAGACCGACACAGAAGTAGCGGTGCGGGCTAGGCGTAGATTCCGAACTCGAATTATGATAGAGCTGAATTGCGCCTATTGAGGAGTCCCGACAGACTCTGATGTTCAATCAGTACTCTGGACAAGGGGTTAACACGAAGCTGACAAACCTTTAGCGGAGATATACGGGTCTCGAGGGCTTCTCTCGTTCTGATGGGGTCCAAGCGTCGACGAACTCGTCTCGGACGCTCAAAAACACCTTCTAAAGGTCGCTTTCGCAGTTTGAGCGGAGGGTTTTCGAGGAGCGGCAGACGCTGCTTCATTGTGCTTGGTGTAAACTGGAGGATTCTCGTGATTCTATCGTTGTTTGATTCCGCTTAGACCTGATGCTTCGGCGACAGCGCCTTCTCCAAGGTCGATGAGCGGATTCTTTCCACGCGTCCCTTCGGTGCAGTTGCTCCCTCCCGAGTCGGAATACAAACCAAATCGATCCATTTGCGCGAGGACGTGAGCGGGAGTAAGAGAGAGAGAGGCATGCTGACGTAAATGATCTGTCAATCAAGATCTCAACATCATCAAACAAGCGACTCGAATTTCAAGCAGTATGCCTTTGATAGAGAAATGGATAACCAGGTCGTAACGGAGTACAGTGGGTTACAATGTCTCATGTCCACGCTGCTCAAAGGAAACGTTTGTAAAGATCTAGTAATCCAACGAGCCACCCTCTTTGCCTCCTACTGCCAACGGTCAGCAGTTGCACTGTTTTATGAGGCCTTGCTCGCTGAACGTCCTAGTCACAGTAGCGGGCTTGAGCCAAGAATTCTCCAGCTCAATTTAGGAGGCATATGCTTTACAGGTACCTCTTGCTGGCCCGCCCAACTCCATCAAAATCATAGGCACTCATGAATCCTAGTAGTACATTCGCTTTGCCTGTGATGATACCTGAAGGGTTTTAGGTGCGTCTGCAGCACAACAGAATGATGTGAAGAGTGAGGAAGTCCGACGATCAAGCACAGCTGCATCGAAGACATTCTGCAGCTCTTTCAACAATTGTCCCGCGCAGTCGATCCGCTATGGGACCAGACCGTCAAGCTTTAAGTTACTGCCTTTTTTCATCAAGGCCTCGCCATCATACGGCTACATATCCTTGCAGCAAAAACAATCCAGATCCTCAGCGGAAAAACACGATGTCACAATCTTTGGCGCATCAATGGGGAAGTGGTGCAGGTGCAAGGATGGTCAATTAGTACCACCGAGAAACAGCTGCCGAAATCAACCTGAAGTCGAGCATGGATTGACCGCGTCTCCTCTTCCAGCATTGGGGATGGTAATTCGTTTGATACTAGGTTTGAGACGGGTATGCAGCCAGCGGAATCATGAGTAAATGTTTGCCTCAAAAGTGAAATCATCACGGTCTCTTCCATTTGATGCTTGCGGTTATTCATACAAGATGCGCTGCAATATTGCGCCACCAGAGTTCTGGCGAGATTCAGACGATATTGTGTGCATCTGGGAGGGGTGTACTTGTCCATATATGAAGTCTTAACGAGCTTCGGATGTCTGCGAGGTCGTAAGTACATTCAATAAGGCTGGACGTCAGAGAATTCAATTGTGAAAGAGCTCATGCCATAATCAGCTTTTGCTCGTTGGAGACGGCCCGGAAAGACCACGGGCCGGTCCAGCCGCATCATGTGAGACCCAAGCGCATTTTAGACACTTGGTGGCATTAGAATTCTATTTACGCGGTCTCACCTCGCCTCCAACATGCCTTCATTTGCGTCCCGTCACTGAGCTTGAAACACACAATGACAGTTGGGGTACGCCCAGAATCTCTGGCCGACCGAGATCCTGGCTGATGGTCGGTATTATTGCCACTCATGGAGTGTTAATCCTCAACAATGGCCTCACACTGGCCTCACAGCGCCTTCATCCAGCTCTTTTTGCAGGTCATAATCAACGCCAATTGCTCATACACAAGCGGAACGACGTCACCACGTTTTGCCGTTTTCCTGTCACTGCCAAGCAATGGACCCGTTTACGATCCTTTGGTCTTGCATACCGCGTCTCGACTCTCGCAAGGCGCGCCACAAGATCGCGCCAAGAACATCATGCCGGGCTTTTGGCGAAAGCTGGTCGGTAAAATTGCCTCAAAGAAGAACGCCGAAGGTCCTATAAAAGAGGTCGTTCATCGACGAGGACACACCAACCAGTTTGCAGTACACAAAACATGGTCGCTACATTGCTCAGCTTCGTTTTTCTCACTGTCCTCACTGCGCTGACCAGCGCTGTCCCCACGCCGGAGACGAGCGCGAATGTCACCCTCGTCGAGCGCTCCGGTACGCCCAGCAGCACGGGCACCAACAACGGGTACTACTACTCGTTCTGGACGGATGGCGGCGCCGCCGTGACCTACACAAACAAGGCTGCGGGGGAGTATAGCGTGAAGTGGAGCGGGAACGGAAACTTCGTCGGTGGCAAGGGATGGAATCCTGGATCCGCCAGGTAACGATGCATTCTTTTCACGCTGTCCGTACATGTCTGACCATCTGCTTCCTCGTAGGACCATCAGCTTCAGTGGCACGTACAGCCCGAACGGGAACAGCTACCTGTCCGTGTACGGCTGGACGACCAACCCCCTCATCGAGTACTACATCGTCGAGAACTTCGGCACGTACAACCCCTCCACGGGCGCGACGCACAAGGGGACGGTCACCTCCGACGGCTCGACCTACAACATCTACGAGACCCAGCGCGTCAACAAGCCGTCCATCAACGGCACGCAGACGTTCTACCAGTACTGGTCCGTCCGCGGGAACAAGCGCTCAAGCGGCTCGGTCAACACCGCGACACACTTCAATGCATGGAAGAACGCCGGGTTGAAGTTGGGCTCGACGTTCAACTATCAAATTGTCGCGACGGAGGGCTACTACAGCAGTGGAAGCTCTGACATCACTGTCAAATAAGATGGTTCGTTCGCTTCCAACCTATTCTAGTCCCCAATTTTCTCATCTTTTTTGATAGAGCGTCAAAGGAAAGATGAATAGTACTTGATTTGATTTCGTGATATCAGTGTGGAATTTTCATTTCAAATTTTTCAGCACAGAGCAGCATACCGTGAGAAACGAGTCCTTATGATAGTGAAGAACAAATGCCTGGTTTGATGTTCCCCAGGCTATGCCTCCTGATTGTACTCACGAGGATTGATACAATGCTTGCGGTGCTCCGCTCACAAGGTCACATATTGATACGCCTTGTGAATTGTCCAATCTTGAAGGCGGGAACGATTGCTTAATCGCTCGAAGCTGACCATCGTCACGAACTCTATTACTCATCGAATGCCCAACTCAGATCGATTCCATTCATTTCCTGATCAAATAAATAAATATAAAAGACAGACGATGCACACAAACATCCTTCCACAATGTTGATCTCCTTGCCGTCCAGTCATCACCTTCCGACTGTCCAATGAAATAGGGCGGTCGACTACACGGCGGCGTCTGGTTTAGACTTAAGCCCAGTCCCAGGTAACACCGTCAATGCGACCGACGGCCACTGGGTCGGCAACAAGCTGGGCCATGGCCATAGGGGAGAAGTCGAGATCGTACAACGCGCAGCCACCGCATCGGTCAATGACCGAGACTGTGACGGATTTGCCTTGATCTATGTCACTGGTCAGACTTGTTGGAAAACCAGGAAGAGAAGAGAACTTGCAGTTGGCCGTCAATGTCTTGCCGCAGATGGGGTTCAAGTTGGGGTTGGCGGTGGCGCCACTACGCAATGTGAGCATCCCAATGAGAATGTCGTCAAGAAGCCATGGACGTACGGGTAGGTGGCATAGAGAGTGTCAGAGACGGCGACAATCATGTCGCTGTCGGAGTTGGTGATACCGCACGCTCCGAGGCCGGGGTTATAATACGTGCCTGCGAAAAGTCATTGATCAACAAAGTCTCGGGATGCGGAACTGAACAAAAGTCACCTTGACCGGTGAAGGAGCGAGCCTCCAGCGAAGTGGTAGGGAGAGCCAGGACAGAGACGGCCCTCAGCGAGAGGCAAGTGATGACGGCGGTAGAGATCTTGTTGAACATTGTGAAGGTGACCGTAGAAAGGCTTGAAATTGCTGAACACAAAGAAAGTGAAGTATGAGTTGTCCGATGCTATCTCATTCTTCTCCTGCTTTGCATTTTATAGGCCGGTCAGAGGCTTGTGTTACTATCAAATCCGAGGCGTATTTGTTTCATAAAGAGAGGACATTTGATTCACAAGGGACACTGCGACGTCTTGAGAACCTGTGAAAGAGGAAGTGGCAAGGAAGTGGAGTGAGCCTCGTGCCATAGTCACCCACAAGGTCTATCTGTTTCAGAAATTACGAGGATCAGTTTGGTCAGAGTACTAGAAATATTTGTCAAATGCGAGCAACTCGCGTTATATGTAGTCACCGAATACTTCAAGTTCACGGTCTCGTCCTGTTCAGTTCACATAGAGTGGACAGTACATTATGGTGCGGTGCATGCGCAGTGGCCGATCGGTGACGGGATGTGACTCCGTTGGTAGCGTGTGCTAATAAACGTGGATAATGCACAAGGAAGGAAGTAAGATGGAGACTCCGACGTAGACTGGGCGGGCGCCGTCCAAGTGGACACCCCCCATGCTGAATCGCTCTTCTGATCCCCGGAGATCAATTGATCACCGTGCACTCTGAGTCTCAAGATGTTGGCAGGGATTCGTTGGTACGCGTGATGCTGCAATGATTGCCGGAATCGGTCACGTTTCAGGCAGTTTGGGATGAAGCGGTAGGCAGGCCGTCGGGGGAACCGCAAAACGCGTCCCCCTCCGGGCCCTCCCCAACTCGTGGCGATTCTGCTGACACAGTTCATGACACAGGGTCGCCGTCTGCGGGGGAAGCGCTAGCTGGCAATGCCCAGACCACTGAGCAAGGAGCCGATTGCATAAGTTTGCGTCCTTTGACAGGTATAGAAGGTATAGAAGGTCGGTCATCTACATATCTACCTACCTTCAGATGCCGTGAGGGTTGAAGAAGTTGCTGGATTGAGGGTCGAAGTGCAGAGTGCAGTGCTAGTGAAGAAGGTACGAAGGACTTGAACACACGGGGAGAGTCTTGTAGTCTATAACTTGGATAATGACAGTGGATGACACTGGAAGCGGGTACCAATTGTCAATGCAGGCCCTGACTTCATATTGACAGTGCTTCAGATGGAGTCTGGATGTGAATGTCTAAAAAATTATTTCCCAAAAGATCTACCCAAAAACAGAATCTTAGACTAGTATGGATGCACATATGGCTTGAACTTCGTGAAGTGAGTGCATGTCGCGACGTCGTGCGATTACGCTTAATCGCAGAAGGTAATGGCGAGGTTGACCTATTAGAGCCAATGAACACTGACAAAATCAAGGAGGAAATTGATACTGACGTTGTTGGTCTGGCAGGCAACTTGGACGCTGGTGTCGGTGGAGACGTGGAAGGCGGTCTTGCAGCTGGTGCTAGTGCCTGCAGAGCATGGTCAGGAAGAAGCACCTCGACGAAACAAGATACATACAGTCGGCTCCAGATCCGTTACAGCCGTTGTAGTATCTAGGGGAAAGCGTGTCAAAGCATGCTGCAACTTCATGAGGGAGTGAGCAGGTCATACCCAAAGCCAGTGGTGACCGAGAAAGCGTGGCTGGAGAGAGCAAAGATGTCAACTGGAAGGAAAGC
Source organism: Strobilurus luchuensis (assembly GCA_019915105.1). NCBI lineage: Eukaryota > Fungi > Basidiomycota > Agaricomycetes > Agaricales > Physalacriaceae > Strobilurus > Strobilurus luchuensis. The sequence continues at coordinate 188,375 of JAHLMJ010000025.1, read as the reverse complement.
CAGCCGATCGAAGTGATACGTACGGGGAGATAAGCGAGATGTCCGTGCTGGACCCGCTGCCGGCGGTGGTAGGGTTCTTCAAGGTGGTCTCAACCAGAGTGCAGTGCTCTCCGTTGAAGCCGCAGGAGCCTGTTGCAAGACGAGATCAGACCGCATGAACTCATGAAACAGACGCGTCACGAACCAGTCTGGAGGTAGCTATATGCCAAGAGCGGTCAGATATGAAGACAAACAGGCTCGGGGTGAGGGCTCTTACGCGATAGCTCCGATGATCTGTCCACCATAGGTGTACGCGCCACCGGTAGAGAGAACGGCACCGCTCTGACTTAGTGATCTGCTGGCCCGGCTTTGGCCTGAAGCCGCCGGCCTGGCCTGGCTTCGCAAAGCTCTGGCTCGTCGAAATGACAAGCCAGGCCAAGGCCGTCAGTCACGGCTGGCTCTGGCCTGGCTTCGGCTTGGGCCACGGCTTGCGGCGGGATGCGGCGGGATGTAGGCGGGATGTAAGCGGGATGCGGCGGGGTGTGGGAATATGTACAAGTTGATTTGAGGCAGTACGAATGACATCTCTGACAGGACAAGTCTTGCCAATGGACACCTGAGCATTTCATAACATCAAGTGAGTGCTGGAGACTCGTGCTTCCTAATCGGGACATCACTCACCGTGCAACTCAGATTCCACCGCGCGACTGGGATATGGTCTCAAGAAAGCTACCAGGAGCTACCACTGGTCACGGCCTCGACGGAGTGAATCGCTCGTGAAGTTTTGTAGTGCAGCTCAACCAACACCTGACACGGTGTCAAGCCACAGCTCGACGGCTGGCCTACGGCTTTCAGAATCTCAAGCCAGGCCATGAGCTTTGCGAAGCCGTCACCACGGCCTGGCCTGGCTCTGGCCCAAGTACGGCTGGCCCACGGCTGGCCCGGCCTGAAGCCAGAGCCGGCAGATCACTACTCTGACTGATAAGGGTGGGGGTTCCGTAGCCACACCTAGAGAGCGGTGTCAAAGACGCGATGAGGATGAAGAAGATGATGCCCACTTGTTGGTGAAGGTGATGGTGTGAGTCTCAGCGGCGACGAGAGCGACAACCGAGGCGATGGTGAGAGCAGCGGTGGCGAAGAACTTCATTGTGAATGAGATGTGAGGAGATTAGTGAGCTGGGGAAGTGCACTGGGCTATTACCGTCAAACGCTCACCTTTTTATACGCGCCCGCCGCCAACTCCCCTAGAAAGATTTAGGACCAGTCTGGTCTTCGATCGGCCCCCGGCGCCCTGTTCCGCAGAAGTGTTTGGTCAAATATGCATGCTTGAGATTGTGCTCCTGTTCAGGAGACCAACATACCAGACCCGACGTACCCGCCCTCGTGCGCTTCGCGTACTTATTGGCCTCATCACGCATGCGTCAAATTGTTGATACCGATCGGCAAGCGCGTGGACACATCAGTGAAACGAGCTCAGGGCTCGCGCCATCTATTGTCGGGCCTAGGAAAGAACAGCCTCATAGATGGGCAGGCCAGATGCCGACGCGACGCATACTAGGTTCGCACTAAGTCAGGAGCGCAAAGGTTTGGTTCATGATTCTTGGGAAGAGCAGCCACACTAAGAAAATGCAGGTGAGTTGACTGAACATAGCGTCGAAGACTAGCCTCACTTTGATCAGTGATGACAGTCGATCACCATATAACAGACCACAGTCTAGTGCCGGCCTACGTGGACACCAGGACAGACTTATACCCTGCGCCACACGTGACAGCATGCGTTTCAATAACGGATGTGATTGAAATCCTGAACAGTGAAGATTTGGGAGAAGATTAGTCATTGCCGCCAGCATAGTCAGTTCTCTGACAGTCAGAAACCGTCCGTCTCCCCAACCCGATACACGACCTTCTCCGCGTGCACCTTTCCCTCCTTCTGGTACTTCAGCCACTTATCCACATCCCTCAAGCCTCCTTCGACAACTCGAGTCGGCACGCCGCGAAGCTTGCCAGCTTTGAGCAAGGCGTTCATGTACACGGCGATGTCTCGACCGAATTGATGGGAGGGCGGGGAGGCGGGGATGTGGATGGGGTAGAGTACGTCCTGTGGAAGAAGAAGAAAGGGATGATAGGAAGAACAAAAACAAGGGAGAGTACTCAATGCGTACCCGACCGAGTAAAGTGAACACCAGCTTGAAGTCCCCATCGACGTCCTCCGGGAGGGGCACCGGCAGAACCAACGCTACACGTCCTCTCTTGCTAGACAACGACGCCAAAACACCACGAACGGTATCCTCCGTGGAGATACAATCCACCGCCTCGCTGATCCCCTTGGCTCTCAGACTCCCTGCCGTTGCAGGATCGTTGTAATCGAACACCGCCGCGGCACCCAACTCCATCAACAAAGCATAGTTCCTGGGCGAGGCAGTCGCGAAGACGGTCAGCCCCGAGGAGCGCGCGAGTTGGATGGCGAGCATCCCGACGGAGGAGGCGCCGCCCCAGATTAGCATTGGTATGGGTCCGGACTCACTCGACGTGAGAGAGTCAGACCTATTGATAGGACCGGGCAGATGCCTATCCTCCCAGAGAGCCTGCGCAGCAGTGAATCCCGCCATGCCGAGCGTGCTGCCCTCCTCGAAGCACATGGCTTCAGGGAGGGCGAGCAGGACGTACGCGTCGGCGAGGCAGTACTGCGCGAAGGTGCCGCTCCGCGAGGAGTCGATGCCTTGCGAACGGTCAGATCTTCATTGAGCATGGGGTGTTTGCTGAAGAGCAGCTTACCGCCATTCACGAACCCCGCGACGCGCTCGCCGACGAATCGCGTACCCTCGGGGACGTCAGTCCCGATAGCGTCGACCGTGCCGGCAAAGTCGTGTCCGATGACCACGCCGGAGGAAGGGCGGCCTTCCAGGACCATATCTAGAACTCTGTCATCGGTACCACGCAGGCAGCAAGACTCAGAAACCAATGGAACAAGGGAGGAGTCGGAAGAAAGACGACAAAAGGTGGAAGACGTAAGAAAAAACAGACGAAAGGGTCATAACAAGAAGGAAAGACGCACAATCGGGCGGGTTCTGCGCGGCGGCGGCGACTTTCACACGCACTTGGTGAGGACCAGGCTCCGGAATAGGGACGTGTGCGAGGACAGTGCTGCCGTCTGTCTGACTGACGCGGGCTTTCATCATCATGATGGGGTGGCGCGAGCGAGGGGGTGATAGCAAGTACTGTTGTTGTGCGGTGGGAAGAGTTGAGTAGTGCCCTATATAGTATACCTCTGAATACGGTCCACGGTCACTGGCAGGCCTTGCGATTGCGGGCAGCTGCGAGCTTCCGACGCTGTGTGACACTGGGGGCAATGACTATGGCAAACGCGAGTGTCTGCCAAGACGGCAGACACTCGACACAAAGGGACACACAAAGGCTTGAGTGTCTGCCGTATTGGCAGACACTGGTGTCTGCCCTGGTCGCTGCCCTCGGTGTGAGTGAATACAGTATATGTCCGAGTGGTATTGAACAGAAGCAGGATGATGACAGTGTTAGCCGAGGGACGATTCAAGATACTTGGTTCGTCGCTGGTGTACTGTCCGTTTCACCGTTTTTGAATGGAGCTGTAAAACCCCAACAGCCATTGCATTAATGGGGTAGTGGTAACCTGGGTCGTTGCCATACTATGCTCAATGTGAGCTCGACCCGCCGAGGGTTCGATTCCCTCTTAATGCAATGATAATTACCCATCAACCTTTTTCTCGCCTGGTCTTTAATTTCTTGCAGCAAAAGCTTTAAAGCTTCGAAGGAAATTGCAATTCTCAGCCAACTAGCAAAAGTTTTGCGAGGCAGTGAGAGCTCAAAGTTCAACTTGGTACTGACCCCTGAGGCACTGAGGACTCCAATCGTGGCATATCGCAGTCGTCAGTATGTCCTCCCGGCCTAGAATTTGCGCCACTTGTGAAGCCCACTCAGTCCGGACCTACCGCCCGTTGAGCGTATTTGATCTTGGAACCATGAACGCAAGAGAGCCGTCGCATTAATGGGGTAGTGGTAACCTGGGTCGTTGCCATACTATGGTCAATCTGAACTCGACCCGCCGAGGGTTTGATTCCCTCTTAATGCATTCCACATTGTTGGGTAGATTTTTTTTCCTTTTCTTTTCATCAGTGAGACTCCCGAGAGGCAATGAGAGCTCAGAGCTGAGTACCTACTACCCAGTCCATACTCCAAGCCATTTGTGCCGTTCTCATTTGTTAGCACGTCCTCCCGGCCTAGGATTTGCGCCACTTGCGCTCATGCCTGAAGACCACTCCGTCTGGACCCACCGCCCGTTGAGCTGGGTTCTTGATCCTCGAACCATCTTCCCGCCGCTCAACAATCACAAACTGTTATCAAGGATCGACGCTCGTAAAGTCAGCGTTCACTTCACAGCCCCGATCGAGATCAAGGTCTCGCCACGGTCCACGATCGTCGAATTGATTCCCTCTCTCTCTTCCCCCACATATCTATACTTGCTTTTCATATCCTTGCTTTGACTATAGCTATTCCCTAACATCGCTTTTCTGTCGTCGCTCTGCATACAAGAACGGAGGTCCACCCTTCAACGCACACATGTCGGCCGACCACGCATACAAGCGCCCAACGGACGCAGGACAGACGCGCGCGCCCTGCCCGGGCCTAAACGCGCTCGCGAACCATGGCTACATGTACGTGTTTCCTCCGCTCCGTATTCTTGCCTGCCGGCAAATCGCCTTTGCCACTATTCCCCAATCCCGCCTTTACGCAAACTCACACGCCTTTGATTTCCCAGACCAAACGCGTCCCCCGTCCCGTTCACAATGATGCTCCGCGCCCTGCGCGAGGTGTACAACCTCTCGCTCCCGCTCGCCCTGTTCCTCGCGCTCCCGGCGTACGTCATCTACGGACGCACCCGCCTAACCTCCAAGACACTGCGCGTTCCCGTCCCCGTCCCCTTCCTCGGATATCACCTCCCCCTCCCCCTCCCCCTCCTCACATGGACGCTCCCCCTCTCCGCGCTGTCCAAGCCGAACTTCGGGCTGGTGCACCCCGCGTCGCTGGTGCACACCGACGCGCCGGGGCACGCGCCCGTCCCGGGCATGTTCGCGCTCTTCCGGGAGCACGCCGTGAACGACGAGTACCTCACCCTCTGCGGGCTCGCGCGTATCCGCGCGATTCGGGGGAGCGAGGGGGGACTGCATGGGCAGATTGCGATGGGCGAGTGTGGGCTTATGTGGGAATTGTTGCGGGTGGATCCGGAGGGGGGAGGGAAGCCGGAGAGGATCCCGCTGGAGAGGTTGAGGACTTTCTTGATTGATGAGAGGTTGCCTGGGGGGATTGGGGCGAGACGGGTGGGGTTGTTGGGTGCGAGGAGGGTGGCGGATGTTGCGGGGGTGATGAGTAGGATGGACGCGGTGTGTATGAAGAAGAAGGAGTGAAGTGAGGGCGCTATGGAGGACAATGTTGTACTACAGACTTTTTTTGGACACACATGACATAGTACATAGATACAGACTATTTACATACAGACCTTACTACTATACTATCAAGCATTTTGTAGGATGAGTGCTGCGGTGATCCGGGACTTTCGATGTTGACAGCTCTCGGACGTAGGAGAGGAGGATGCGGAAACTTGTGTAGAAGGATCCGTCCCCCGACAGACTCGGAAAGACGGCAGGGAGGTAGAGCGCAAGTGGCCCGTTCTTGTCGTACCCGTTGATATTGACTATAGTAGACGGAGCAGATCGTGATTTGCGTTACGAAACCAACACAGTGCATGGTGCTTCTCCTCATGCCTGCCAGTGATCACCGATGAATGAGACACCCGGGGGATCGCCGGGATGTCGAGATGGGACTGAAGTGCCGCAACGGTCACATGTCCCAGTCCCTGTGGTGGGCGAAGGACGATGAATGAGTGGCGACAATGCATTGCGAAGGTAGGCGAGAGGAACGGGCAGTCGTCCGGCGAAGATGGACCATGAGGTACAATGGAGGCTCCGGGACTCTATTGGGCGCCTCGAAGTTGTTCAATGTGCGGACTCGAACTTGAACTCGGTTAACGATGACGGTAGGAATGTGCGTTGAGGAGATTGTACGGCTTCCCCGAGGCTCCAAGTCCTTGGGTGAGTGTATAATTACGAGCGATGTCATGGCCTGGGTACAAGCGATGTTATCACCTTCGTGGACTGGGTTATCACCTTCGTCAAGGTATGTGCTTCCCCCCCCCTCCACCCCTCCTGCCATGATGTCCAAACAATCGACATCGTCCAACACATATACACGGATGACGAAATCGCTGCTGAACCCTCCCTTCCCATTCCCATTCATGCGTTTGTTGCTGACGATTTCTCAGGGCACAGGGGCAGGTATACATGGCGGGCAGGCGTGCGTGGATCTGGGATGGTGTGAGGTTAAAACGAACATGGAATTTCAGAAGGGAGGAGTCGACTTACAGGTGCATTGAATTCCACTGGCATGACCGGCGGCGACAAGGGATCTTCAATGTTCATAGCGTTGTTATTGTACTCGGAACGGAATCCCAAAGGAGGGTTCAACCTCGATGCGGGACGCTATGGTAGTGCGGAGACCGGGAGCAGGATGTGAAGCTGGGATTGGGTGGTGACGGCGTTGGGTGTTTCGTAGTCCCCGATCTAGAGAATTGGGAGCGTGTCCTCACGGAGCTCAGAAAGTCATTAGCGTAGTACCAGAAGGCGAGGGGCACGCCACGGACGTCGGGGAATCTGTCAGCCTGTGTTGTGAGAGGGATGGCGTGATTGTAATGGTTAATGGTTGATGGAGACGGCTCCGACCGGAACCGCTCCGTGCCAGTGTGCGCATTGAGATGGAACGGGCCCGCTTGACTCGAACTTGCACGGATTGTACAGTACGTTTGTGCGTAAGAGTGTTTGGGATCCGGATTCTGCGAATTAGTAGGTATATAAGCCGGATGGGTTGGAACATTGAGAATAACTTCACCTTCTCGTGCATCCACAAGTCCGAGTTAATACTGTACGTCCGCACCTCACTGAACCCCCCGCGCATGATGTCCAACCGAATCGACATCGTCCGAGCAACTATTTGCAATGACGACTCCGCTACTGAATCAAGTTTGATGTGTCGCTTGACGTGTTCACTCATGCGATTTGTCAGATGTGTTGAAGTTCGGGAACCGTCCGCCGAGTAAGGTATCCCTTTCGCGCTTGTCCGAGTCCTCAACCACCACGCTGACGACCGTTCGTCTTCCCAAAAGTTCGCCCGCCATCTGTATCAGTCTGACACGTGGCAGTTTCGACTTTGAGTGTAGAGAATAGTACCGGTGAGGGTGGGAGGGTAGACGAGATCAAGAAGTTCCACAGTCGAGTGTATCCATAGAAAAGAATTGGAGTCGCTCCTTTTTTTCTACTCGAAGCGGACGAGTCACTCCTTGCTTTGGTTTGATTCGGCGGCACGAAACGCAGGACGGACAGACTGTTCCACGTCAGGCATCAACACGCCTGATTGTCATTGCTCTATGCAAACGAGTCTATCGCAGCGCCTCCGGATCATTCAACAAAAACTCCCTCAGCTTATCCACCGCCCTATACCTATGCGAGATCTTGTTCTTCGCGGCTTTGGGCATCTCTGCGTACCTGCGGGGGCGCGTCAGCGACCACAGGAAAAAAAAAAGCAAGGAACAGCCCCAGAAGAAACAAGAAACGAAGAAAGAGGTAAACAAGAAAGAAACCAGGAAAGAATAAAGAACAAAGAGAGAGAGAGAAAGAGAGCCCAGACTCACGTCAACCCCCCGCCCTCCTCCGGCTCGAAGGTGTTATCCCACCCAAAATCGCCCGGCCCGCGCGGAGGGACGATCCACCCCGCCGTGCGGCCCTCGAATATGCGCACCGGTTGGCCTACAGTGGTGTCAGTCGGTTCGCGGGGGGGTCAGGAAGGAAGGGACGGGGACAGGGAAAGGGACAGGGACGCAACGCACCAGGCCCCGCACAAAACGCGAACGTGCACACCGCTTCGGCTTCTTTGCCTTTCCTTCTCTCCCCACTACCCCCTTCACCCTCCCCCCCTTCCCCCACCACGTCCCCCTGAAATCCGACCAAGAGCCTATTCAACCCCTCCCCGCCCAGCGCGGCGAGGAAGTGCTTGATGTAAGGGCCCGGGAGGCCGTGGAGGGCTGTGAAGGAGAGGGAGGTGTCTTCGGTTATTGTTGGGGCGCGGGTCTGGGGGAGGGAGGGGGCTTAGTATGGGTTGGGGTGGGGGAGGGGAGGTGGGAGGGGGTGGGAGGAGGGGAAGGGGTGAGGGGGTGGGTTGGGAGGGTGGGGTGGGAAGGGAGAGGAAGGACTCACAAGCTCCGCAGCGCGCTTGCACTTCGCGGTCGCGACCTCGATCGTCGTGCCTTGGATTTCGTCCACTGTGTACACCCAAGTGAGTTCGGGTTCCGTTCGGGTTCAAGTCCAAGTCCAAGTTCAAGTTCAAGTAAGCGTGCAAGTCCAAGTTCAAGTAAACAGCAAGGGAAAGCAAGAGAGAAGAAAAAGGAAAAGAAAAAGGAAAGGGCAAGGAAGAAGACACACACCATCAACACTCTGCGCCTCGAGCTCGAACGGGAGCGGCGCGCCCTGTGCGAGGATCGCGCGCACCTCGGCGAGCTTGTGCGCGTTGCCGGTTACGAATACTGCGAGAGCGCGAGCGTCAGCGTCAGTATACATATTGATGTTCACCATCAGCATCGATGTCGATGTCGATGTGGGCGGGGCGCACCGAGTTTCTTCTTCTCAGCCATTGGGGAGATGGGGAGATGGGCGTCAAGAGCAAGTGCGATCAAAAATCGCGATCGTGACTCATGATGATGCGTGCGCGCGTGTTTTGCGGGGAACCGAGACGGCTTGGCTGAGTACATACTGTAGAAGCAACCAACTGACTTGAAGGATTGGGAAAGGACTTGCGGTGAACACCACTCGTTATGTAGTCATCGAACTAGCAAAAGTAGCAAAGACGAAGAAGGGTTTGTTTGCTTGCTTGCACACCTGACTTGACTTACAGCGAGCGAGCTCTAAATCTCTCCGACCCGGGACCCCCTAATGCCCATCGCTCATTTCCTCCTCGGACCTCCCAACAATCCATCCAAAAAAGCGAACCTCACCCCCTCCCTCATCCTCACAAAAACAATACCAGCAGTCAATGCATTAAGGGGGAATCGAACCCCCGGCGGGTCGAGAGATATGATCTGCCTTGACAGTGATATGGCAACGACCCAGGTTACCACTACCCCATTAATGCGCCGAGCGTGTGTCATGTGTGTGAGTATGGTGCGTGTGAAGTGATGTGTGTGTGAAGTGATGCCGAAGGCAAAGCGGGGCCCGATCTGGAACAATGACACGGTGCACGGTGCACGGTGCGCCTCGTGTCATGTCCTGCTCTGAGCTCTGTGGGTTTTCTCCCTACATCCGGTGCGTCCTCGCCCACTGTTCCTATATCAGCCCAACTCAAATCGACTGAAGGAGGAGGATGGGGAGGGGGAGGGGCAGTGTCCGGGGTCCGCGGGCTGACCCCGGGTCCCTGGATCGGTGTTGGCTTTTACCATCATCATCTGGCTGCTCCCCACACACGACGCATCGCCCCCGCTCTCGCCTACATCTTGTACAGCACGAAGAACGCCGAACACTGGACAAAGGGCAGAGAAACCAGGACACATGACTAAAACGAAGCGAGCGAATGGTGCGTCAAATTCGATTCGATGAAGGGATAGGCGGTCGCTAAGTGCTGTGTTTGTAGGGACGAAACGCACGACGCGGAGTAGCGGGAATCGGGTGAGTCTTGGTCTTGTTCTTGCTCTACCACAATCCCTGTCTTGGACGGAAATCATAATAATTACTATTTCGGACGGAGATTACTGTGTTGGTCCTTGCACGGAAATAACAACCCACTCACGTCATCCCGCTTAGCTGATAACCGACCCCTCCTCCTCTACGGCGCAACTGACCGCGCAGCTGCGGTCTTTGGGGCTGTACGCCGCGCCGACCCTGGGCGATGGGAATTGTCTGTTTAGGGCGTTGAGCGACCAGTATTATGGGAGCGAGAGTCGGCATGGGGAGGTGCGCATACGCTTAACAACAACACATTCAACATATGACTTATTGCGAACGTGGATTTGTGTTGTGTTATTTGTGTAGGTGCGGAAAGACGTATGCGACTGGATCGAGGCGCACCGCGAGCGGTACGAGGGGTTTGTGGATGTGGACGAGTTTGGCGAGGCGGGGATGGGGAGGGGGGAGGCTGGGGGCGGGATGGATGGGTATTTGGTGGGGATGCGGCGGAATGGTATGTGTGTCTTCCCTTCTATGTTCTCCCTGTTCTCCCTTCATGTTCTCCCTCCCTTTCTCCCTCCCCCTTTCGTTGATCTTCTTGTCTTGTCGCTAACGCTATGTGTGTACGTGTAGCGACATACGGCGGGCACATGGAACTATCAGCGTTCGCGCACCTGGCGCGGCGGAACATCAAGGTCGTGCAGCCGGGGCTGGTGTATGTCATCCAGGGGAAGGTCAAGCCAATTCAGGTCAAGCAGGAGCCGAAAGACGATGATGATTATTGGGGGGAAGAGGGGCAGGGGGTGAGGGTGAAGGAGGAAGAAGAAGAGCCGTCGTTGGATGACGAGACGTTGTATGTCGCGTGAGTCCCCCCTTCCCCCTGTCTTTACTCGAGTTGTTGATGGATTGGTGGGGGGTGGCAGGTATCACGACTGGGAACACTTCTCGAGCATCCGGAACTTGCGCGGGCCGCATGCGGGGCTGCCGTGTGTCCGGGAGGCGCCCGGAAATGGGGGTGAGGAGGAGGAAGGGGAGGTGGGGGCAAGGGAAGGGAAGAGCAAGAACGCAAAGAAGAGGGAGATGAAGCAGGCGATGAAGAAACAGACGAGGATAACGAAGATCAGGCTGAAGCTGCCCGAGCCGCCTGCGACGCCTCCTCCGCCTTCTACTGCGCCTTCTTCCTCCTCTTCGTCTTGTGCGTCATCGTCGACGACCCCGCCGTCTTCGGCACCGTCGCCTAGTCCGAAACGGAGTTTGGATGAAGGGGAAGGGGATAGGGAGGGAGAGGGGGAGGGGAGGAAGAGGACTAGGACGGGGGATGGGGAGGAGGGGGAAGGGGAGGAGGGGGACCACCAGAGACAGATGAGAGCGGCATATTTGGACTTGGACGCTGAGTTGAGTGAGTTGAGTGATGAGGAGGAGGGGGAGGGACGACTCTTCTCCGCACCTGGGGACGGGGAACGATCTGGGGATGAGGAAGAGAATGTTGGGGATGAAGAGGAAGACTCACCCGCACCGAAACTCACGCGCCGGCAGCGGAAGAAACTCGGCCTCCCCAAGGAGTATAGGCTCAAGAGCCCGCCGAGGGGGGTTGTTAGCGCGGGGGTGATTCGGATTCCGGGGGGGCGGCATCCGAGTCGGGTGCCGGGGGTGGGTGGGTCCGTAGGGCCGACAAAGGGCGGGATTGGGGCGGGGAAGACGGGAGCAGGGAATGGGAAGACGGGGAGGAATGGTGGAGAAGTCAAGGTCAAAGTGGAAGAAGTAGACCCGGAGGGGTGGGAGTGGAAGCGGAACGGGACGGGGCGGGTGGATGTGAGGGGGTTTAGGGAGTTGACTATTTGAGGCGGGGGTGGGGCCAGCGCACGACGAGCGGGTGTTCCAGCCCATGACGAGCGGGTGTTTCCAGCGCACGACGAGACCAGACGAGTGGAGGAGGGCGCGAAGGGTGGGGGGTGAAACGAACATTGCATACGCACACGCATACAACACGGCACGGCACATACTATTTATACATCTGTACATAGATATCATTGTAATGTAGAGGGGAAGAACGAGGGACGAGGGAAGAAAGAGGAAAGAGGTGTTGATCATCTTCTGCTTGTGTTTGGGTTGTGGCCATTGAAGGGGGAAGTGGAAATGGGTATGTCGAGTACACCTGGGTGTTGGTTTCACGACACATCTACATGATGAAGGTCAGAGTACTAGTGCTCTTGCATTTTCCTGTAACGGGTCATCAGTCCGACCCAGTATGTCTTGGGCAACAAATGCCCGACATTGTGAAGGAGCTGGACTTTCCTACTGTGGCTACATACAAAATTCAAAAAGTGGATAGGATGAATACGACTCTTCGTGCGTCTACTTACCACAAGAATGAAGCTCTTGAACACTGGTTGGGCAGTCACCACGTAGGCCCGGTGTCGACTATCTAATGCTCGGGAGGTGTACACACCGAACACCTCGCCTCCATAACGTTCAAGACACTCCGCGCCCGATAAAATCCCGCACAAACCGCCTCTCCCTGCTCTCCCCGACAATGAAAGCACTTCACGACATCCACCACTCTATGGCCCTGCGGGCACGCGCGCGTCACCTCTACGCAACCTGCGTAGATAGTCGGATCCGCATCCGATTCTGTCTCACCAAGCGCGAGGTACTCTTCCACCTGTCTGCGAATCTGCGAGTCATGTATCAACGCCACATCGGGGCGGGCGCCGAGGAGGATGACAGCTTCAAGGTAGTCCTCTTCCTCGTTCGCGTACGGGACGCGCCCGGTGGCCAGCTGCCACATAGTGATTCCCGTCGCGTACAAGTCACACTCAGCGCTGAGCAGTCCAGAGCTTCCCTCCCTGTGTAGCGCGGGGTGTGCGTACTGCGCTGTCCACGCAGTGGGATAGCGCGTCTTGGCCTCGGACGCGAGCATGGCTTCGCCAAAGTCGATGAGATGAAGGTGGTTGTCTGTATCGAGGACGAGGTTGTCGGGCTTTATGTCCCCGTGTAAGACCCCTTTCGCGTGCAGACCGCATATGAACTCGGGGAGACGCAGGATGATCTCGCAAGTAGAGACGATGTCGGGCGCCAGTGTATTCAGTGGGATCGCTAATGGCGTGACGAACCCCGCGACCTTCCCCCAGCGCATGCATCGCCCCAGGAGGGGCAGCGCGTGTTCCCCCGGGCCCGCAAGCATCATCATCCCGACCTCATTGGCAATTCGCGGTGTATCCGGATCGACGCTCTGCCAAGCATTTATCATCTTCAAAACATACTTATCCTGGAACTTTGCCACAGTGATACGTCCCGGGCTCGACAAGACAACGATCTCTAGACCTTCGAAGTTCACGTCTCCTGGCCAGGCACCGAAAGGTTCGGTCATGAAGCGGAGGGAAACCTCAAATGATCTGAGGTTGGCAGGAAGACGGGCGGGAGTATATCCAGGAACGTTGCTGTCCATGATGCGGGAGGCAGTTTAGCTGAATGAACGCCCCGAGGCAGACGTTGTTGTGGTTGAGATCAGGCTGTTGAGTAACGTGTCACGATGCGTGACCTCGTAAGAGCCACAGTCTCAATTGGGATCTGGATCACCCTACTACTTGGGCTGTGTAGACATCTGGTGTGCCACGTTGCCCTACTGGCGGTGCTCTCGGTAGACGTTTGTGGGGACACACGTCAAGACAAGTGATTCGCTCTTACAGCTTGTGATATCAATTCTAGGCCTACCATCTGCTCAAGGGCGCAGTTGGGACGGCGTTAACGTTGCTTTTTTTTGGTAGCATTCACAAATCTGGTATTGGATGTGTTGGACACAGTTGTGGTGTGCCCAGGTGCTGTTGTTTTGACGATGCTCACTGACAATCATGCATTCAGTTGACAGCTACCTCGTTGCGTCACGAGTCGGATCATTTTATGAGTACACTTCAGGATGATTGACTCGCTCTCACACGCTCTTCTATAGAATCAACAGCCCTATAATTGCTTCTCTCTACAACGGGCCAGGCATCACAGCTTCTGCGTTGGTTTTGATGGACTATGTGGTGTGCCGAGGCCCTGTCTTCCGACCAGGCTCATTAATACACTTCCTTCCTTCCTTCCTGACAATGATGTTTTCCGGTAACAGCCACAGTTCGGAATATCCTTATGGGTTTATCACTGAGTGGTCGAGATTAGTTCCGTGGTTGTGGCGCATCATCCTAGTTCTATAAAGGAGAGCCAAGATGGATGGTGAGTAAACATTCCCCCAATATCCTGAACACAGCCAGCTTAAACCAGTCTACTCTCAATTGCGACGTGGGTGTTTGTCTTCAGGGTACCACAAACACGGTGTTGACTAGATAATATTACAGCATGTGCAGCACAATTATCAGAAAGTTCAAGAATTGCAAGATAACACAGGCCGCCGGGGGGCCCCATCGGTACTATGAAGATGTGGCATGTGGCACTGCCCAGACTTTCGTTCCAGTGCTTTGGTGTCCTCGTGTCAATGCGATCATGGACCCCCACTACCATACCTTGGATGATGGGGTCCTCAAAACGGGCACACAGATTCAATGCACTATATGCAACGGATACAGACTCTTTGGGGTTTGATGGGGTATGAGCGGCACAGGTTATATTGTGCTTCATTTTGTTCTCATTCCTTCCTATAGTGTACCCCTTGCCCAAACCATATCTCACTACTCTTCAAGTTCATCTGACTCAACTCTACCATATCTGACTTTGCATCCATGTACAACATTTTACGCTTTATGACCTTTTTCTTGCCATGGCCACGACATGCCCACTTGACGATTGAGGACCACGAAACTGGTGTGATGATACTTGGTGTATCCTATTGGGTACGTACCTGTGTGAGTACTGCATATGAGCTCAATGTTTCTTGAGCGGGAGGAATATGAACTGGATAGGTGAATGCTTACGTTGCGCTCTGTGAGCCAAGACGCACCACAGTAACAGCAAAGGCCCCTCTCGGTCCCATTGTTGAACATGACTTTTTCGAACGGTCGAGACCATAGTGCGTGACATTTACAAGGGTAGTACAAGATTTGTGGGAGAACACTTGACTTAGACCACATCCACATCAGCTCGGAGCGTGCACACCCATACTCGGGGGTGCACACCCACAATCGGCCATCATCCATGCTCAGTGTATTCCTAAAAAGAGTTGGAGTCTCGGCCTGTGCATAACGAGATGAAGAGAGCGAGGCAGAATGATCATGAGCCTACTCGCCACCGTGACAACAAAGAAGTTTATGAACCCTGCTCGGGACTCGGCCAATCATCTCATGGACCCGATGTCGACTGACTGGTACTTGGTTTTGGGAGTGTACACACTGAACACTTCGCCTCCGTGATGTTCGACACACCCCGGGCACGATAAAACCCTGCACAAACCTCCTCTCCCTGCTCAGTCCCACAATGCATTGAGCACTGCACCACATCTACCACCTCATGGCCCTTCGCGCAAGCGCGCGTCACCTCAACGCATCCCGAGTAGATAATCGGATCCACCTCCGGGCCCGGTCTCGCCTGCCCAAGCGCCAGGTACTCTTCCGCCTGTCTGCGGATTTGCGAGTCATGTAACAACGCCACATTGAGGCGGACGCCGAGGATGATGACAGCTTCGAGCTAGTCCTCGCCCTCGTCCGCGTACGGGACGCGCTCGGTGGCCAGCTGCCACATGGTGATCCCCGTCGCGTACAGGTCACACTCCGCGCCAAGCCTTCCGGAGCTGTACAAAGCGGGGTGTGCATACTGCGTTGTCCACGCAGTGGGATAGCGCAGCTCCGCCTCGGGCGCGAGCATGGCTTCGCCGAAATCTATGAGGCGCAGGCGGCCGTGTGCGTCGAGGACGAGGTTGTGGGGTTTTATGTCCCCGTGGAGGACCCCCTTGGCGTCCAGGCCGCGTATGAACGCCGGGACACGCAGGATCACCGCCGAGTCGCAGGGTGCCAGTGTGATCAGCGGGCGCGCCAAGGGCGTGACGAACCCCGCGACCTTCCCCCCGCGCATGCACCGCCCCAGGAGGGGCAGCGCGTGCCGCGCCGCGGCAAGCATCATCATCCCCACCTCGTTCGCGATCCGCGGCGTGTCCGGCGCGCCGCTCTGCCACGCGTTGATCATCTTCAGCACGTACTTTTCCTGGAATTTGGCCACGGTAACGCGTCCCGGGCTCGAGAGGACGGTCATCTCCTCTCGGACGTCCTCGACGTGGACGTCTCCGGGCCAGGACCCGAAGGGTCTGTCATGAAGCGGAGGGAGACTTTGAATGATTTGAGAGTGGCAGGGAGAGGGGCAGGGGTGTATGGAACGACATTGGTCATGATCTTGGAGGGGGGCTGTACGTCTTGAGGAAGGGTTGGTCGAGATCAGAGCTGTTGAGGTAACGTGTCACGCTGTGTGATTCCTGCAGTGGGTCCACAGTCCTTGTGTGTCGGTTCGATTGTACCCCACAAATTATGTACTCATCAATTCAGGCCATGTAGATCCTTCGAAGCGTTGGAATCGGGGATTGGGCAGTGGAGCCTTTCCATTCCCAGCTCCCACTTGGCAGACTCGTCCATGTCAGCAAAGGAGAGTCATGACCACACGCGCAACCGGGTGTGTTACCCCCCCTGCAATGCACCCGACGACATCGTTGTCACATGATAATTTTGGACCATCCAAACGGACAGCTCCGAGCAGGACGACGAGCCAGGGATGGCTTCGAATCCCAGTCGTGAGTACTGTACATCCAAAGTACAAGTACGCAGATCGGAGGACGTTGAGCCAGGCAATTGTTGCACCGCTGTCTTTGGGAACGGCGTCTCACACTGAGTTCAAGAGATAGATTTGTACGATTCACAGTTATCACTACAGCACTGATAAATATCGCTTTTTGTTCATGCTGAGGAATGATAAGTGACAGCACGACCAGGCAAGGCTAAGACGCGTACTAACCATCTTACGAAACAGTGATGTCCGAGTTCCCACTGCTATAGTACCCCTCCGTCGCAACGATCTGATAGTTAAACGTCGAGCCCAAGTTCAGCCCAGCGCTCTTCCACGCATTGAAGTGATTCGCCGTGTTCACCGAGCCGCTGCTCCTCTTGTTCTGGCGGACAGACCAGAACTGGTAGAACGTCTGCGTACCGTTGATGGACGGCTCGTTGACGCGCTGGGTCTCGTAGATGTTGTACACGGACCCGTCGGAGGTGACCGTGCCCTTGAGCGTCGCGCCCGTCGAGGGGTTGTAGGTGCCGAAGTTCTCGACGATGTAGTACTCGATGAGCGGGTTGAGCGTCCAGCCGTAGACGGAGAGGTAGCTGTTCCCGTTGGGGTTGTATGAGCCGCTGAAGCTGATGGTCCTATAATGAACAGCAAAGAGTGAGTGAGCGCGTAGGACTCGGGACGTTGGTTGGACTTACCTGGCGGATCCGGGATTCCACCCCTTGCCAGCGACAAAGTTGCCGCTCCCGCTCCACGTCACGCTATACTCCCCCGCTGCTTTGTTCGTGTAGGTCACGTCGGCGCCGCCGTCCGTCCAGAACGAGTAGTAGTACCCGTTGTTGGTGCCCGTGCTGCTGGGCGTGCCGGAGCGGTCGACGAGCGTAACGTTCGTCTCCGGCGTGGGGACGGCGCTGGTCAGCGCGGTGAGGACCGTGAGGAAGACGCAGGTGAGCAATGTGGCGACCATGGTTAACCGACTGGGTTGTTCTGAGTCCGTCGCAACCGCTTGCTTTTATAGAACACCCGGGTGTTTTTTGTGTGGTGTGCAGTGGACTGTGGTGCCGAATTATCCGTGGGGTTGCCATGAGCGACCAGTTCGTTCGCGAAAATTCCGGCAGAAGTAGATCCTAATGTTAGCGCGTACTCTTTTCGTCAATTGAGTTGGGCAGGGAGAGGAGGATCAAAGTGTCCGCTGGGAGGATAATTCGGCGAAAAGTCTTCGTATTGTTACGGAAGGTCGTCGTGAGGCGCAGTAAGGATGTCGACTATCTTGCGTTGTTAGCCTTTGTTATGAGCGCGTAAGGGGAATGGCGTCGTCAGGCAATTTAGCAATGATACCGACCATCAGCTAGGATGTCGGCAGGCCAGACAACGGCAGCATAGGCAGAACCAAGAGCGCAGCTTTGCCAAAGCCTGAACATGCTCCCGGAATCATGAGGTGTAACCTGTCTGGTGTACATTATACAAAGGCGCGAGAGAAGGAGCTTCGATGGAGGCGAGGTGTAACCGCGTACTTTGTATCACCGCAATAAATCACTTGTCCGCGTCAGATGATGTTGCATTCCCGGCCCGCCGCACAGTTCGGGCCGTCGCGCTACTGGGGGTCAAATTAGCAGATGCGCGATCGAATGACCTGAACCTCAAAGTGGGTTGCATCTCGCGAGCTGTCGCAACACTGTTGGCAGCTGCATCTTGGGTGGTTTGACGGCATGAGCCCCGTGTTTGACTCTCTACCTCCGAGGAGTTAGACTACCCATTTCTCACTTGTGCGATGGCATCGCCATACTTGAGAGGCCATGCATTGCCGCAACGGTCATGCAGTTCACGACAACTCCGTCAGTTGAAACATCGGACGGCGGTCAATGCTCGGCACCTGAACTCTCCTGCGCATTTCCTCCTTCACTCAAGTCTCAATTCTTGCGCAAGCGGTCAATCAAGATGTTTCCCCTTAGTGCAACCTGTTTTGAGTCCCGCACACTCAAAATTTCAATCCTCGAAAGCCGGGCACTATTCAGTCAATGCTCTACCGTTGCAGCATATATGTACAACAACACTGAGAATGGCATCGGGTTAGTCTCATTACCCAGAATTTGTGAGGTTTCAAAGAGACAGTCATTCTCACCGCTATGCATTGAGAAAGAGCCTTGCCTCTCTTTTGCCAACTACTGAGCGGTCTGCGTTCAATGCACATTTTGTCGCTTCACTTCGAAGAACGTGAGCACAGAGCATGGATGAACATTCAATAGCTACAGTGGAGGATGCTAGTAGTGCAGTGCCCTGATCTACAAATGCTGAATGTCAAACCTTTCGCTCTTGGAAAGCAAGGCCCTAGAGTGTAGAGCGGAGTCAAGACTCTCCTGAGTCTTGACTCAGGCGCAGCTCAAGCCTCAGAGTCTCACGCGCGGCGCAAGCGCCTGTCGCATTGTGCTAGGGTGGTGAAGTAAACCCTAGGTATCGGTACCGGTCCAGTTTGTGACGGTAAGTTACCGGTAAGTTACTGGTAAGTTACCTCGGCCGCTGGAGGGTAGGTAATTTACATCCACGTGACCGTTTCACGTGATGGGCGCACGGTGCGTCGGGAAGCGGCGGGATTGCTTGAAGAGGTGTGGCAGAGCCTTAATCAATGAAATACAATGATTTACCAATGATATTACACAAAAGCAGCCATACAGTGCGCGAATCAGGCAGTCTATATGTGGTAGGAGCAAAAATGTCATGTTTTTGCAAGCTTGGCAAAAAATGCGCCACAGACATCACGTGTAGCAGTCATGTGACTATCGGACAGTAACTTACCGTATCGATACCTTGGGGGTCCGGAGGGGTCAGTAAAATACCGGTAACATACCGAGGGGGAGGTATACTTCGCCACCCTATTGCGCAAGAACTTGATTATATCTGGATTCTTCTCGCAACATCCAAAAAAGTAAACCGAGTTGCGCTGAGTGCATTAAGGGGGAATCGAACCCCCGGCGGGTCGAATACAATCGCGGAGAGCTTCATGGCAACGACCCAGGTTACCACTACCCCATTAATGCTTTCCCTCTGCCATGTACAATAATTCAGTCAGGATCCCACGCCTGAGAGTTCAATGGACACAACATAGTTACACTCTACTGTATATGCTACCTCCCACCCTGAGGGTTGACGCCCTCCTGGACCTTTGCTTGCATGACGTTGACGAGCATGGTCATATTCTCCTGCTTCTTGGCGATAGCTTCTTCGAGCGCGGCCGTGTTGGTGTCCAGATACGCGATTTTCGCCGTGTAATGTTGCATGGCTTGCGGGAGCGTCTGTGGAAAATGGGATGAGCGACACGGAGGACAGCGGAGGCAAAAATAAGAGGTGAAGGGTGGTTCGGTGTGGCAAAGGCGGGTATCTCATGATAAGATGTGTGAAACCTTGATGTGAAGCGGATAGGCCTGACATGGTAGACCAACGCACCTTCTGGACGTAGTAGCCCGTGCCGACATCGACGATCACGCTGTCCGAGTTCGCGATCTTGCCAGGCACGTATAGCGAGTTGGTCAAGGGTACCAGCACAGGCTTGCCTGTCATCGAGTAGGTTAGCGTCCATCGAGCTATTGAGGGATTTCCTGGAGAGCGCCGCAGGTGTTCGCAAGCGCGCTTGCATTACGCCGGTGGAACGCGCGCCGAACGCGAGACGACGCACCTTCCCCGCCCTTGATCTCCTTCACGCTCTCGATGCACGTCCGGAACTTGGCCTGCGCCTGCTTCAGCTGCGCAAACGACGACGTCAAGTGGGTCAGTTCCTGTGCCGAGCCGACGTCAGCTTTGCACCAGCGCCAAGACTATACGCAGGACGCACCTCCTCCAGCTGCTTCCTGACATCCGCCAATTGCGCCAGGTCCAGATCCGCCACGTTGACTTGCTGCTGCTGTGGTTGCGACATTTTGCGTCTGGATTTTTCGCGATTGTGGTGATGGTCAACGTCGAAGTAAGCGATCGAGAATTATGTACTATGATTGCCAATGGGGTAATGCTCCGTACATTCTGTAAACCATAAAGACAACTTGAACACCGCATTAATGGGGTAGTGGTAACCTGGGTCGTTGCCATCGACCCGCCGGGGGTTCGATTCCCCCTTAATGCATTGCCTGCTTCGTCCTTTTTTTCGATCCTGTTTCCGAGGACTCAGTCAGGACGGTCCTGGGGACGTTGCGCCAGCGGCCAAGTGGCAAACCTATTTATTGTTCATGCTGACATGCTCTGTGTTGAGTACTGAGTGCTTGAGTCCTCTGAGCTCTGTCAATTTATGCATATACCAGAATGGTATTTGCAACGGGGAAAGGGCGTCACGGGCATGGTCCTGGGCTTGCGCTGATTCTTAGTCTCGAGCAGAGAATCTGACATCAAACTCAGTATACTACTCAAGTTGCTGCTACTTATGAGCGGCAAGGCCGATCCTTCGCAATTGTGTAATCAGAATACGAGAATGAGCACTTGTTTTGTAGAGGACATGGGCCACAGGTCATTCGCAGAGACACTACGATACAGAACTCGCAACTCAAGTCCCAAAGCTAGATTGTCCGTCTGATTCAGACATCAATAATAGCCTCCACAACCCCTTCCACACTATCGAAGAAATCAAGCACTTTTCTGTGTCAATGCAGGCCTAGAACAGGCTCGTGGAAACCACTTACTAATGACGCCCATCCTCGTTCCCCTTCTCGCCTCCAACCACGGTAACAGGCGCTGATTCACCCCATGCACGTCAGTCCCGTTCCCAAGCGCCATAATCTAGATACCGTCCGTGTGCATTTGTTTCATGAACACAATAGGGATCATGGCACTCACCTCAGGTGTCTCGGGCGGAATGTCCTCATCGTGCTCCGAGCTCGCAAACGAGATCCAGAACTGCGTATCCTGCGCCCCCGCGGCGTCGATAGCCCTCTGCACGTGCGCGGTCGTGGCGTTGTATTTCCATTGCACGTTCTCGGACACGCCTGACCCGATGGGGAGGCCAATCTCATAGTAGTCCTCTATGCGGGCAATCTGAGGCGAGCGCGTAGTCAAGATTGACTCGGAAGAGAGGAAGCAACGCATACCCACCTTCTTGGGCGTGGTCAGGTTATTATACACCAGCGTGATATCAGCCCCATTGTCTGTCCACTGGCTCGCATCGAGGTAGATGCCAAACCTACGTGTGTAGGCGTCCGTTGTCGGTAGGAGGCTCCACGAGAAACGACGGAGAAGGACAAGCTTGCCGCGTGCGGCGCCGAGAGTCGGAAGCTAGACAGCGTTCATAAGCGGGTAAGGAGATAAATCCCGTCTTACCGTTCCGTCCAAGCCAACCCAAAATGTCTGGGCGACATCATCGTTCAAATCCGCGTAGATCTTCTCATAGAGCGCCGAGTCCTCTGGGGTACCCGTTCCGCTCTCGTGGTTGATACTGATAAGGAGTGCCTCGCTGGGATGCTGGGTGAGCCAGTAGTAAAACCCATACATGACATCGGAGAGAGTAGCGTTGGGGTCGAGCATCGCCTGGCCTTTCAAGCTTCGATGAATCGGAGAAAAAACGAAATCAGCTCAACTCACTATGATGAAACCCAACCGCTTCATTCCCCGGGTTATACGCCACCCGCCAGTCAAAGACGCGTATGCCGCCGTTGAGCATGTCGAACATGGAGTGCTCCTGGCAGCGGAAGTACTTCGCCTCGGGAATGTCTGACCCCGTGTATATCATGAGCTCATCTTGCCGCGCTTGGGTGTAGTTCCCTGGTGGTCCAACATGCGTGAGTTTCTCGTCAATGAGGAAAGACGGCGTGGCGGATGCTACTGCCTTCCCTTAGATACGTACACGTCGCAGCATCATGAGTCCCCGGAATACTCATATTCTCCAACCTAGTCGCGTCCGCGTGCGTCGCCATCCACGCACACATCTTGGACGCCGCCGCGCATTCTGTATAGTCGCCTGAAGTTGAAATAAGCATATGTCGACATGGTAATCCAACAGAGAAGAAGGTATGGCGGCTATCGACGGACTGACGAGCAGGGATAAGACGGCGTCCACCCACCTAAGATTCCCCTCCCGCGCTGGAGCGCCTCCGCCAGACGCGTCGGATCCAACGTGCCAGTGGGCGCACCAAGGCCAAGACCGACACTGGCAAAGACGAGCGAGAACAGCAGCATGACAATGATGATGGTCAGCCTTAAATTCGCACTCGGAGAATGAAACGCGCGGTTCTCGCCGTCGAGTTCCTGGTCCTGGTCCTGGTGTTTATATAGATCCTGCATTCACTACTTACTTATTTTCGTACACCATGCACACGTGTGGTCGCAATCTTACTGTCTGAAACAGGGAGTTTGAGAAAGAGCGCCGGTGCGAGCCTGATGACCGATGTGCTGAATGGACGACACAAGAACGTGGGGTCGTGGCAGGTTACATACTTACGAGGAAGGGAGCGGTTACGGTCGGACCGGGATTGTTTGATGATGTCAAATGAGACCATCAGAACACACTTGAGTTGCTGCATGCAACTTTGAATAGACTTGCGCTTCGCTGCCGGAAATTGGAATTGATGTGTGAAATTGTCAATCAAGAATTCAGAATCCAGTACTTAGATTCTAGGAGCCAGCACTGAGCGCTGAGCATTGAGCAAATTTATTATTTCAACAAAAGGCAAGCATTTAGCAGTTCAGGTCGCGAAAAGAAAAAAATGTCTACAGCACAACGCGATTGCATTAAGGGGGAATCGAACCCCCGGCGGGTCGAACTTAACGTTCAATGGCAACGACCCAGGTTACCACTACCCCATTAATGCATAAACACTCATCAAGCGTGCGCAATATAGTGTTCACTGGTTGAAGTGGGGCTTGGTTCTCTCAATTTTCCAATACCAGATGTTGCGACTGACTCCCAGGTGGTAAAGGTGGCGGGCTTCTGGTGCAATTTGGTCACATCGGTGACGAGAGTAATGGCCTTGAAGCTTTTACAGCATTGACTCGCAAAACAGCCATTGAGCGCTCGAGCTATGAATCTGGGTATACATGTGGATGGTAACGTGCATATTACAAGTTCAAGTTACAAATTCAAGCTCAACTCGTGCGTGCGTAAGTGCGTAAGTTTTGCGTTGTGGACTGACCAGCAATCCCAGTGTCCGTGGTCAAGAGCGTGATTCATGGTTCGCTCGCTACACTCCGAGCTCCTTCATCCCGACAAAGAGCTCCACGCCGAGTTGAACAGAGTTCAGCCCCGGCGCCGTTGGGTAGCAGCGTCTTTCATGTAGTCAAGCAGCGCCTCTCAATTTGAAGTAGAACCGAGTGGTGGCCAAGCCTCACTGTGAGGGTGCACCTGATGCGGCCTAAGCTTTGCTGCTTCAATCTTACTAGGTCTGACCCAAGACATTGTTGAAGTAGCGGGGGTTTCAGGTGCCAAGGAAGGCCACTGATCGACTTGCGGCGTCCGCTGAATACTCTCTTGCTGGAGCATGAAGTCATCAAAGCTCAAGCTAGTATCCGAGTCGTTAGCGCGCATTGTCGGCGCGTCGGCAGACTTGGTGCTCTGGTGCCTAGCCTCAACCCTAGTAGACTTCTTCGCGGGACCAGAGGGAGAAAGAGAAAGAATCGGCACGGATCCGTGGCGCGCCCAGTCTTCCACGTCGATGCCATTGACGCGTGGATCGTTTGAGATGGTAGTTGGACAGACAGCTAGCATGACTTTTGGTCGAGCGGAAGGTTGACAACCAAGGGTCGATACAGCATGTTGCTTCTCCCAACGTGCGCTGCAGATCGTGTTCCGAATCGAGGAACTGGGAATGGCTTTCGAGTACTTAGGGTCGGAAAAGTAGATGTCGTCCCAGTTGGCGAAGGCGTTGTCGGCTTGAATTCGGATGCGCGGGTTGGTACCAATATGATCCTCAAGAAGACGGGATGCTTCGCGAGCCAAAGGCGAACGTTGCTTGAGGGCATCGAGGGACTTCAAAGCTGAATCATACTGACTGTCAGTGTATGTCAATGGACATGACCGAGCGCCAACGTACCTTCAAGTGGGATGATAATGATCTCAGTCCTCTCGGGTAAACACCATTTTTTGACATGATTCAATGCGTGCATTAAAACACTAGCATCAACCACAATGATATCAGCGTCCGAACGCGGCTTCTTCTCCGAGCGCAGACTCTCGTCGGCGGCCGCGCGCTTCTTTCGATTATCGTGGCGTCGGGAGGAAGTACTAGGGGTCTTCTTTTCCAGCTCCTCGACCTGAAACTTCAAAAATGCGGCGCCGAGGGCCTTCGACATTGCAAGTTTGTCTGAGGGGATTGTCTAGGCAAAGTTAGGCAGGGGACGCGTGTTGCGGTCGACTGCGTACCATAATGCTAGTGGCGTAGAGTGAAACGTGGGTAGCAGGAATGTTGTTTTCGCATCGAATTCTGCATGATGGCCTCTTAAAGGCGACAAGAGCTGATCAAAAAAGAACAATTACAGTGATCGACAATTGGCTAGACAATCAGCTAGGGACGCAACAAACTGTTGATCATGGGTTGCCAAGTGGAGACCAATGCGGAAAGTATGGACCAAGGCAAGACCAAGGACAACAGATGGATCATACAGCGGTTGCTCTTTGGAGACAGCCACTGATGTGCCGAGACACGGCTGAGTCGCAGTGGAAGTATCAATCAACGTGATACTTACGTGCTGGTAGCCTGGGCCTCGCAGCAGATGCGTCTAGTGCTTTCGACTCTAACACAGCAGTTCACACTCCTCTCGCGGGCCAAGTTGCGGGCTGTGTTTGCCGATGAAGAATCCTCGGGCCTGTATGACAGATCTCCCAGCAAATGTAACCGAAGATTGAACAGAGGCGGAAAATCCACAAAGGAATGTGGCGTGCGCACCCACATATAGAAGTTGGCTGCAACATGATTTTTGCTGTTTAGTGCATCGAAGGCTTGACTTGGCATGGCCCGGCACGGCCTTGATCGGCTTCGGCTCCAATGTGGCTCAGCTCGACAAAAATGGTAATCAGCTTGGCTCGGTGCCGCCCAAGTCGCGGCCGATACTAAATTGGGTTACATGTACGTTACGAACTGCTCCTGCTCCTGTAAACTAGCTATGTAGGTCGCCACATCCTTCGGAACAACATAGCGATCATACGTGAGAGTCTCTAAGTACTGTAGCTGCTCCTCTTGAGACATCGAGACTGAGAAATTGAGTGCACCTTTGGATCTGATAGCATACTTGAGCACTTGAAGTGCCTCCATCATTTCCGGACTGAGGCACGACCGACGATCAGTGATGGTCTCCTTTGCAGAAGAGAATGCACGCTCGCATGGGACGGAGGTGCCTTGAATGGGCAGGACATCCATGGCAAGTCGATAGATATGTGGATATCGGAGCCGATTTTCCTACATAACAATAAATATCACATAGAGACGAGTTCACACTACTATGCACCTGCCAGTAGACGGTACTGCTTGATGCAACAGATCGTTCAGCTAGATAGAGGTTCACTTCCTCTTCGACTGTCGAAGGAGGCGGTGTTGCCGTAGCAGCTCCTACGCCGCCACGAAGGATTCGTTCCGCAAGGGACTGCACAGCTGATGTCGGGGCTGGCGTAGCACTGGTTTGAACACTAGAGCAATTGCGCACCTGCAGACTACTAAGATACACGTAACCCAGGAGAGAGTGAGACTTACAGCATTGATGAATGTAATCTTAGCATCCCGAAGCTCGTGAGGTCGATATTCCGAAAAGTATGTCAACTTCATCATTGGGTTGACAGCTAATACGACAGAGTTAGTGTGATTCACCAATGCCTGAGTCAAACATACCCATAGCAAGCGTGTAAGCTGGGATGGCACGGACACGTGTTATATATTCATCAAGCTTTTCAAGCCCGGCATCGAGAGCTACAGACATCAGAGGGTGCGTGTTCTTCTGTTCTGTCCAGCATATGACCATGGCTTCGAAGGCCGGCAGTGCATCACAAAGTGTCGGTGTCTTTTCGGAAGACAAACGCTGCTGAAAAAGATGTGGAACCTTGGAGCCCTGTAAACGGGTGTTCCAAGCAAATAGAAGTGAATGTGTACCTCGAGAACTTGACGTATTTGCTCCAGTAGGGTCCAATCGCTAGGCGAGATATTGTGCCGAATCATCAGTGAACGATACTCGTCAAAGGTGAAGAAGCGAGATATAGCCTATATCTGCATCAGACGGGGAAATCTATATATACGAGGAACATACCAGACGCAGAAAAATTGCCCTGTCAATCATGAGATATGTTGATGACCAGCGTATGTCACAGTCAAGAATCAGCTGCAGGACTTTTTGAATAGCTTGCCTCGAACACGTCTCGAAATCATTTCGACGACGACTCGAAGAGCGGATCTGTGTCCGAAAATCAGTATCAAAACTTCAAACCTATGAGCATGACATACAGCAACAACAAGATTACGGAGTCGAGACACCACTCCCCCACCCATCTCTTCGAGTTTCGCCAGAGCAGCCTTGCATGCAAGATTTACGATGTGAGCAAAACATCGGATACGACGCGCCTCGGGGTCCCAAACAGCCATGCCTGTTCGAGCCTCGATGATGTCAAAAAGTGACTGCATGAACGTATCGTTGTTATATGCATTGTCAGATGTGATCCAGCCGACCTGTGACGATGATAAGTCATCAAGTACATTGAACTAGATAAGACCTGACTTTGTCAATTAATCCCAGCCGATCGATAGCCGCCATGAATGCATGCGCAATGTGTTCACCACTATGCTCCCCGGGAACACGGTAGAATCCGATTAGAGCTGAACGACGAACAAGTTGCTTCTGGGGCCCAGTTGGCGTCTCAGCCACCTTGCCCTGCATCCAATGGGCAGTGATTGCCAGAAAGGATCGCTGCCTCTGATCGGTCCAAAGGTCGTCGGTGAAGGAGACATCACCTTCGGTATCCTATAATTTACATCAATTGAGGCTTGTTTCATTGGAGCGAGAGATACAAACTTCAAGGTCCGCCGAAAGCTGTTCCCAGTATTCGTCAACGGATTCCAGAATGCGTGCACGAAGAGAGTCGACGTGAGGGATGTCGGAGTCCTCGAGGTCATGCCGCAACATCAAAATGAGATTACGGAAAAAAGGGCTCTCGATAACCTGAAGAGACTAACAAATGGTGAGTATCGAGTAGTAGGATTAGATGTAAGCACAAACCTGGTCATCGGCAACAACAAAAGTCATAATTGCATCAGCTAAAGTATCCTTCGTGAGCGTAACACGAGGTGTGCCCGCTGTTCCAGTACGGTTTCCCTCAGCAGGCGGGGCCGTACCAAAGGTTGTGGCATACTTCTGGACAGCGTCCTTCCCGGCTTGGGATTCGAGGGGGATTCCCAACGCTACACAGTCCTCAACCCAGTTCTTCAAATGGTTCTTGATCAGGTGCTGCCGTCGGCCATCTGTTCCAGTCGATGCGCCATATTCATGTTCTGGTACTGCTTGACCAGCATCCATTGCCTTCCTGCTGGATGTCAGTACAAGGAAAGACGCAAAGACGAAACAACGGACGTGCAGTAATGACAACATGATTTACCCCCGATATCCTTAAAAAAGGTCCATACGTCTCTAGCGCGACGTCCGCCTTTAGACCCAGCACGCGAGGTGTGCCGTGGGGTGGCTCTGATACCATGGAAACCAGAACGTGGAATCTGAGCAGGGCGATGAAGAGGCGAGCGCCGAGTAGGATTTGGTGTCCTCAATGGTGTCGAGTTCACAGTAACACGTCTCGGAGTGCGTCTTGGGGTAGCGCGTCTTGGAGTGGTGCGTGTGCGGTTGGGTGTGCCAAACGAGGTAGCCGGTTCAGAGGGTGCGACACAATCTGGTGTCCATGGTTGATGTGAATTTTCGGATGAAGAAGGGCTGTCTGGTGGAAAGTCAAAGTGCTCTCCCGGCGACTCAAAATGTACAGTGAGATTGTGTCGCTGCCGAGGAGTCTGTGGTGCATCTGCAGATGTAGATTGATCTTCGTCACCATCGAGAGCAGCTCCAGAAGCTGTAAGGCCACCGTCGCGAGAACTCGACACATCATTGTCTAGATGGCGCTTGAGTTATGATCAGGAGCAGTGGGAGCACACGGAACATACCAGCTTCAGTTTCTGCCTGCGCAGCCGAATTCTGTGTTTGTCCACGACGTCCTCGAGTACCACCGCGAGCTGGAGCGGCAGCTGAGTGGGAACGAGACGGTGTACTCGGCGCAGGAGCTGTGCGACGACGGGTGGGTGCAGACGGAGCGGGTAATGTATCTGCAGACTGAGTCTGGGTTCGCTTAGAACGACGCGGCGCTGGTCGGACGGGTTCTATGAGAGAATGAGCCGGTGAAGAATGTAAAGCAATAAGAGGTCATACGTTGAACGGCAAATCGAGTTGTCGCCGCACCGCCAGGAAGTTCGGTGTAGAGATCTGTAGTACGTGGTGCCATATAGAGAGCTGGGAAGACGGAGTAGACGTCCAGAAACAGTGCTCCTATATATCTGGTAAGGAGTCATGGAGCTGGATTGGATAGCAACATACCAAGAGCTACCGTTGTAAAGAATCATTCCATTCAAGCTTTTAATATCGGAGAGATGCAAAGTCTCGGGGATCCGCCACTGGTCCTATTTGAACGTAAAACAAAGTATGAGAGAAGCTGCACAGAACAGCGAGTCACGAAGCATACCAAAAATGAGGAGCAAGCAAGCTGCTATCCTCGATGATAATGTTGCAACATGAAGCAACCATGGAAGCAATGCCCTTCAGGGAGGTGCTCAAAACATGGCTCCGAGAATCGAGTGCAGATGGTCTGAAAATCTTCCCTAGAATCATCTTTGAAAAGCATCATGGTGGCTGCATAGTGGCACAATCCCCGAGGTCGAGCGCAGACCGTCAACGTTGCGTGAAGGCCACGATGTCGTCGCTACGGTGAGAGTCCTAATATGGACAGAAGCTCCGGCTCGAGCCGCGTGCCAGTCATTCGGAGCCATTCCTCAAATCGAAGCCGAATTGCGGCTGAGCTTGGCTTGATTGCAGCTCGGCAGCGGCCTGCCGTCATTGAAAGCCGAGCCTTCGATGCACTATTGCTGTTGACCAGATAGAGACAGGCTGTTTTGTTGACCTCTCTGGTTCGCGTAAGTTCCTTATCTTTATCTGATTGTGATCGATGACGACGACGGAGCCGGGTAACCAGACGCCCGAAACCGAACTCGGATGTCAGGGAAAATGTACCTTATCATCGTACCTCCAAGGCATAGCACGAAAAGAACGACGAAGATGACAGAGTTAATGATTAATCCGCCTTTTCCCTCTCTCGATAATCATCTCAGACGTAGTAAAGGTACGCAAAACAATCCAAGGCCCTTTTCATGGCTTGTC
Source organism: Strobilurus luchuensis (assembly GCA_019915105.1). Lineage (NCBI taxonomy): Eukaryota > Fungi > Basidiomycota > Agaricomycetes > Agaricales > Physalacriaceae > Strobilurus > Strobilurus luchuensis. The sequence goes on along the minus strand of JAHLMJ010000025.1, from coordinate 158,550 downwards.
AGCACGGTGATCAAGGACGCAGATAGCATGGTGGAAGCATGATAGCAAATGGCGGAATGTGGACGAGGGGGTTGGCTATTCGAGAGTCATTCACGGCAAATTGACACAACGACCCGGTACATACCTCCACCGGGATGCGCTCAGGGCGGTCTGAATGGACAGTTCTGTGAGTGATCGCCTACCCCGCCGCAGTGGGCGCATTGGGGACCGCCGGCGGCCTTTGGGATGGGCATGGTGGGCAGGCCCAGCACTTGGCAATTAACGCCCGAGGCGCTAACGCTCAACTGCTTGTGGCGAAGGATGTCATGAGAAACCAGGTATTGGTTGGCGCAAAGATGAGTAGTGGAAGACATGATTCCGTCGATGAAGTGATAATGCAGCGAGGAATGGGCGTGTCTCTGTATAGCCTCTGAGCTCTCTGATGTGCTTTTATATCGAATGGATGCGCCGATGCGGCATGACTAGAGAGTAAGAATCAGGATGAAGCACCTAAAATCGTTAGCTCAGATTCAAACGAAGTGACCCGGGTGTCTCCGGGCTACAACCCTACATACATGATATCCTTCGGGCGAAGACCATTCCCGATGTAGTCGTGGCGAGGTTCAAGATGCTACTTTCGGAATGACCCGAGTCTACGCCTTGCCGCGGAAGTTCGTCTTGTTCAGGTCATGATCTGAGCCTAGCCGGAAGCGGATCCACATGACTGTACGGATGACCTTTGGCAGATACGTGCTCCAAGACCCACGGACATAGGATTTAGGCACGTTGAGAGCGTTCTTCCACGACAATCCTTCTTGGGACAGATGACTTATGAGAATCTCACTTTCTGCTCTCGTGTCCAGTACGATGTTGTATACCTTGAGCCGGAGCATTTTCTCGTCTCACGTAGCGCTAGGTCAGAATCAGGACCCTGTCCAGGCAAAGTCGATTCGGAACTTGTTCCTCGAGCAATGCCGCGTCGTTCCGCTCATTTCTATTTCAGAGTCCTTCATCTACTCCACATAACGTTAATGATGTGTGAACTCAATTGCCACACCGATCAATATAAATGGTGCTTCGATCTTTACAGCTGCGATAGTAAGACATAGCTAGGTGGTAAGCATCTTTGGCTGAAGCCCTACGTCGTACTCAATTCCCTGTGAACGCGCACGCGGGCATCATCTTAACCTCAGGTTGTAGACTTGCGATGAAGATACGTTACGGTTGATAGGTAATATGAATGATGGCAAAACGGCCAGACAAATGGTACAGCACTGAGTAGCAACTATTCAGTGCCGTTAAATAGTACGAAACATCTTCCGTGTATTCGGTGATTTTGTGGCACTGGCTAGGCTTTCCGGCGATGTCTTGCCAGTGGTCTGTCGAATGTCAAGTATACCCTGCTTCCAGAGCAATTAGAGAATAGACCAAGGAATCACTTCCCATGAGCATATCTCATCGTAAAGCATATAATTGGAGGCGCGTCATGATCCACATAATTATCAGGTAAGTGGCTGATTTCCGGGCGTCTAGTAGTCTTCAGTCGATTCTTTCTCCCACATCAGAAGCTACGTTATTCTTCACGTTGGGGTTGAACGTCCCCATGACGGTCCTCCAGTCCGGACTCCAACTTGTGCATTGAAGACGGAGATATGTCCGGCCTTTTAATGGCTGCCACCTCAAAGCATGGACAACGATGCACAAGACCTATGAGGTGAAAAAGGTCCGACGAGCTTCATCATTTCTGAAGCTGCTCGGACTCACAACCAGAAGATTCTCGGCAATTTGCAGCTACGAACTCATGACTGCGCAGTATACATGTATCTGTGATCGGTAACTGCCTTAAGAGGTCACTGGATTACACGAAGAGGTCCGATCCCCCTAGCACGGGCAGAAGTAAGGTCCTGGATCGACACCTCACTTTTTGGGTTTTCATCTCGAAACGTCCATGTGAGGTTGAACTAGGGAGTGTCCTCAACCATTCAGTTCCCCAAAAGCCTAGAGGTGATTGCATTCCTGAAGCTACACGGCCCACCGCGGAAGGAGAAGATTGGGAAGACGCCATTGAGCTGTGCCCACCCTGCTCCGAAGGCTATAGCTTCAAGGCAGCGTTCTATTGCTGCATGGTCTGGAGCAATCCGATCGTCGCTGAGGATGTCGTCTGCAAGTCATAAGTGATGATCCTTTCGGCTCATCTTTTTGATAGCGCGAAGAGCGACGCACCAGACTGCAACTCTGGACGAGAAGCGGATATGTACACTTGTCATCAAATAGGAGTGTTTCCGACCATGCGCAAACGTCCAATATCCATTCAATCGTCTCTAAACCTGGACCGTGCCCGCGAACTTGGCTTGCCTATTCGCTCGTTCGAACACGTTTCAATACTCACGGTGACTCGTGAGCAGTCAATACAGCGTTTTCGGGTGAGAATGATTGAAGAAATTGTTTGTGCGTCGACTTTCACACACCTAGGCATTCCATATTCAATCTGGCAAAGAAGGCAGTAAAGTTCGTCCAGATGCGCATAGCTCAAATGCTTGTTTTGGAGAAGCCGCACCAACACTAGAGGGGAAGAAACTTTGTGCCTTGCTACTTGTATTTAGCAAACGATTGGGCACTACCAAACTTGGGAGTGGGTGGCGTACGTCGTGGTTTCGGTCCAAGCCACGTAAACACATGTCCGGCATCTTCCAGACATCTCTTGCGCAATTCACTGACCAGTGACGTGTCAGGCCATCCGGGGCAGTGAATGAAGCTAGTGAGGCCAGAGACAGCTCGAGCAATTATCCCGTCAATGGGATTACGCGATTATGACCGAGCTGTATGAGGACACTTAGCTCACGATGACCGCTGAGACGCACGTATTTACGGCACTCTATTTGTACCTGCGAATTCAATTATACCGCCGATTCATGAGCCGGTTGCGGTGAAATAAGGCGAAAAGTTGCTATGCTTTGAGATGATTGCATATATAGAAAGACCAGGACTAAGCAAAAAAAGGATTCGAGACACTTGTCACATAGGTAGAGAGGAAAAACGGGAAGCAGATACGTAAACATAACCAGAAACCACGCCGACAGCGAAAAGGGTTTAGATGGAATGTTGATACGTAGAGAGGACTGATGAGAGGGTTCGGGTAGTTGGGGGACTAACGTCCATAACGTTAACGAAACGGATCGTCACATTGTCCTCGCCGCGAACTCGACTGGGGATCGAAGATCGCCCAGCCTGCGTGTCCAGACAGCTGATGGTCTTGGTTTGTATGAGAAATGGGGTTCAGGATTGGTAGAAAATCTGCGCCAGAGGTCAGAGGGGGGAAGCGAGAGGAGAAGCAGAACGCACCCGGCCAGTGTATATTCCTATTCACACACACCCATTTCACGGCGTGTCATCAAGTCTCTCTCCTCGCGCGAGAACACGAATGACCTTGGTGGGAGCTGGGACACGCTCGACAAGCGGCTGGCGGTCTTCCCTCTCGCGGCGACGGTTGGGGGAGACACGACCGCCGGGTTCCTTTTTTCCACCAGCACCTTCCTTGCGCCGCCCACCACTATCTTCGTCAGAGCTTTTCCTGGCGTGGGCGTTGCTGTTGACACTGGGCGCCAGTTCCAAGACTTGTAATCCTGCACGCTTAGCCCAGACTGCCACGAGGGAGCCATTTGCGCGCTCCGCGCCGGGTGCGGGGGAGATAGCAACGATGACCTTGGCTGCGGGCTTGGTGACATGCTCGACTTCCCAGCGGGCGCTGCAGATCGTGCGGCGAACCCACTCTGGGGAAGGGTCGGATGCGGGGGTGGGGGTAGAAGCAAAGTCTATCTTGTCCCAGAGGACGAAGGCGTCGTCTTGTTGGACGCGGATGCGGGGGTTGGTGCCAACTTCTTTCTCAAGAATGCGGGAGGCATCACGGGCGGCCTTGGAGGTTTTCTTGAGCATGTCAAGGGTATTGAGAGCTGGATGTTTGTCAGTGAAGAGAACAGCGAGTATGATTGGAAAGGAAAAGGGATAACATGCACGCCGTGCATGTAACCACGTTGAATAGGAATGAATTGAACAGATAATATTGTTTGAGGAACGCACCTTCGAGGGGAACAATAACAATTTCATCGCGACCGCGCTGGCACCATCGCCTCAGATGCTCCAGCCCGTTTACGAGCAAGCTCGCATCCGCAACAATAACGTCTGCTTCCTTCTCCGCTGGCTTTCTCTCTGCCGGCTTGTCGTGGGCAATCTTATACTCCCTCTTCAGACCGACGTCCGAAGCCTTTCCGCGTCCGCCAGCCTTCTGGGGAGATCCGCCGTTGCGAGCACGCCAGTTCCCTCCGCCGCCGCCGCCGCCGCCGACAGTCTTTTCGAGCTGTTCGACCTGGTGGTTCAGGAATGCAGCGCCGAGTGCTTTAGACATAGCGAGTTTGTTGGCACTCGTAGGAGAGGCCTGCCCATTTTCCTTCAGTCCTGGATGGCCTTTCTCGAGTGTGGCAGCACGCACCATGGTTGCCGTGGCCAGGTGTGGGGAAGTGATCGTGCTAGTAGTAGTTGCCGTTATTGCAGTTGCGCCGAGCCGGGCTCGGTGGTGGTGAACGGTGTGGATGTGGGCGAACAGCAGTGGTGTGTTCTTGATGGTTCTATCCAGGAAATATAGGAAGGCAGTGTTGCGAAGACCAGCGAGCTGTGCAGGACAATCACAAGATGACGGACGAAGGCAACGCCAGCAATCACGATGACTCAGCAAGTCTCACCAACATGGTCCCTGCGGATCTGACGTCATGCTGATTTGCTTACCCCGTCGTTTCGAGTTCCAGCCAAAATCTCGTCTCTTTCCAGTGGTTAATCCAGTCAAACTATCTGCTCGATGTTCATCACTAGTAATAAATTTTTTCAACAATGAGTCTCTCTCAACCGTCACAAAGTTTGCGAAGGCTGTCTCGGTAATGCCAAAGGGTTCCGGCTCAGGTAAGTTTTTTTTTTTTGGTGGACACGTTTTATTATATCTCTAACGTAGCAACCAATACATACTGTGAACTGTACATATTGTCGACTCTGTCGGCTCGTCGAGATCGTGTGAGGTGACGGGACTCACAACCCGTCTGTACTTGAGCACCCCGAGGAAATGCATTACGCACTCCAGTGTGGGACTCGGCATCGTGAAAACCAGCAACCCAAGAGAAGAAAAGCATAGAGCATACAACCATAAGCATAGAAACTACAGAAAATAAGAAAAGAAAAAAGAAAAGAAACCCTCCCTCACGATGCCATACCCACTAAAACCCCGGACTCCCTGATCCACTCATCAGGGAGATTTCTCTCGTTCTCGAGGACGCCGCCCCATGTCTGGTAGACGGCATTTTCGGGCACCTTTTTCTTTCCGGTGCACCTCGTGGCTAATTTCTGGTCCGTTCGGATCCTATCATTGATTGCATCACGCAGACGGTTCTTGATCTCTCTCTCTGACGCCGCCTCGTTACTGCCTTCGCGTTGGATGACTCTTTCATTTCGGAGTTTCCAGATCAGGTACGCAGCTTCGGATACCAGGATGCGGAAGAGTCTTGATGCTCCTTCATTCTCATTGCCATCTAGGTCTTTGAGTCTTGCTAGGGAGCAAGCAAGGATTGTCCCGATGGATACAGATGGAAATGGGATTCTTTTCTTGCCCTTCCAAATGCCTTGTATGTGCCGCCACACCGATTTCTGTCCCGGCGCCTCACACTTCAGCAAGATATGTTCGAGTGATTCGGTCTTTTTACAGTGCGCGCACTCAGATCGATGTTCGACCGATGTTTTGCCCTCCCACCAGTCACCAACCTTGTATGCATCATGTAGTCCCATCCACATGAAGTGCCGTATCTTCGGTGAGAAGTCTCTGTGGCCAGTGCCTTTCCATAGGTTTCCATCCGAGGGTAGTCTCTCGCATATGTCTTTCGCCGCCTGTCGGGTGCGATCCAGCATGCGAATTGTACGGCGTCTATTGATTTGGCGCTCGTATGCCTTGCTTTTTGTTCTCTTTCCTCTTGCCATCTTGATGGCCTTGTACGCGAGCGCTTGGGATATCTCGGAAAGTCTTGCACCCGTCAAGTTTAATTCTGCTGGGATTGTTAGATGTGAGTCTGCTGCTGCTGTCTTTGTGATGCCTGAGGTCGCCAGCTTGTCCGCTTCTTCATTCCCCAGTGTTCCTGAGTGACCTTTTACCCACTTGAACGCTGTAGGCGCCCCTCGTGCTCTCAGGCGCGCTGCAAGTGTCTTCGTGACTACTGCGTCAGGGCGCCCGATGAAGCCCGTGTCTTCCCATTTCTGAAGGTGTTTAGTCATTCCATCTATCATCGTTCTTGAGTCGCTGATAATTCTCAGAGGGGCATTTTTGTTGCTCAATTCAGCAGCTCTTATTCCGCCGTACGTCTCTGCCACCTGATTTGATTGTGTTAGCTCGGATGGCAGTTTGATGGCCTTGTTTCGGGCGTCGTCTTGACCGAACCAGACTCCCACCCCCGCCTGGGCGTTTTCGTCTCCGTTGTGTATGCATCCGCCATCTGTATAGACATCCACTTCTGTCGGGGGAGCTTCATTACTGCGTGATCTGGGTTTGTCTCTTGTGGTATTACATTTCTTCCCTTCTGTAAAGATTCTGACTGCGCCTTTCAGACTGCCTTTCTCAGTGATTCTGGCATCAAACGGAATTGTTCGTTCGGGGTCGTTTGGGTCCTCACCCGTACGGGCTTCGCATTCTTGCTCGAAATCTTCGGGTTGTCTCGCAAGAGGGTTCCATTTAGGTGGGAGTCTTTCTAGCAGAAATTTGGCTCGCTTGAAGCATCTATTAGGGTCTTTGCAGCGGTGTAGGTGTCTTGCTTCTCGGCAGTCGCCGCAGTTACAGTATTTGGAGTTTGAGTGTGGTCTGTGGCCTACAACTCTGGCCAGCTCTTCTGCGTGTCCCACTGTCACGATCCCGTGATTGTCCCGGAGGCACTTGCTTTCTTTCTGGGTTATCACCACTCTGCCGAGTTCTGGGTCTATCTCCCGATGCAGCCAGAGCGGCATTTCGCGCATCACCGATCTCTTGAATGCACGGCCTTCCAGTCGAACTCCGTACTCTCTACCGGTCTTCAGCATTTCGCTGAGGTCTTCAGACATTTTTGAGGTTCGGGTCTTAAATGACTGCAGGAATATATTCAGGTGTGTATATTCTTCACTTTTTGCCGGCGTATCGGGGGCGTGGTGAGCAATTATTGCATCCGCAAAATACGCCCATGTCGCCCTGTCTTCTCCGAAGTTTAAGTATGATTGGAGCCATGTCACTGTGATTGCCTCGTTCCTTGCGATGATGTCGAGGATTTTCTTTCCCCCCTCCTTCTTAGGTTTCCTCATGATATGCATATTCACGGCTGACTGTTTGTCTGCCCATAGGAAGTTACGAATCCGTCGCTCGAGTTTCCTTACCACTTCTTTCGGCATTCCTTGTACCTTTGTGAGGTACTGGGTCTTCCCTCCTATAATCATCTGAATGATCAGTCGGCGTCCTTCGATTGTGGGGTGAGCTCTTTCCCAAAAGTCAAGGCGATCCTCGATGCTATCGAGTACCGGGGACCAAGGTGCTGCTCGTCTAGTTCTGTTGCCCACCCATCCGCCCAAAATGCGAATTGCTAGACCATCTTTGGCGATTCGGATATTCTCGGGAATCGGTTCGGCGTTTTCATTTGACTGTCGTGTCGACTGAACAAGTTGTCTGTAGGTCTCTGAACCTATCGGAATGACCTCTGTTTTCGCTATGTTAAACTTGGCCCGAGACGCTTTGCACCACTCTGCGAGAATTGCTTGAAGGGATTCAAAGTCATCAGACTGGTCTAAGTATACAGTTGTATCATCGGCAAATAGAGTTGCTATCAGTCTCTCCATTTCCGGGTGGTTTGGGATGCTAAATCCTTGTAGAGGAGAGGCTTTCAGGGCTTCGGACAATGGTTCGATTGCTAGGTCAAAAAGTAAGCATGAGAGCGGGTCACCCTGTCTGACGCCTCTCCGGACCTTGAATGTGGAGCTCAGGTGGCCGTTAAGCATGACTTGTGTTTCCGCATCTGAATAGAGTGATTTGACAGTGTTGATGAACCGTCCTCCTAGCTCGCACTCCTCTAGAACTTCCCAGAGGTAGTCATGGGCGATTCGGTCGTACGCTTTCTCTTGATCCAGTGCCACGATTAGGCCATTTGTCTCTGTGACTTCGGCGTATTCAGCTACAATTTTTGCGAGACGAACTTGATCATAGATGTTTCTCCCCGGGACGAATCCCGCCTGGGATTTGGAGATCAGTTTTGGAGCAACTTGTGCCAGTCGTACTGTGAGAATCTTTGTATAGATCTTGTAGTCGCTATTCAAGAGAGTGATTGGGCGATAGTTCGCAATTTCAGTCCTGTCATTCTTTTTGTATATTGGACACATCACTCCTTGTGTAAAGCTTGTTCCTGGGGTTACTCCGCCATCCAGAATATCGTTGAAGACTATCTTCATCAGTTCCACAATGCTTGGGACCTCATCTGGGTCTGTACCATTCTTGGCTGCGGCCACTTTCTTGGCTACTTCATTTCGGTACAAGGCCTTCCAGAACTCATATGGGATACCGTCGATTCCTGGAGCTTTCCCGTTACTGACTGCTTTCAAAATTGCAATAATTTCTGCTTCGATAATATCTTCACCAAGAATTCTCTGTTCATCTTCGTCAGCGACAATATTGACATTGTCTAGCGCTGGCTGAATGTTCTTTGCTCTGTCTTCTGCCGACTCATCTGGGTCTACGTCTAGGTCTTGCAATGCATCGTGGTAGTCCCTTGCTAGTTCAGCTTGTGCCTGTGAGTTCTTTTCATATATGGGCTCTCCGCTGTTGACATTCACTTTTCCGGTCTTCAAAGCTCTGATAAGGTCTCTTGGCTTTTGTTTTTTGCCGAGCTGAGTCCACGACTTATTCATCGACTCTCCCACTACTCTGGCCTTGAAGGCAATATTGTCCCGCTTACTAGTGTGCAGTTTCTGGGCAGCGGCAGTTATTTCTTTACGGATGATACCAGCTTCCGTTGCTTTTTGGGCGTCCGATGTCGACTTGTCGTCCATTATTGATCTATACTGTTTCTCCAGTGTCTCGATTCGTTTCTGGAGTTTCGGTTTAATTTCCTTCTCCCGTGCCCAGGCTTTCCGTCTGATGTTGTCTTTCAGTGTCTTCCAGACTCTTTGAACATCCCCGCCCTTCTCGGGGTTTGCCTTGATCTCTCGCGCCTCTCTTGACGCTTCTTTTAGTTGTGACTCAGCATATTCGATGAATTTATTGTCTTTAATCACCAATTCTGGTATGACCCGTCTCCCTCTTCCTGTCTTGGGGGCCTCCTCACAGGAGACTTGAGCGCTCACCATCAGATGGTCGGTTTCAATAGCCGAGTCGTCTATGCGCCAGTCTCGTGAGTGGTCTAGCAGTGTTCTTGTGACGTAAATGCGATCTAGTCTCGCTTGGCCGGCAATCCTGTCTGAGTTGTGCATTCGCTTCTCTTTGTGCCCAAAGGTGAATGCCGACTGATCTGGGAAGGTATTTCGCCACCCATCTACCAGTCTTAGGTCTGTTCGGAGCTTGTCAAATGCGTGTACTACGCCTGGTGGGTCACTTTTATGTGGGAGTCTATCAATCCCCTCTTCAACCATGTTCATGTCGCCCGCCATGATGTCCGGTTTGGGGACATTTCCGTTCTGTTCATAGAACTGACGGACTTTGTTCCAGAATCGTTTTTTCTCTTTGCTGCCACTTGCTGGGGCGTATACTGCCAGACACGTTAGTTTTGTATTTGGGTGCCAGTCAATCGAGACTTGAATTGCTTCTCCTGGAACCACCTCCCAAGTTTTGACGCCGTCTGTGTTGATGATATTCTTGTTAAGGACCACTGCAACGCCTTTGGCTCGCTCGCTGGAGGGGTTTTCCGAGTAGAAGACTTTGAGCCTTCTTCCGAATGATTCTTCTATTCTATCGTGCCATGCTTGGTTCATGTGGGCCTCGCCGATTATCAGCATTGCGATCCTTTTATCGCGCATCAGTTGGTTGACATGTAGCCATTTGTTTGTGCCTCCCGTTACGGCTCCGTGTCCTTTTATGTTCAAGGCTGCTACTCGGATTGCAGCTTTAGTATGTCGAGAGCTTCTGGGTTTGGCCGTCACTCTCGCGCCACCTACTCTTTGGGCGCTGTTGATGCGGGGTTGGGGATTGACTTCCGCTCTTGGTTCGCTCTCATCTGAGTTATCCGAGTCAGAATCGCTCCCGATCTCATTTTGAGGGGATTCGGGCTCGTTCTCGTTGTCAAGGAAGTTCCAGTTGAGGTCTTCCTCACTCTCTTGTGTCGTGTTGTGATCGACATCCGAGTCAGTTTGGCTTTCAGGTTGTTGAAGGAAGGAGGTGGGGTTCCTCCTCTCCGCTGATGTTTCGCGGGTAGAGGCGTTCTCTTCCGGGAGGGTTCCGGGAGTGCGGATAGTTCGCAGAGTTGGTGCCGTAGCAACCATGGGAGAAGTTTCCCTGGCGGATAGTTCGCCAAGCCGAGAAGTTTCGGCGTCTCGTCCACATAATGGTACAGAGACTCTGTCACCGTACAATCTGCACTCTTCATTGGGCTTTGGGCTGACAGACGCCCCTTGCCCTCTGAGTACAGAAGGGCTCGAACCGTTGCTGTCATCTATGCCGCAAATGTTGTTAGTAGTATCAGTAAGTGTAACAGGAAGAGGGGGGGTGTGGGCTGGATGAAACCTTACCGGGGCTGCCGGTGCACGGGTGCCCACTCACCGTGTTTAGCATCCAAGAAAAGCGCCAAGTAGGGCCTTCTTGTCTCGGTCGAGTTACCTGTCCGTGAAAGCGCAACCTATACACGTCAGTAAATTCACTGTTCCGGCGGGGATTTCTTGAGGACCTAGAAGGGAGAAGGGGGGTTAGTAACATACACAGACAAGCGGCAAGGAAGGGAGGTGGAGGAGGATTAGGGGGCTCTACGACCTGTGTTTACCAGGTTCGACTTCGAGCGCTGCAGATACTAGTGCAGAGAGGTGGGTTCTATTAGTATTGTTGTAGTACAGGTAAAGATAGCAGTATTTGGAGCAAGATGTAAGTTACTTATCGGCGGCTGCTCTTAGCTGGCCCCGTGCCTCTGTTCTGACTGCCGGAAGCGCCTTTCGAGAAGAAGGCGGCGCGCGCCGCTGGCTTAGAAGCCGTGTCGCGAAGATCCAGGCGAGGAGGTTGGACTGCCTGATGATCCCACCCAAAGGCTTGACTGTTGGTCTTCTGCCTTTCCTTCTGTGCGTCGGACTCGGAAGTAGAGACGTTGCGGAAGGTGGTGTGGATCGAAGGACCCTTCCAGCCTGTAAGTTTCGGCCACGGGCACTGGCGCCCATTGTGCCTGTCGTCCTTGCAATTTGCGCAGCGGGAGTCGGTGTGTAGGAGGTACAGGACTCCGTCGACCGTTCCGATGTCTATTTCGCGGGCCGCCTTCCTGAAGTCGGCAAGCTGTTTGATTGAGATATTGCGGGGGAACCGGATGTGTATCGCAAACATCTTGGTCGTGCGAGAGTCGGTCCAGTGATAAACGACGTCTTCGGTGTGGATTGAGTCAATGATCTCCTCGGCCTTCGTCCGCGCGTCCTCCTCCGAGCAGTTGTAGACCGAGATGATGGCGGCGATGAACTTCCTTGACTCGCGGAGTTTGGTAGCGTATAGCGCGATACACTCTTTCCGCGAGCGTTCGCTCCCATGCCGAATAACGTTGTCCGCCTTTGTCCAGATGTGGGTAACAAAGGTTGACACCTGTTTGAGGTCGGCTGCGCTGAAGACGATGGCCGCGGTATCATCCTGCACCACGATAGCCTTCATGTCGAGTGCTGCCTTCATGAGGGGTTTCGGAACGTTTTTGAGGACAACGACACCCGGAGGACCTCCGCCTCCCTTCTTAGAGCTGTCGATCGCAGAGGCTGGGATGATGACGAGTTCGGAGAGGTCGGTGTCGGGGACAAGGGCCTGTAGAGCACGTCTCCACCTCTCGGCAAAGCCTGCCTGCTGCATCAGGGCGATACAGCCCTTGAAGTTCATGAGCGCCAGTCGGTCATGGTTTGGCGTCTTCCGAATGGCATCTTTGAGGGACTCGCTTGCACCTGCAAAGACCGTCTCGAAGTCACGAACGACGTTGGGGAGGTCATTCTTGTGAATTTTCATGAACTCGATGTCCTGGTCGGGCTTGACAGCCGGCTTGTCCGAGAAGAATGCGTTCATCTCCTCCTCGTCCATCGTCCTGATAGGGGAGTCTGGGGAGGGCGAGGGCTTGCGAGAGATCTCGCTCATGGGTCTAGATGGTGCACGTCCCCGGCGAAAGGAGAGGCGGGAGATAGATGGGGTTCGCGGGCGACCTTGGGACGGGCGCACTGTTCCGACGTCGGACATTGGGTCATCCACGTCGTTGTTGGGGTCCTCCTCCGGCGTTCTGCGTCCTCGGAGGAAGGATTCGTAGTCGTCTGGGCCATCGAGAATCATGTCCTCTTCCTTCCCCTCCTGCTCGGTGATTTCGCCGTCCTCTTGGGAGGGGGAGCGGGAGCTGGCCGTGGTTCCATTCTCCCCGCGTTCTCGTTCTTCCGCTTCTTTCTGCCTTCTGCGGTCCTGCTCCCTCATCCGCGCCTTGCTCTCCAACGCCTTGTTCATGAGGCTCTTATTCATCACCGCCTCCTCCTTGAGAATCCTGATTTGTTCAGCCTGGGCATCCGCCACCAGCTGCATCCTCTTCTCCTTCTCTAGAAACTCTCTTTCCTTCTCCTGCTCTCTGCGACTAGCCTCTGCGTCACGTTCCGCCATGAGGTTCTCGATGTATCGTTGGTTGCGTTCGCGCTCCTCGTTCATCTGCTGGGTGAGGATAGCGACGATATCTTGAGCGCTAGGTTGCGCTTGCGCAGCGGGGGGAGGCAGGGAAGTGGGGATGGAGGTGGGAGGAGGTCCAGGGATAGGTTCATTGTCTTCAAGGATTGGCTCAGAGGCGTCGTGGACGTCGTCCTGTCTTTTTGGTGTGAGTAGTTGTTCAGGCTCTCCACATCTCCGAGCATACCTGTAGCTGTCGTTGCCTCGGCGCGCAGTCTTCTCGTCGGGTTTGGACGGCGTGTCCGGGACTCTAGTGTGATATTCGCCGGAGGTTGGCGAGGCGTATATCTCGAGACCTGGCGTCAGCCTGTTCATTTCAGCTGACTTCCGGTCTCTTGCCTGGTCTCTGGCCATGTCGCGGTCCTTCTCCGCAGTCTTCATGTCGTCGTGTGAGCGCTTCGACATGCAGCGTGATCCCCTTGCGAGGTGGACGTGCAGAAGAGGGCTGTGTCGGGTTTTGCCGGGTGCAATTTTCGTTACTTGGGGGGGGCTCTACTTGGGCCTCATAACTGACTGCTCTCTGTCTATGTGATACAGGCTACAGTAGAATCACTGGGAAGGTATTATTATTGAGAACTGAGTGGGGAGTTCCACCTCGCCCCCATTACAGTAGGCGGACGGCCGTGGCCATGGTCGCGTTGACCGTCCCGTAGGATATGCCCGTGGGCTTTCTTCCCGAGCTGGTGTTGCTCGTTCAGGCGTCAGTTGGCTTCCCCGAAGGTACTAATCCCTTGGGCCACGTAGAGGCCTGACGCTGGATCACCCCGATCATGGTGGTGGTCCTTTTCCAAGGGGGCTCAGGTAAGTTCCAATCCATCGTTTCTTGTTGAACAATACTTATAGAGAAGAACGACAGATGTAGATTACATAGAATTTCACGGTGACAGGGGCTCTCAGAGCTCGCCATTACAGCTAAACATCAATTTCCGGGGACATGTTCTTGGAGAGTGCCAATTTCCCATGTTCAAACGTGCACCGACAAGCGTCACAAAGTCCATCTCCATGAGAGGCAATCTCCTCCGGCCATTCAGACGACTCACTACAGCCTCCCTCCGTTCGAGTACCCGTGACCACTAGCATCCGGCCATCCCGGTGGCATCTTTGCGTTGACTTGGCAGAACTCGCACTTCCCACGCAGTCTCGCGCTCTGAACATCTTGAGAATGGGCTTTGTCAGCGATGGGAATTTCACTGCAGTACGTGACTTACTGCGGTTACACGCGAAGCCCATGGCATAGCACCCGCTGGACGCGCATTCGTGTGTTGGCGTCCACTCAACGGTACGGTGTTTCTCGCTCTCGAGGCAGTGATCGTTTTGACAGTCGTGCTTCCATGTGAAACATACTTCGTTGATGTGGGTGATCTGAAATCAAAGTTGGAGTACTCACAATATGAGGCACCGCAGGGCGGGTATAGGTGTGCGGGCAGTTCGTGTAGTAGGACGTCCACCAGACTCGTTCGCACATCTTGGGCGGTTGCGGGACAGCAGGCAGGTACCTTGACGGGTGGGTTATATATGACTGTCCTCTGCCGTGGTGATCCGTTCCATTACGACTAAATGTCAGAAGACAATGCATTCATTTCGCCACACTGGCAGGTTCGGGACCCTGTTTTAAATTGCGAACCCTCAATCACGAGTCTGCTAGACGATGTGAGCGTGTAAACATGAGGAACCTGTGAGTTGTAACAGACATGCAAAGCATTCGGGGTGAGACGGCATGAAAGCAATCGAGTTTAGAATGAACGTCGATACCAGTGAGACCTGAAATTCATGCACGGTCACCGGTACTGTTGTAGCCATCCGTACCACCGATAAACGTTCCCAGTGCACCACCGACGACACATTACTTCGCCCCTCTCGAGGGGTCTATGTTTCACTCTCTATCTATTTCTTTGCCGAGAAGACGCCTAGGGTAGGCATTGCTCAATGCAGATACTATCATCGAGCTACCGCATCTCGGTGAGTACATGAGATCACAGAAGGAACGATGACCAACGTACTGATTTCAATTCAGCCAAATCCGATTCTACACCAATTGTGGAGAAGCTCGATTGATTGATCAGACGTACAGACAGAGAATCAGGACTTCAAGCGCGAAATGGACTATGTATCCTCTATGTGATGGGTGTATTTTGCGAGCTACAATGCGACGAGCGGGGTCGGGGCAAGCGGTGGGGACATTCTCGCGAGGAAAACCCGTCATTGGACCTGGGGGTGTGAACACTTTCGTTCCCAAACCTAAATGATATAATTGTCGGTCACTTTTTGTGCGCGTGAATCTGCCGGCGCAGCCTTTTCCCTTCCCATACTGAACAAGGCAAGAGACAAAATGTCGCGAGCTCGCGAGAGTATGTCATCTCATGTGCAGTAGATGAGTACCAGGAATTGAGAAGAGAGTGACACTCACACCAGCGTGTAGTCGAGCGATGGTGAGCCGGAGTCGGGACCATAACAATAGCACCAAAGTAAACAAAGATCGACGTGATAAACGGGTGTGTCGCAAGATCGTGGTTACAGATTTATATATGTCAGTCATCCGAAAGGTGAATGGGGGCTTCTGCGGGTACTAGATCAGGATGTGACAGAGCCTTTTCGTTTGGCAGAAGCCGAATAGTCAGCGAGCCAGATGGCGGGACCTGAGATGCCCGGGTAGAGGGTGCTGAACGTTGAGTATGGGCCGAGTGGTGCGGCAGCGAGTTCCCTGATCTATGGGTAGGATTCGTAAATCGGTATGACATGATACAGTGTCATAGTGGAAGACATACGAGTTCGAATGCGCCTGTGGCAGAAGTCCGGAACTGACAGGTTCACACTGGCGGCAGGCGAAGTCGGAGAATTTACTAATATGACCTTGAGCATGAGCGAGAATCGGGACAAATCGGCCGTAGAAACATTGAGCATCATGAAAGTCGAAGCCGACTCAACGCAAGACAAGAGAAGTCCAGAAGCGTGGCCAGTCGAGAGCAAAACACTGGACGTTGAAGCGCCCATCCCCAGAGAGTATATGAAGGTCTCTCCTTGACAGAAGAAAGTCTTCCTTCGCCTCTAGAGGATTTGCCAGTATGAGAGGTGGGAAAAGACCACCAAGAAACGCGTCATCATGGCAGCCAGGACTTTTGAAGCAAACTCCAAGATCAGGGCCAGTATTGCGGTACCAGTCGAGTATGAAGTTTTGGCTCTGAGCTGACACGAGATCCCTGTGAGCACCTCAAAGTTGAAGCATAGAAACAAGCTGGCTTTCCAAAGAGCTCGATGGACGAGTAAGAGTCGTGCGTACAGTGGCTCAACCGCCAGAACATGAGGGAGCGAAAAGAAGGTGCGGACAGGTGTGACTGGGACCCTAAGCCGATATGCCGATCAATCTCGTTTGCATCTCGTGAGGTGACAAACACGCTCTGTCACAACGTCCAGGCCCTTTCCAAATTCCACCACCTACTCATAGGCGCGCCCCCTCGACGCGAAAAAGTCCCACATCCACGTCTCGAATCGTTTCCGCGACCACAATCACGAATGCCCCCACGGCGGAGTCAACGACGCCCTACTGAGGATGAAGAAGACGACGACGACCGCTCCATGGATGTCGATGGCGATGAAGAGAACACCGCTGGGCCAGCTGGCGGTGGCGCGGCGGTGCGTACCAATGGGCTGATGGCAAACTTGCCCCTTATCCTCTTTTTTGACTAGGACGTCACGCGACGAGCCAACCTGCTCGTTCGCCTCGCCTTGTTCCACGAACAGAAAGGCAGCATACTAAGACGAGACGAGATTTCGAAGAAAGGTACGCCACATGCCAGCTATTCGCCCTCCTCTCATGATCACCAGTTCTTACTGGTAGCAAGTCGTTCGCGCCCGTCCTCACAGCGGCCCAGAATATATTGTCGACTACTTTTGGCATGGAGCTCGTCGAGCTCAAGAACCGGGCCGCAGATGACGAACTAGCCGAGGAACTCGACGAGGCGCGCAAGGCCACCGGCCAGAAGAAAAAAGGTGCTCAATGCGCAGATCCTACATCATTGATAGTTAACGCCGAGCAGCCACATCCGGAGCAAAATCCTTCATGCTTCGCTCAAAGCTTCCGTCCAATCTCATCGAGGCTGCGCTGGAAGTTGATGAGGACATCCTCACGGAGGAATCTGGCGATGCTGACAATGGACTACCGGAAGAAGACACCGTCCATCCCTCTGGTGCGCTCATTGCGTATAAGGAACCTGGTCTTGCCGGTGTCCTCTACGTGATTTTAGCACTTGTGCTTGTCTCAGGCCGATGTATTGGCGATGGTTCGTTGCCTTGTCCATCTAACGCACTTTGTCGTCTTGATTCACTTTTTCCACAGCCGAGCTCCGATCGTATCTCAAGAAGCTTCGCCTATTCACTGTCACCCTTTCTCCCCATTCTACCTCTCGCACCGTTGCGCTAGACGCCTACCTTCAGACTCTCATCAAGCAGGGATATTTGGACCGCCTTTCCCTCGCCGACGTGGGCAAAAAGACAGCAAAGGGTGGCAAGAGCAAGCGCGTCAGGGCGGACGACGGTGAAGGGAATGGACCCAAGTACGAGTGGCGATGGGGCCCCCGCGCATACAGTGAGGTTGGAGAAGCACCGCTTGGACAGTTTGTCGCCGAGTTCATGGTTGGACCGGCGGACGAGGATGGTGGCAGGGCGAAAGAGAAAGAGAGGGAGGCTAAGGTCAATAAGATGACGGCAGGTATAGGGCGGGCTGCTGGTACGAAGCTGGACGAATTCAGGTAGAGGGGGGATGAGGAGTTCTGGGTGTCCGTGCGACTCGATATATTATCTGCCTGCTTTGCTGATTACTTACTTATTCTGTTGGCTTACTTTACGTGCTTTCGTCGATGTTGTACATACCTACCCTCCATGTTTGTATCACAACTTCGCTATATTGTTCTCATTGTACTTAGTACTGTGGCTCAGGGTTCTACAGGATGTGGCTAGGAGGGGAAATCAGGTTATGCATTGGGGACTATGGTTGGGTATATGATATGAGGATCTTGAAGTGGATCTGATAGAAGGCGAGGGGAACGGGTACGCCACCAGTCAACCTACGGTCGGGCGAGGGGGCGGTTCGTGCGTCTCCCAGTCCGGGTGGTAACCGCAGCCTTGGTGGTGCCCGCCACGGCAGTGGCACTGAGGGCATGACGGCGCGATGCCACAAGCGATTGAATCGGACGGCGCGCTCACAGTTTCGCTGTGGCTTCTCATTCCCTTGACTAATGCCAGGATGAGAGAGAGCGAGGTCATCGTGAATATACCAAGGGGGCGGAGAGCAAATGAGCTGCGTTTCTCGGGTGTCAAGAATGGATATGGAAGGCCAGGTGTGTGGTGAGGGTGGTGCTGGGGTGGTGGGTCACGGTGCTGTGTCTATCGCAAGCCCAAATTTCCGTGTCCTTTTATACGTGGACTCGAGTCATTGTTCCTTGAGTAACAATAAGATCATTTGCGGACACTCAGCGGCAAAGTAAGTGCATGTTGTCTTGGCAACAGATGCTGTGCCAAAATTGTGGCGCAAATGCAGCTCCCACTATCATCTGAGAAGTAGCGGCTCGGACGAAGGTGAGACCCATTTCCCTGTGATCAGAATTATAATATTCCCCCACTTCCAAGGATGTCATCCTGACAAAGGATGAAGGCGCATTTTTCGGGTTTCTCATTTTATTTCACCTGAAGTCCACTGGACGGATTTGCATCCATTGCTCGAGGCTCGGAGAATCAGGCGCCTGAGGACATTTCAAACTGTTGAATCGACTGGAGAACAGTACCATGTACGTTTGATGCTAAGTATGACATGTGCTAATTGTTACGAAAATTGCATCCCTGGCAGCGCTTGTTCTGGCGCTATTACACACGCAACTTGTATAAGTCGCGGCTATCTCGAGTCAGCGTTAAATGTGCCAGAAATCCGTCGGAAACTTTCGTCGAGCTCCTGGGAAAGTCTCACGGCATATGCCGCATGCAATAATTGCGGCATTGGCGATAACAACTTCCCACCATGTACAACGTTCTTTCCGCCGTCCCTGTTCCGACGGGGGCACAATTTCTCCCGGAATCGCAAAACGCAGTTACAGGTACGTTACATCTTCAGGATTCTTACAGACACGACTGAAGATGAAACTATCGCATATAGGTCTGGAGATATCTTATAGCGTCACAGATCATGTCAGAAACGTGAAGCGTACGACTACGAAGACAGTTTTCTCCTCCACATCAAGCGACATTCTATCTTCCCCAGCCAATGAACACGGCGTCGTCAAATCGGCTTGGTCTTCTTCGCTTGCTCTGAGAGCCGTCCTGCGCAATGTCGATAAGGCGCGCTTCGTAGAGATCTGGACACGGGATGGTGCGCTCGTCTTGACTAAAGAAGTAACGGAGACACACGAGGACTTCTATGCCGATGGTCTGTCTGTCAATGCTGGTGGCCGTCGTGTACTGATATTTGTCTATTCACATTTCTCTAGATTACTTCTCCTGCCTCTCGTTTTCCGCCAGCGACGATTTTGTTGTTTATGTCGCCGAAGCTAATGGTCCCAAAGATGTTGACGCAGGGAAATTCTCGTATGCTCCTTCCTTTGGAGAAGCACTCACGAGCAAGAAACGACCTACAGCGTTCATACTGCTGATAAACACGGGCACCGTGCGTTCACTCTCTGTTCCAAACGCATCGGGGGTTGTCTTTGGGCAGCACGTCTTTGTTGGCTCCTCACTGTACGCCACAGGTTACGAGCGCACACCAGATGATCGTGTACTGGGGCTTGTGGGATGCTTCAATCGTCCCGCTGGAATATGGAGGATAAACTTTACCGACGACTCGATCTCGAGTGACTCGCCCACACGCACTTTGGATGGTGCAGGAATCCGCCTGACGCCCAATACACACTCAGCGCGCGCTCCACGTGTATCTCCAAACGGAGCGATCGTTGCATGGATATATAATGAGCTTGGCGGAGCACATGCTGGTCAGACTCGCATTCATTTTCGTCATTCCGGGACCGATGGTGCACCCGACAAGGATGTCGAAGATGCGACGGCGGTCAACGTCTCATTTCCTGGCTTCTACTTGGGCGCGACGCTCCCTTCAGCTCCGTTTCTCGCTATCCCAGGGAAGATTTCAGAGCAGCAGTGGCTCGTGACGCACACGACCTGGGGATCTCGGTCAAGAATTGCTGCTGTCAGGGCGGACGATGGTAAAGTCGTCGAGATTCCGGTTGAGAATGGGAATGAGACTTATACGGTTTTGGCGACCGATGGAAAAGATAAGTTCGTGGTAGTTAAGAGCTCGATGATACGGGCCCCCGAGGTGCTACTCGCTGTTGTCTCATCTGGAGCAGACGACTTATTGGTGAATTGGCGCCTGATAGATAAACCGGTACTCTCAGATGGAGGTTTGTCGAAATTCACTTGACGTTCATGTCGAAGAGCTGAATCTCGAAACTCTCCAGTCAACCAGGCGTTAGCCTCCTTAAGGCTCGACATAGTGCCCATATCGGAACGTGCGCCGATGGAGAGCGTTGTGATACGTACTGCAGAGGCAAAGTCTGTATCACCGTTGATAACTTCTCCGCACGGTGGTCCCCATGGAACAACCTTGACAGGGTGGGCACCAGTCAACACCGCTTTGGCGTTGGAAGGTTGTACGTGCGCTGATCTGAGTATGATGTCGTCGAGTCTCGATCCTAATTTTGACGTACAGACACAATATCCTTTCCAAACTACACGGGCTCCCTCGGCTTCGGTTCAAGCTTTGACCAGGGGCTCATGGGAAAGTGCGGACAACTGGACGTGGAAGACTGTATCGCGTCGGTCCGACACATGGTCTCGCTCGGCCTTGCAAAAGACGGACCAGGGAAGCATTTTATCATGGGCGGAAGTCATGGCGGATTCATAGCTGGACATTGTGAGTCTCTCGCTAGTATTGGTCGCCGTATAACAGCTAACTGATAATTGTCTCGTTTAGTGATAGGCCAATATCCCGAAATCTTCAGCGCCGCCGTGATGCGCAACCCCGTCATCTCCTCGGGCGAGGTCTGGGGAAGTGATATCCCGGACTGGTATTTCTCAGAGTTTGGACTGTCGTTTCCTCTCTCTTCTGCCCCGCCCTACACCGTTTCCGCACCGCACTACGCGTCGCTTCAGGCCGCCTCGCCCATAGCGCACGTCGAGAAGGTCACGGCGCCTGTGTTGCTTCACATGGGTGGCTCAGACCGTCGCGTGAACCCAAAACAGGGTTTGGGCTATTATCATGCCTTGAGAGGGATGAACAAAGAGGTGAAATTGGTGTGGTTCGAAGCGGAGGGTCACCCGCTTGATGGTGTTGAGGCCACGAGAGTTGGTTTCGAGAGCATGAGAGATTGGTTTGCGAGCAGGAACGTGCGCTAAGGTCACACACATAGCCGTCGGGTGAACAGGAGGGGATAGCTCACTTCGCTGATGTATTTGATGACACAATGGTATTGATGCGTGATATGTGGCGCCTTCTAGCTTCTGACAGCAGCTGACAGCTTCATTTTGTGGCAGTAATGGGGGGTTATACTTACAGGCGATACACATAGATCTGACAGTGTCTACGGAACGTATATGGTGAGATGGTGATGGCAATCATGCATGAACGCGATGACAAGCTTGGCAAAAGAGACATCCAGAATCCCTGCTACGGCGACGAAAACTCGATGAATCGGTTTCGATTGAATACTTGTGCTGTCTTTTAGACTATTGAGCTCGCCACTGAATCAAACGGAGTGTCATCGATTGGAAATTGTGGTTCAGTGAGTTGGCCTCTCATAACGGTCTGCGTATGTCTAAGGAGCGGTCATGTAGATATCATTGACGCTGCCATGGTCACTCTCACGCTTTTACGATCAACTTGGTGCATCCAGGGATGTTTCTAGGTTGTGACGTGAGGACAGGCAAGTTGGCGACATCATAGAAAGCTTGAAAAAGGGCATCGCTGGCTCAAATCTGACTAAGTGATGATTTACTGTTGACATCCGGACACTTTCTGTCATGTCTTCGCTCATGTACTTACGAACATCTGTATCTCATACCTGGACTCATCAATGGCTCTTGCTTATCGTCGATAGTGATCTGCCGGCTCTGGCTTCAGGCCAGGCCAGCCGTGAGCCAGCCGTACTTGGGCCAGAGCCAGGCCGGGCCGCGGCGACGGCTTCGCAAAGCTCATGGCCTGGCTTGGGATCCTGAAAGCCGTAGGCCAGCCGTCGAGCCGTGGCTCAACACCCTGTCAGGTATTGGATGAAGTGTACTGCAAGACGTCGCGGGAGCTCCACCTCGGCGAAACCGTAATGTCTGGTAGCCATTGGTAGCCACCTTGGGACCATGTCCTAGTAGTAGCGCAATGGAATTTGGGTCGCGCGACGAGCGGTGAGTGATGTCCGGATTGGGAATCACGACTGCTCAGTGATTGCGACGCTCAGGTGTCCACTGGAGATTGACTTGCCTTGACAAGATATGTCACCCGTAGTCTTTGAGAACAAGGCGTACCATCTGAGACACCCCGCCGCATCCCGCCTGCATCCCGCCTGCATCCCGCCGCATCCCGCCCCAAGCCGTGGCTCAAGCCGAAGCCAGGCCAGAGCCAGCCGTGATTGACGGCCTTGGCCTGGCTTGACATTTGGATGAGCCAGAGCTTTGCCAAGCCAGGCCAGGCCGGCGGCTTCAGGCCAAAGCCGGGCCAGCAGATCACTACAAGTTATCGATGAGTACAGGACGTATCCCGCCTGTTCCGTACAAGCGTGAGGCAGTGTAGCTCTTGAAAACGCCTTGCAAGGTGCTGCGACCTAGAACCGGAATCGTGAGCGAGCGAGAGAATGGAGCTTTTAGCCGAATTTTGTCAGTTTTACGGTATCGCTGTCACCGCATCCTCTCCCATGCAGCTATAGAAAGATTATGCACGATTGCCTACGAGATGCAATAACTAATCTCTCATCATCAAGCTACCTTACCCTGTTAAGCCTGCGCCCCCATGCCTCCGAATTTTCAGACAACGTAGGAGCTTTGTTGGCCCGTCTCCGAGGTGATTTATGCGAGCGGGAAGACTCTGTTGGCACTCTTGACAGCACGAGAACTGGTTCCTCAGGCACTTGCTGTACTGATGACCGCCATCAAGGTCGTTCCAGCCATACGGCGAATATTCGCGTATAAATTGCGCAGTACGGTCAAATTGCGCCACAGGCATCAGCACTTACGGCGGCAAATCCTTTGTTGACTGACGGTTCCTTTCAACTGAAGCGGTCAATTCCCCTGGCTGCCGTCACTCGACTAATCCCCCGCATCGATGAGTGGGGGATCAAGGTCGGGGAAACATCGACGGAGTAAACAAGGAGCCTCAATATGCCGATTATGGTAACTTCTAGGTGCGCGGCAAGTCTCCAAGCTCATCCCAGTTGCGATTTACTCAGAATGTGTTGCGAGCCTTCCCCGCACTGAAAATGTGAGCAGACCCGACCGCACCGACCGTCGGATCCCGGACGAAGGTGTTCCGGGGTAAGTGGGGATTCATTAAGAAACACGTTTCTAGTACCGCCGAACAAGAAGAGATTTGCAGAGTCGAGTAAAATAGTATATGAGCATGAAAATCAGGGTTCGCTTACTGTGGTGCCGTGATTAACTCCGTCTTTGTTCCATCTTTGGCGTGGACGATGTGCCACGGCCCAGCCAATCCAGCGGCCGATCTACGCGTAGGGACGCTGCGAAACTGCACTCGGTGCCGTTCGATGCTTGAGTCGGAAGGATCTTGGGGTGTTGCGCGTGCGCATGGAAGGGATGAGGGTGCGGTCCGGCCCAGGTTTCGATAAAGACATTCAATGCATCAGGTGGAAGGAAACGCAATGGGCATTGAGACACGCTGTACTTCATGATTAGGACATCCAAAGCTCTGGATGAGATAACAGAAGGCGTCACCATGAGTCAAGGCGGGATTGAGGTAAAAAAGCACACAGTCCAAACCGAAGGGAAGGGTTATTTTTGTTAGAAGCTGGGAATCTCGATTTATGCCTTCGCACTCACGAGTTGTACGAAGTCACCCCGCCCGCAGTTCGAGCTACATGTCCCGGAGGATTTAAAAGGCCCATTTTCGGGTATTCTAAGGTGGTGAAAGTTAGAGACGGTGAATCTGGCGCAACGGGCGGGACGGCAGGCATGATCACATTGCCAGCGCGGACCGTGGAGGGCTGTCGGGTATGACCGCGGAATCCATATGCTGACGAGAATAACGGCAAGTTCGATTGCTAGTGTTCAGCGTGGCGTAGATGTTGACTCAAAATAGATCGAGGTTTTCATTGTGCGGTATCTGGATTAACACAAACGCTTTTAGATATGCAGCGAGCCGCGAGCGTAGAGCCAGCACGTTGGCATCGGTACCGGTTTGCTTCTCATCGAAGAGGGAGCATGTGGGGAAGAGAGGTTGCACGCATGTCAGCTGTGAGTTCGTGACTACCCGCGCGAGAACGAGGGCTACAAGTATGGTAGTATGATTTCAGGAACGCGTATTTGGGGTCGATGATGACGCGTGGTCTGATGATCTCGAGGGTGTGGTGATTTCGGAAAGGGTTATTATAACTATTAAGGATATCAAATTCTCCGAAATAACATTCCAGTGACAGAGAGGGTTTCGACGAAAACAGGCCATCGCGGACTTGGCGCCGATGTGCGCGAAGCCCGAATGCTGGTACAATGCTGAAGTGCAACTAAGACGTTAGCCGTGCATGTGAGTGGCTTCGTTCGTATACCAGAGATTCGACAGACACATCCAGGAACAGACGAGAAGTGATTCGACCCAAGAATAGATCCAGTGGTGCCAGCCTCCAGGAGAGTGACAGTTCCGTCCAGACGGAACGCAGAGGTCGATCGAGTGGATATACCCCGGAGGGGGGACAATGGTCTAAGTAAGGCATCGGATAATTGTCCCATCAGCTCGACGGAGGGACGCATAAGCGGGTTACTTCGAGAAAACAGCGGGTGGAGGAAGGAAGGAAGGGATCGGTGCACATGCAGGTGTGCACATGAGGGGAGACCTCAAGACGGCCTGACGTACAGCTTCGGCCGTTGAATCCGGGTCGGAAAGGGAACTGCACGTCCCCAGTCCGTGCCTAGAGAGCACATTGAGTAATTACATCAACGCTCATGCTCTCCAGATATAAAACGGCAGCTGCGAGAACCTCGTGTTCGTAGCCCTCGCCTTTCAAATTCCTGCTGCCACTGCCAGCTGCATACGAGGACACGTGACTGTGCGCCGAAGACATGCAGCACAACGACAGCGACAGCAACGGGCCCGCCCCTGTCATTGTCGCGACGACGCTGCTGACCGCCGCTGTCGGCGTCGGTGCAGTACTGTATAACCGCTCAAATGTCGATCTGAAGCTGGGGCAGCTATTAGGCGCGCTTCGTCTGGTAGCGAGCGGCAGTGGTACGTGGTTCTCGTCATGGCTGTGGGCTCAAGGCTGAGGATCAGGCGCAGAGGCCGGCAGAGAGCGCGAACCAGCCATCATGGAGAAAGCCAAGTCTCCGAGGCCAAAAGAGCGTCGTCGCCGGGGAAAGGATCCGCTCAAAGAGGTGCTGAAGGGCGGGAAAAGGGCCAAGGCGCGGCTGGAGAAGGTCCTGACTACAAGCCCCGTGAAGGACGTGCACGCCGAGACCGACCGGCAACGATCTGACCCGGAGCCGGTGATGCCAGACGACTGGCCCACGGTGCCCGACCAGGAGGAGTACGATGACGACGACATCACGCCACCCGCCGTTGAGCGCGTTCCCGCTCTGGTTGACTCCGCCTCGACGACGTCGGGATCTTCCGTAGCGGACCCCCCATCCGACTTCGAGAACGATCCTTTTGCAGACGCGCCGGATGAATTCCATTTCCGCCCACAGGACACTTTGCCTCTCCAGCCACCCTCCCCCTCCATCTACCCGCTGCAGAAACCCCAGCTTGCCTCGTCCAGACGCAGACGCAAGGGCGCTGCTCGTGCGCCACCGCCCCTCGATCTAGGTCCACCTGCCTCTGCATCCTCATCCCACTCGTCTCACTCTTCGCGCCCATCAACTCCGCCTCCCCAAACCCAAGTCGCCTCCTTGCGTGGCGCTCTCGAAGCTGCCCGTTCTCGAGAAGAAACGGCACGGCAAGACGCCGAGCGTTTTGGTAAAGATCTCGAGATGGTGCGATGGGAGCGCGACACGCTCCGCGCCCAGGTCTGCCAGATGCAGGCGTACTTTGGTGCATTCATCGCGAGCCCCCCTCCGTTCTCACCGTACCCACCTCCGCCTGGTATGGCCATGGGCGGCTGGTATCCTCCAGCACACATGCAATTCCCATACGGCAGGTGCAGCAGTCCTGGCAAGTCGCCTATCAGGTCGGACTCAGGCGAGGAGGAGCAAGTTAGCCCAATTCTCGCCGATGCAATCCTCAAGGAGTCGAGCACGTTGCTGGGCCCTCGCTCAACCCCTCCTTCTCCATCCACACATTCGCCGGCGCATTCTACAGGCGCACGCTCTACTGGGCATTCGCCTTCGCCTTCCGTCTACGAAAAAGATCTCGATGCAGAACTCTCCTTCCCTTCCTTGTATGTTCCTCCTCATGCTTCCGCCTAAACCCATAGCCGCAAGCAATCGAAGTGTTATCTATACATGCGATACTGTCAATCTCCTGCCATCTGCTGTTATTTATACGATGCGGATCTGTCGTCCCTTCATTTTTACTTGCATAGATACCTAACAACCTGTATTATTCAAACTTATTTATCACACAAGCATGTAGGGTAGGGTATGTACCGAAGCAAATGGAAACTGTTGTACAACTTGATTTAGCCTTGGTCAGAACATTCTGCGGCTTCCCCCACCATCCACTGGCATTGGGACATGCGATCCGATTTATAATCTAACTCAATATTGCTGCATAATCGAAGCGCCGACATAATGTCAAGTCGGGTACAAGACCTTAATCAGAGTCCAAACTCGTCTGCGTCGACATTGTGGAGGCATCCTCTGGCAGCTCATAATACGCACCCGGTGAAACGAATGTATGTAATTGTTCACGGATTTCCCTCAAGCGCGTCAAACGGTCTTCCAGAGACGTTCTTTCCTTGACCACTCCGGGGTCCTCCTTCATCAGCTTTACCGCGCTCCCCGCGTCGGTTCCCGAAATTAGGGCCTCCAACAAGCGATCGACCAGGCGCTGATGCAGTTCGTTCTCCATTGTTAGTACCGCATCGTCAATGAAACGCTGTGTGACGTGTGAAGATGTACAGCAGGATCATAACGAGATGGAAGTACCTTGTAGGCGACCTCGAAATAGGCCCGAACTTTGGCTATGAGCTGGAACTCTTCACTCGGAAGTACGTACGAGCCTCGATAGTGATTGACGAAGACGCTGCTGAACACTTGAGACCATCTGTTGCGCTCCGTCATGAAGGCAGGCGTGCCGGTGTACACGCGGATGGTTTCCAACTCGATGATCTTGTTGAGGATAACGAGAGCCTCCCCTTTCATGCTTTGCATCTCCCTTGCAATGATCTCACTAAGCGTGACGCGCGACGGTCAATCGAAGAGGTCATTCATATGTAAAGCGAACGACACGTACCGAGCGTGTAGCTCCAGAGGCTTAAACTGGCCAAAGTGCTCACTGATAAGCGCCGCCACATGGTGAGTCGTGTTCGCGAACACGTCGTCGAAGCATCGAAGCGCGGGCCGAGCCCAATTTCGTGTAAATCCAGAAATGAGATCCAACGTCGTATCTGGGGATATCTCTCCAGGGAGTTCCCAGGCGTTGTTCCTATAGATAGATACAAGATCAGCGAGCGCTAGAGAATGGCACAGACTCAACAAGACATACCGCCTAATTGCTGCTTTCACATCGTCCACACGGAGGATGTACGACGACTGCTTCAAGCAGCTATGGACATCGACTTCTGTGTCGTCCACGCGCACCTCCCTAGGTACACCCACTGGGTCTGGATTATCAAAGTACTCCATATCCACCGGCTGGAAGTTTGGACACGTCTTCAAGATGTCCTTCGTCAAGCGCCTGTACAACACTCTGTTGCGCTGCACCATGTCTTTACGTCCTGCTCCAACGCCGTTGATGGTGTTTCCGAGGCTGGTGGTGAACGTGACGATACGCTTGTATATCTCGATAGATGCGTTGCTGAAGACGGGTGCTGGGCCAAGTACGGTGAGCCGGGCTTCGTCTGCGGCGATCAGTGCAGCAACTTGGGCTGCCATCTCGGGTATGCTGCAAGGCGAATCAGGCCATCAGAGTGCAACTCGTCACAAGGATGGAATCGAAGGGCTCACTTCTCGTCCACCAAGCGAACCAGAAGCTGACTCATGTAATCCACCAAGCCTTTGATCCCGAAGCGCGTTCTGTCGGGGATCTCTTTCCACGGGGACGTGGTGTCGAAGAACCTGCGCGCGATGATGTCCATGGATTCTTTGCTCTTGCGCTGCTCGTCATCAGGGAGGCGAACACAGAAGTACCCACGTTTCAGGGGATACTCTTGCCCGAGAAGAACTTTCTTCCACGTTTCCCGCTGACCAGATGCTCCCGCAGAAAGCGTGTCGGGCTTCGTGAGAACGCCTGGGAGTAAGTTCGTGAACCTTTCGAATGCCAGAGATTCGGAGTCATACCGATGGTGCGGTTACCGTCGGGGTCTGCTTCCTTCGCCATCTTGAACGCCGCTTCCAGTTGTATGTCCGCTGGAGGGAAAGCACGTTTTCGTCAAACTGATTGATGAGCTAGGAAGCATGCCAGTGCGTACTACTCATGGGAATAGTGACCAAGACAATTGTCTTGTCACTCTTGATCTTCGATTTGACGAGATTCTTCACCATCTCAATCTCCTCCTCCGCTGCGTTATGTATGAGACCTGTATTCAACAATCAGCCGTCAATTTTGCAGAACGAAAGCAATTACCGGGCAGATCGACAAACGCCAAGTCCGTCACGGTTGGCGACTTCAAGCTGACCTCGATGGTGTTCTTTGAGAACGGCAGCACACCCTCTTCGCTTGCTAGATCCTTCAGCTCTTTTGCACTCTTGCTCAGGAAAAAAGAGGGTCTCCTCTTCGTCGACAGGATCGCCGCCTGGGCGCGCCTGAGATAGATCTCGACATCATCCTTGCGCGTGATGGTGGCAAAAGTTTCGGTGTATGATACGGGCCTTGGGGTGCCATTGGTTTCAAACTCCATCCGTAGAGTGATCGTGCAAGACCAGGTGCTCGAGTCGCTAGACATGGTGCACTCCATAGGGCATCTGAAGTGCATGACCTTCTTTAGGTACGTCGAAAGAGATCGAAGGACTATGTACCTGGTACATGTACCGCTATCGCGTGGTACTGTGATCTATACGGGCGCCAGATAAGAGACGCTAGTAGGGGATGAACGACACTAGTGACTGACTGACCTTGGAAACAGCCTCAACCAGAGAGCTCTTTCCCGCTATCAACTGATTCAGCACGCAAGATTCAGAAAAGCCAGAAGAAACTCTTACCAGACTGACCGCCGATGACGACTATCTTGGGTAGATTGTCCTCTAGAAAGCTCTCAGCACTATCGTTCACAACCAATGATCAGCCAGCGATAGCAAGTAATCATGACTTGAGCATACCCCAACGCCCTCAGGGAACTGTACAGCGCCATGATCTGCCGACAGCGCTTCGCATAGTCCGAGTCCAGAATGGTGTCAGTACTGGGAAGAGGGGGCACTGGGGGTGGGAGCGGCAAGGTAGTCGTCGACGCTGTTCCAGTTCCATTCGGACTAGAGGGAGGGAGGGTGGCACTGCTAGCATTCGTCGTACCACGTCGGAAAAGCGATGGCATGGTTGCAAGGTGGTCGCATCGTGTCCGAGCGTTACGTGCTTATAACGAGCAAAACACGTTTACGTCTTCTGTGAAGAGGGAGCGGATCTCTGGCGGAAGATGAATGCGCGGGCGCTAAATCAATGGGCACCAGAGGGGGCAGCCTAAGACTGTTTCAATTGTCGTCCAAGCGCCAAGGGATCCTGGGGCAATGTGAACTTGGGCAGGACAGAGACATACATACAAAACCCGTCAGCAAAGTCGTCAAGAGTTGCAGCACCTGCTTGGCGTCCTAGCTTACACCCTGCGAGTGAGAGCTTGTATGTCATGGTGATGCGGACTCATGATTCCCCAGGAGGACGGAGGGACGATACTAGCTTCCAATTACCCCCAGGTCTCTGTCTAAATCTTACATTTGCGGCGTACTCACATACATTTGGCAGCGTATTATCATACCCACCTTTGCACGATAACACTATTCTTCAACCCCGCAGCTTCGACCGTTTGCATATCATCATCTAGGGTACGATTGGGGAACGTCGTCCCTATTGTGTAGGGCCTTGTCAAGTTCTCAGGACGCGACCTGCGTGAAAGATGAAAGGGGATAGAATAGAGAGGAAGACAAAAGCTCACGCGTTAATGAAATTGCGTATGTCAGACACGGTGTGTGTCATGTTCATACGACAGACCATTCTGCGGTGGAGTGTTAGACTAGAAGAGGGAAGTAGATAAGCGAGGTGACGTACCTGGTTCCGTCGGCGAGACGGATTTGGATGCTTGTTGTGGGAAGATTTTGATCGACTTCAAACTTGGTGCCACCAAGGGGAGCTGCGGCTGGAGGCGCGGCAGAGGGAGAGGACGAAGACGAAGACGAGGCAGGGAAGCCGCCAGGCATGGGAGACGACGTGGAGGCGTCTTGCCCGGGTACCGGGGCGCCGAGACGATTTCCAGACCCAGAGAAACCTGTGCGCTTGGGCGGAACGTAGTCAGTGTCGATTTGCCTATCAACTCGTAGCTCGACGGGCTGGCCAGGGAGAACATCAAGAATAGACGGCGGAGCGCGTCCAGAATTGATTTCCGCCAGAATGGTCTCGTTGTTGGGATCATCATACCGCATCAGTTCACCATTCTCAACAGTGAATCCATCACGCCAGAAGGTAAGGTGACGAATCGCAGTCTGCTGTTCGGGCTCTGGGTGCTGGGTCAGCGTTGACGTACTTCTAGTAGTGAGCGGCATACCAGCGACGGCATTGGGATCAGGAATAAAGGTGCTATCAATTTCGTCGCTCCCCAGAGTGTGTCCTCCGCCACCGAAGGCTCCTGCTCGGCTGGCTGCGGTCCGAGGAAGTGCGGGCCCGGCTCTGTAATGCGGTCCTCAGCAATTCCGACATGCTACAGGTGATGCAAACGACGTACTCGGCCGCCCTGCGCAGTAGATCCCGCACCATATTTCCACCAGGTACGCCTCGGTTTGAATCTGGATTCTGGACAGAGATGCCGCTGGATCGTTGAGATGGCAGACCAATGAGCCTACGATGCAGGCTTACCTCCGCTCGCCGCCTGCAAACCAGCTTTCGGGGTCTCTAGGCCGCTCGTCGTCGTCATCATCGTCCGAATCGTGTCCGCCGTGTCCGCCACCGAACGAGGACGGCTGTGGCCCAGCCGTTGGGCCGGTCAGATCTCGCAGAGATGCGATTCTCGGTCCGCCTCCTCCGCCAGAGGACGATCTGCTGCTCGACTGGCCGCTGTCGTTGCTGTTAGCTTGCAAGCAGGCGTGATGCATGACGCATACCCTGTACTATTCCAGTCACCTACTCGGCCAACCCGCCTCGTTGTCGTGGGCCGCGCCCAGGAATCAGGCAATGGTTCTGCAGGGCCACCAGAAAGAGAGAAACCGCGTCCGCCGTTGTTGTCGTCGCTGGACATGATGGTGCAGTTAAAGACCAAGCCGCGCGTCGCCATCACGCAATATTCCAACTCCGACCGCCCCGGCTTCGCGGCACCACGCTGAGCAATATGTTCATGTTCATAAGTACAGCATGTGGTCTTGCGCCTGCTACATATCCTACCGAGAAGTCACAGAACGCATACAACATTCGGTGAGCTCAAGTAAACAATGCGGAATGGACACACGGTACTACTGGCAGACACAAAAACCGCGAGGCGGGAGAGACCGAGGGCGCAACGGTAGTAACTAGCCAAACGGGTATGTATGTTCGACTATCTGCGGCCTAAACCGCTCGGTAAAAAAAATACTGTAGAACTCGATCTTGTCTGTGCATTGAGCCCTTCCCACAGGCCCCAGGGCTCTTCATGCCTGGACCTGACGCCACCGACAGATGGTGCTAGTGTCGCTGTATCCTTGGCAACATTCTTCCTATCGAAATCTCCTTGGTGGACATCCGTCCTTGACAGGTATAGTTGAACGACTGTGTGCACAGGAGCCTGCTTGAGACCTCATACTCTGTATGTCTCTGCGAGAACGAATTTGATCACGTTGAAGTAGGTAAAACAATCGGGAGCTCTCACTTCGCCGCCGAGTCAGCGACAGTGGGGACCATCTGCCCTGCTCGAAGGGGATGTGGTTCACTGTGTTGACATCGCTTGCTGAATAGCAAGATAGCTTCTGGAAGTCTCTGGCACATCGCAACGCGCAATGACGAGTGGTCGTGATAGCATTTATACTGTGACTGTGTATGTATTTCTCGGTACATCTATTCGGATGGAAACCCTTGAGGTCCAGGATGACTGTCACTTGAGACATGGCGAATCCACATGATCATCGGAGACGACCAAATGCGACAACTTCACGGTTGAACATGAGAGTCTCAAACATAGGACGACCGCTCCATTACTCACAATAACTTCCCAGGTCAATATCGATAAGCATTCACATAGCCAGTTCTGGCAGGCGGTGGTCGATTAAGTAGTTGTTGGCCTGCAAAACGGCAGGGCTTTCCTAATATGGCGAGAGTCGATCTTCACAATTTGATTTTGCCATACCCCTCGTCCTGACTTCCACCCCGCTTTCACCCTGCTTGAGCAGAACACAATCTTAGATCTTCTGATGCCAGTCAATCGTCTCGATTTCGAGCTCAGTCCGTCTGTTCAGTCCGAGTGCGGAAGGGCACAGAATCTGCCAACGAGAGGGGTCGAGGGCGCAACTCCAATACTATCACTTCTATTCGTACCTATCATCTATTCTCTCAGGTCCATCTCCCTTATGCAACTGCTTAAAGGCGCGATGTCGCATACCAGCCGGCAGCCTCTACAGCCGTTCTACATGAACGTCCATGTGTCCTTCTCCAGAAAGTTTCTGCGCATCAATAGTATGTATTGACAATATGCGGCATGGAACCAATCACGATCGCCAGGCGCTAATCGCTACTTCGGTCTGTCGATCGTGGAACAGGGGGGCGAAATATATAAGTTTGGCAAATATCCTTGCACTTGATTCTCCCATCTTCTCACCATGACGCCGGAAGAGCACGCGCAGGCGGTCTTTTTGCTTGGACCTTGGGTGCGCTCTTGGTCTACGCTCTGTTCCGGTTCCTTGTACTGACTAGTCAGCTCGTGGGATGTTTTCTGGATATTCTCTTGCAGGGAATCATATCCTGTCAGGTAAGAAGCTTGGATTTCGTTCGTAGTGCAACGCTCACGTCTTCTGTTTGCCCACAGCTGGTCCACTACTGGAGCTGGTATCACGACGACAAGATTGGTCTCCGCCTCGCCGTCATTGGTCTCGCCCTCCTTACAACGCTTAAATCCATCCAGTCCTTGTAAGCGCCCCCTACTTCTCCCCCTCGCACCTGACTGACATACTCGTGTAGTGCTCTCATTTGGATTCAGAGCATAGACTATGTCGGAGACCTGAACGGCGCGATTCTCCTCAACTACACCACTTGGTGGCAATCATTCAACTCTCTTTTCGTACGTCCGCCCTCCGCTTTTTGCTCCATCGTTTGTCTTGACCACGCGTGCAGGTGGCCATCATCGGTGTCTACGTGCAGACATACTTCTGCTACCGTCTCTTTGTCATCTCCAGGAGCATTTACGTCGTCATCCCGGTGGCCGTTATATTCCTCTTCGCTTTCCTGTCACAGATCATGGCTGTGAGTCAGGCACTCACCCTGTCGCTAGAGAGCACCCGATATAACGAAGCGTACAGTGCTACTACATCAAGAAAGTACCGGTTGTCAATGAGAAGATCGCAGAATGGTGTATGTTCCTTGTTTTTGATCTGACAGTAATAACCCCCTTTCTCATTCGTTCGATACAGTCGCCGCCCATCTCAGTGCTGTATTCGGTTCGTGGTTTTGACGTGATCACCACACGCCAATGATGAATATTGTTCATCCCCGCAGCTGGTGATTTACTCATGACTATCCTGACCGCCTTCTTCCTGGTCCGCTCCAGGCGAAGCGTCCACTCCCAGTGAGCTCCCTTTTCTCGTTGCTCTAGCTCTCCTCACCGTCCCACCACTCGATACTAGGACGGTCGGCGTAATCTCCGCCTTGATCCGTCTGACTTTTCAAACCGCTGCACCCGCCGCCCTCTGGTACCTCAATTGCTTCAAATTCTCTAGCGATTGCTGACCTGGTGCATATGACAGCGCAATGTTCAACCTCATCTTTTCGCAAGTCTACAGTGGCTCAGATAAGCTCATTTCGACGGTGTTCAACCAGATGCTTCCCAAGTTGTATGCCATCTCCATGCTGTGGACTCTGAATGCGAGGAGGAATATCCGCGCGGTGCAGGCGAGTGGGGGCGGGCTGACTGACGCAAGTGGGAGCCATGAGTACAGGACGCGAACGAGGAGGGTGCGTAAAGCATCTCAATGTTTTCGGAGTGTTGCTGACGTTGACGTGGCTCAGAATACCGAGAATGTCGAACTTGGCAACATTGGTATCCAGGTTAGGACTGTCCAGGAGACGATCAAGCACGTCGATGTAAGTAACGACTCGTCGTAACATGCATCTCCTTCTAATTCAGGCTGCGTTTCCAGTTCGAAGACAACGCGAAAAACATCACAAATGACTCGGATAAAGGCGACGATTACAAGGCGTCTGCGGTGTAGAATCATGTCATGCGTAGAGGTTTCCACCGTCTTTCTTGTCGTTGGTCCTTCTCCTGGCTTTCTTGGTCCTGGTGTGTATAAAAGGTTCTGTAGAATCACGTTTGGTACCTTTCACTTGTATACTTTTTCAGCGTCGTTGTTCGTTTGTTTGTATCCTGTCGAATGCCAAATGAAAGCATGCTTAAGCACATAGTTGTGAGGCCCCGGGGCGTGAGGTCTTCGGTGACAGGTCGAGAAGAATCGGCAATGGGGAGGGGCTTCATCAAGGTTTTGGCTGACTTCGTTTCTGCCATGATGTGGCTTCAGTCATATTTGCCCGCCGGGCCCATTCAGAATAGTCGAGAGTCGAGAAGTTGCTTGGAGATACTGGCCCACTCCCCAGCCCTGCTGAGAACGCGTGGTTCATTGGACGTGGGGTCAAACCGCCAAGATTTGTGTCACCTTGCTCTTGAACTGAGTACTCGGCACCGTACGTCTACAAGGTTTTTCCGCAAGAATTGTCCAGAATGTGAACGGCAAAATGGTGGAGAAAGACGACCTTTGTGTATCGACGGGCCCAGTGAGGACTCCTTATGGCTACGGCACGTATATCAAGTAAAGAAGGACATGCATGGCTCGACTAGTACTACCGAGCTTCAACCGCCAGCTTGACGGACCAGGAGTCGAGCATGAACCATCAACTTATAGCATCTTCCCCTTTGGTATGAAACGGAGTGGTCAGGACTCAGAAACATGAGGCAGTCTAATACGGCTGACACTACGCCCCAGGGCAGAAGCTATGAGACGTAGTATGAAGCCTCAGGCTGCGAATTTGCTGAGAAGGTACTAGATCGTCGGACTCTAAGGTGGGGCCATCACGGTCTCGTGCCTTCTTTGTAAAGTCGTTCATGCAAGACGCGCTGAAATATTGCACCATCAAATTCCGGCGGGGTTTTGACGAGGTTGTTGTGCGTCCATCTGTACCCAGACTGAAGATGAAGATCCGGAGGAAAAAATTTGAAAAGCGGCGGATTTCAATTCTATGTTCGCGATCTGTGCATCCAATGAGGCGATGAGGCGAACAGCTGTAACTTCCAGGCCAAGGTAAGACTAGCTCATACATTCAACGAGGCTGGACGTCGGAAAATCCAATAGAGAAAGAGCTCGTGTTATTAGGTCCTCCATTTTGGAGGATCATTTGTACGGCGCGTGTCGCCCGCGGGCCGGGAAATCCGCATCATGTGAGGCCCAAGCGCAGGGTAAGTTTAGTACCGTATCATTACGCGGTCCTACTTCGCCTCCATCATGCCTTCGTCCAGTCACCGACCGTGCACCGCACACTGGAAGCAATAGCTGGAGTACGCCCAGGCTTTTTGGCCAACGGACAGCTTGGCTGATGGCCATTGCCACTATCACCTCCTATTGAGTGCTTATCCTTATTGATGGTCTCACAACGCCTTCATAATTTTTTCCCAAGGTGTACATCATCTCCCATTGCTCATACGGAAGGAAGACGACGCCACCACGTTTCCCCGGCTCTCTTTTCTTTGCCAAGCAAGCTTTGCCTACAATTCCATGATGTAACATAATTGTGTCCCGCAAGACGCGTAGCAATATCGCGCCATCAGAATTCTGCCGGGATTTTGGCGAAGGGCGGTCGGTCGCTCACATGGTCGCACAAAAGGCCGAAGCTTCTATAAAATTGGCTGCCCATCGACGACAACATACCAACCAATTTGCAGCACACAACATGGTCGCTACATTGCTCAGCTTCGTCTTCCTCACTGTCCTCACCGCGCTTACCGGCGCCGTCCCCACGCCGGAGACGAACGTCACCCTCGTCGACCGTTCCGGCACGCCCAGCAGCACGGGCACAAACAACGGGTACTATTACTCGTTCTGGACGGATGGCGGCGCCGACGTGACCTACACGAACAAAGCAGCGGGGGAGTACAGCGTGACGTGGAGCGGGAACGGCAACTTTGTCGGTGGCAAGGGATGGAATCCTGGATCCGCCAGGTAGACATGTGTTCGCCTCACGCTGTCTGCATCTGATCCTCTGTTTTTTCCAAAGGACCATCAACTTCAGTGGATCTTACAACCCCAATGGAAACAGCTACCTGTCCGTGTACGGCTGGACGCTCAACCCGCTCATCGAGTACTACATTGTCGAGAACTTCGGCACCTACAACCCCTCCACGGGCGCGACGCTCAAGGGGACGGTCACCTCCGACGGGTCCGTGTACAACATCTACGAGACCCAGCGCGTCAACGAGCCGTCCATCAACGGCACGCAGACGTTCTACCAGTTCTGGTCTGTTCGCCAGAACAAGCGCACTAGCGGCTCGGTCAACACGGCGAATCACTTCAATGCGTGGAAGAGCGCCGGCTTGAATCTTGGTTCGACGTTCAATTATCAGATCGTTGCGACGGAGGGCTACTACAGTAGCGGAAACTCGGATATCACTGTCTCGTAAAAGGGTTAGTTCCCTTCTCAGACTTGTCCTGTCGATCAGTCTCTTAACTTTTATCGTCAGAGCATCGAAGGAAAAGATGGCGTTTGTCGATTAGTTGTACATAGTCTGGAATATGAAAGATGATTGCATTGACCGCACTTATAACCTGTGAGATGCCACTCCTAGTATTAGTAAAAGCAGTCAGCAGATGACTGGCTTGACTCTTTCCTGATGTATCACGATTGTGATAGTAGTGATTGCAGGCATCCGCAAGACGTCCTTTGTCGACATACACGGTCTTTCGCAACGTAATCCTGACTCAATCACGACCGTCAGCTGTAGCCCCCTACGAGGTAAATAACGGTAGTTGTTGTTACTTGGGCCCCCCTGCGGATAGCGTAGAACCTTGTCAGCAATTCGTGTGCGTCTATGGCTGTATGACGATGAGATGGAGACGTCAACGTCGTGCTTGTCATCGGGCGAAGATGATGACTCGGACGGTCAGGCTAAGTGGTTGACAAGAACTTATTGAATACTCGCCACACCTCGTATGGCTTCATTTTCTTAACATATATATAAATGATCATTTTCAACACAGGAAATACCAAATGCTGCCATTTACACCCATCTACTTTCCGCTGATTCTCCAAGATCTTACTTCCAAGCCGTGTAAGCTGATAAGCTACAAGCGGCCTCCCGCTTTCCCCTCGACTTAGACCCAGTCCCAGGTCACACCATAGATGCGACCGACGGCGACTGGGTTTGAGACGAGCTGCGCCATGGCGGTGGGGGTGAAGTCGAGATCGTACATAGCGCATTGACTGCATTTGTCAGCGACCGAAACGGTAACGGACTTTCCACCATCTAAGTGACTTGTCAGACTCAAATCAACACAATGAAAAATGATAGACTTGCAGTTCGCCTTGATTTTTTTCCCGCAGATGGGGTTCAAGTTTGGGTTGGCGGTAGCGCCACTATGCATCCAGTCGTGAGCAACTAGACTTTAATGTCGCAGATAGGAGACACGTACGGGTAGGTGTTGTACAGGTTGTAAGAGACTGCCACAACGTAGTCGGCGTCAGAGTTGGTGATACCGCATGCCCCAAGGCCAGCGTCGTAATAAGTGCCTGCAAGAAGCCGTTCATCAACAGGATCTCAAATATCGGAGCGCTACAAAGGGTACCTTGACCAGTAAAAGAGCGAGCCTCCAGAGTATGGTTGGCGGGGAGAGCCAACACGGAGACGGCGCCAACCGAGAGGCAAGTGATGACGGCGGTAACAAACTTGTTGAACATTGTGAAGGTGACCGAGGATAGACTTGGACTTTCTCAAGACGTAGGTTGTCGTCAGAATACTGATTCAACCTTCTTTGCTTCGCATCTTATAGGCTAGTCAGAGGCTTGTGTTACTTTCGTACTCGAGGTGTATCTGTTTCAGAACGAGCGGAGATTGAGTTATAAGGAACAGAGCGGCCAGAGCTGGGTCCAGAGGAATTGCAGACGTGTGGAAGAGAGATTGTGGTGAGCCTCGTGTCATCTTCACACATAAGGTCCATCTGTTTCAGGGAATTACAAGGAACAGTTTGACCAGAGAATTCGAAATCTTTTTGTCAAACGCGAGCAGCCCGAGTCACTGAGCACTGACTCGGAACGGTTTTGTGCCACTTCCCAGTTCCATAAAGTCCTCATGGTGCGGCGGCGGTTCAATCGGCGAGAGTACACGACTTTGGTAGCGCGTGTTCTAGGCAAAAACCGTGAATGAGCGTGAGTTAGGTACACGAAGCAGGTGTTCCTGGAGGTCCCGACTGGAGGTGGACTTGGCGGGCGGCGCGCACGCGCGAACACCCCCAAATCCAATCTCCTCGGAGATGATTGTCATATTGTGACCGGGTAGGCTCACGATGTCGGCATCTTCTGGGGTCTGGTAGGAATGCATGATGTGGCAATGATTTTGGGTCAGTCAGTTTGAAGCAGTACGAGAAGGAGGCGGTACGGCCCGGGGAGTGACCAGCGAAACGTGGCCTTCTTCCCATTCCGAGGCAATGTTGGAGACACATCTCACGAATTCATAATCATCAGCTCGCGCCTGTCTCCCTATGGATTTAGAATCATCTCTAGAATCTCCTGCCGCTGCCCTTCGGCGACTAGGACCCTCGAACATTTAGTATTTGGAGATGGTCGTCTAAACGATGATGTTATGCTTACATTCATGATTTGAGACATGCTGCCCCGCTGCCTGGACCTCACAGTACGCATCCTCGATACATCCATCGTGCTGATGATTGCAACAGTTTGAAAATCGTATGAGACGAGTTTACTGAATTATTATGAATTTTAAATTGTACACATTACAAAGCCAAGTCTTCCAGTTACAAGGAGTTATCTGCTCAACGGCTCGATGAGGAGGTAAGGCCGTCCAACTGCCTCTTTTCCTCTGCCTCGCGCTGAATGCGGCGATCTGCTAGTTTCTGCATGGTCAGATCGTAAGTCACCTAGCAGTCAACGAGATAGTTGGAACATACGGCCTTGGCAGTTTGGATGGTGTTCATGAGTGTGTCCAACGTTGCCTCAGACAACTCAGTCATCTACGCGGGACTCGTGAGTAGACACACGAACGAAGTTGAATGGACTCACAGCGTCGCCTGCCTGATTCTTGAAGCGCTCGAAGTCCCTTTCGCGACGTTCATACTCTTCGCGACTGGGCCCCCAATTGTTATTGTTGGATGGGCCCCAGAAGCCGTAGCGAGGGGGTTCTTGATTCAGGGCAGGGGCAGTCTTCTCCTCCGGGGCAGAAGCAGGAGGGGGAGAGCGGCGACCCCAGAAACCAGCGGGTGCAGCTGACTGCTCGACTGCATGTGTCACAGGAGCATGAGATGATTCGGGCGGCGGAGCGGGTAGGGCATGCTGCTGTTGTTGTTCACGGCGCCTGGCGTTGGGGCATCCACCGTACATCGAGCCGTACATGTGCTGCTCCTGATGATGCTTGCTCCAAATTGTGGCCGTCCCCGCGCCAATGAGGAACCAGAAGAAGCCTGCGCCCATGTTGTGGTTTGTGTAGGGAGTTAGGATTAAGGTTGAGAGTGAGTGAGTGTGGGGTGTGGGATGGGACTGGAAGGCGCAGGCGGAGCCCCTTTATACCCACTGACACGGCAAGACGAATGAAGTCGGCGCGACTAAAAGCAATGACGCGAGCGTCGGCGTGAAGAGTCGGCACGGCATAGCGGCATCAGAGACGGCACGAGCACGCGTAATGCCGAACTGCGGACCGCAGACCGACGGTCAGGACCATTGATCCATCGACTCCAAGTCCAGATCTATGCGCGCCAGTTCGGCTGCGAGACTGTCCATAAGATGGCAGTCTGCCGATGAGAGCATGCACAAATCGTCATCCTCGCTATCGGATCCCAAGTCAGAGCTATGGAGGTAAGGGTAGGAGTATTGAGTGGGATGTTGGTCGGTGATGGAAGAGCGTCCCGGGAAATACGGGGGAGTGGCGAGCAACAGGCAGATGTGGACAGCAGAGTGTGTAGTTTTGACGTCAGCCATTGGAGATGCTGGGGGACTCGACTCCTCCCAGTGGTTGTTGATAGTTGCGCCGGTGTGCTGGAAACTACTGTTAGGTGCATCTCCACGTTCAACCAATTCTGTCGAGCTAACCATAGAAAGTCCTTGTATCTTTCTGGCACGGAGCGGGAGACGGCGCATCAATCTGGGTCGGATGTGGTGCATCGGTAGCGGGCGAATCAAGACAGCAGTAAGGTAGTGATTGTCAGACCTACGTCGAGTGTTTATAAACCGCCGGTACACATCGCGTCGTGTTCGCCGTCGCGTCGACGCAAAGGCACCTTTGTGTACAAAAGGTAGAATGAGGTGGACATTACGCAACGTTGTGGCACTGAAAGGGAATGGAACGCATCGCTAGGTCAAGCAATGGTTGCTAGGTGGTAACCAGAAAACCTCCTCCACAAAGAATGGTGTCGAGAGGTGGTCTCCTGCGCTTGGCCAGCGTGGTCGTAATGTGCATAGTGGGATAAATTTAGCAAATCGTGACGCGTGCAGGTGGGATGCAGGCAAGATGCAGGTGGCAAAAAAATCGGCCCTCAGGCACACTATGCATTTGTTTGGCGAGAACCTCGGGTATTCTTCATTTCTTGGCACGCCGTCTCGCGCCTCTCTAGCTGAGTAGTAGCTCGACACGTACGATGGTGTAGTGTCACGTTACTCATATACCTTACCGTGCGCTTTGACCTTCTCCAGTACCTGAGCTTCAGCCATGTTCTCAGGCATGTATGAAGATGTTTGACCTTCGACCTCGGATGACTCGACGTCTTCACTTCGTTACTGGCACACATCAAACTTGAAACAAGCAGAATATATTCTTAGGACTAGATAAATCAAAAGGTGACATAGACTACCGGAGAAAGAAATACATCGCTAAACCTGACGATTAGGACAACAGTACAAAACTGCCCGGGGGTGAAAGACTTCGGTGAGAGACCTGTAAAGGAGGGCGTCTGATCAGCGGATTGGGAGGGAGTGGCTGCCTCCGTCTTACCTCGTCTCCAGTGGACTGATCTGGTTGCTCAGCACTCTTACCAAGGGAAAACCTGATCAAAGAACGTAGACGTCTTAAGGCTGCACGTATGCGACCCACAAACGAGTTACGAATTCGATCTGGGCCCACCGGTCAGTGACTTGCCAATGATCACGTAGTTTCGTTATCTCACCGTCAGCAGCAAGTGCCGATGTAAGCGCTCGAACCTCTTCTTCGCGCATGTCCGGTCCGTCCAGGAGGTCATCCATTCCGCGCTTGACAATTTTTGCCGTGGGATGGTCTTTATACTGCAACTCCTCCTTCTCTCGTTGCTGTATATATTCGTTGACGGACTTCGCAATCGAGGCTATGTTGCGCTCAACGCTAGCCTCAATTTCCAGTAGCTCTTCACGAGGAATGCGCTTTGAGCCGCATACGGAGACTTTTCGAGAATCCAGATTGAGAATCGATACGAGAGCGGGTGAACGCTCAGAAGGTGGCCACATGGTCACGGGAGCGTCGCACGCCACTGCCGCCCGCTGGTTAGGCGAATAGTCCATACCTTGTGCAGACAACATGGATGATATTGGTTCTTCGGGGGAACGGGAGGAAGCATTAATGTTGTCGGACGGTGGGGAGACATGCTCGACGGCAGCGAGCAGTCTAGAGTAATGCTCGTCGTCAATTTGCTTGCTCGCCTTGATCTTCTGTCGGACCTTTCTCTTCGATGCATTCACGACTCTATGGAGTCATCAGATGTCTGAAGGATCACAACGGTGTTCCGGGTGCGTACTTTTCAATTGCGCAGACCTCATCTTCGAAGTCCCAAGGACTAGCAAAGTCTTGCGGCGAGAAGGATTCAAGATCAAAGGTGTAGTCAACGTATGGTGATTCCTGGATGTATTGCGAGTTGGTCGGAATCTCGCCCGAGTCGCCGTCCAAATCATCATCAGAGATGGGAGGAATAAGCCCAACTTTCCCCATGGCGTCACAAATCTCAATTGCCCATCGCTCGTCGTAATCGGCCGTCCTTGCAATGTCCTCGGTTTCGATACTTGGGAGGAGCTGATATTTTCCACGTTCGCGGTCGTCAAACGTTTCATACGGCACCCGGACGATCATTCGAAGAACGGTAAGATGATAGCAGTCCGGCCAAGGGAGCGGTGGATCACAGTCCATCGGCTCACGCCCAAGAGGATGAGGAGACGAGGTTGGTAGAATTGGGTACGACATCTCTGGTATGAAGCCTCGCCCCGCCGGCGCCACCATTGCCTTCATGCCAAACGAGACGAGGCCGACTTCAATACCGTACTCCATCCCAACGGCAGGGATTCCACCAACCCACTACAACATTCGAATGTCAAAATTATGCCCGCAGAGCCAAGAAAAGAGCATCATACATTTAGGGCGCAGCCTAGGTACCGCTTAGTCTGCATCTGCGCGCACGCCGCCGTCGCTTCTGGATCGTCCAGCCATTCCACACTCCTGCATGGGTCAATTCTGAAAGCAAAGTACTCTCCGACATGAGGAAGAGGCATTGTGTCACGAAGGAAGTAGCAAACCCTGTGGCTTTGAAGCTTACGGCAGGCGCCTATCTCGTACGTAGGCAACCCGAATTTAGGAGTATTGTTTGGTGGCCACTGGCCAACTTCTCGGCATGTAGCGGCCACTCTGCCGATGGCATCATCGCGCCGCGTAGGATAATGAACGCCTCGCCCGTAGTATTAGTACAATCAATCAATAAATAAATACACGGCGCGGACCCAGAGAATCGCCGGACGCAGCGTAGAATACATTAGGTATCACTTCGCAGTTACTCTTTGA
The DNA here is from genome assembly GCA_019915105.1 of Strobilurus luchuensis. Lineage (NCBI taxonomy): Eukaryota > Fungi > Basidiomycota > Agaricomycetes > Agaricales > Physalacriaceae > Strobilurus > Strobilurus luchuensis. The sequence goes on along the minus strand of JAHLMJ010000025.1, from coordinate 114,999 downwards.
CGTCGTAAAAATCCAATGTCATCAACGAGTATCATCATCTCGGTCGTCAAATTTCCATGTTGATAGTTGTTACTTCCTCGAAGAAGCGGGAACAACCTTGGTGACTACGGAGATCTAGGCAATAATCGTCAGTCAAGACCGTGTTAGAAATTCAAAGCCAAGCCATACTTACGTTGAAGTTTCTCATCATTTTCTCGACAAATGTTTGCAGAAATTTTCCCTCGTTGCCTTTGTCCTCGCCGCGTCTGCAAAGCATCATGAACTCCGTCATCTGCACCGCAGCAGCCGACTGCATCCTATTGTAGTCGCTGGCTTGGATGCGAAAACGGGATACACCGTTGCACTCCCATGCCTGCTCAGGCATTCGACCGCTGCTTGGCTGCATGGGTATGCAAAGAACCCATGCATGCGTTGCACCTCCGGAAAGCTCCCAAGTCGGGTCAAATTTGACAGGAAGACGACCATTCGTCGGCTGAGTCAAGGGGGCACCAGTGTGTATCTCGAATGACCATTTTTTGAGCATTTCGGGCAGCTCATCAGCGTGACGAAAGGTACCCATTGGAAGGAGTTGGCTCTGTCCCGCAGCGTCTGGAAAAAGGCGTGCACCCCATCCCACCACGGCCATACCAGGACGAGGAGGCTTCGACAATACACTGGCACGGATACTCCTCATCCTCTCTTCTATCTTCTCCAGAAGACCGGTATAGAAAGTAAACCTTCGATCACCCGGTTTGAATCTTTGGATGTTTTTCTCTGTGATCCTCGAGCAAAACTCGTAGAGGGGCAAAATGAAAGATTCTGTGACAGCATAGACACCCCCGAGGACAGGTGACCCAGGTAGCGCTGCGGGGGACACAGAATTGGCAGGTCTGGTTAATGCAGCTGCCGATGGAGATGGATATGTGTCACTGCGTGGGGAGGATGCCCTGGAATGTCGACTATTTCGACTACCAATTCGGCGACTGGAACGTTCGGACATGGACAGAGATGGCGAGAACAAAGAGACGGTATACAGCACCTTGTGCGCGTGAGAGATATGTCAAGTACATTCACGAGAACCACTCAGGAACAAGGGTTCTGACTCTTCCGGAAAAAGTGAGGACATCGCCCCGCTGGCGATAAGCGCCGTTCAATGAATTGCGAGCCGTGCCGTCAGAGCGCTAAGCGAGCGAAAAAATCACAGACGTAGGAGAGAAATAATGGATAACGAGACACATACAATTGTAAAGTCACCCGCGCATGGGCACTGGCACGTCTCCGTGAAGAAGGCAATGACAGACATTGGCCGTTCCCAAAGGAGCGCTTGGATCCTTGCCCCGGGCCCGATGCTGGCATCACAGATGGCCAGCGCCGAGATGATGGCCGACGAATGCCGAAATGAGGTATCAGACATAGGTTGACAAAGTACCACACGCATCAACTCACACGCATCTGGCGCCCGCTGTACACGAGACACAAGCCACAAGCCACAGCTATCACTTTTGCTGCATCCATGCCTCTCCCTCTCGTGGGCGAGTACTTTGCGTTCAAAATCGACCCATGCAAGAGTGTGGAATGGCTGGACGATCCAGAAGCGACGGCGGCATGCGCACAGATGCAGACTAAGCAGTACTTAGGCTGCGCCCTCAACGTATTGTGATCTTTTCTTTCCGGGAATGATTCTGATCCCTGCGTGCTGTAGTGGGTTGGTGGAATCCCTGCTGTTGGATTGGACTACGGTATCGAAGTTGGCCTTCTCTCGTTCGGGATGGAGGCAATGGTGGCGCCAGCGGAGCGAGGATTCATACCGGAGATGTCGTTCCCCGTCCTACCGAACACGTCTCTTCATCCTCTCGAGCGTGAGCCCATGGACTGTGATCCACCCCTACCTTGGCCAGATTGCTTTCACCTCACCGTGTTACGCATGATTGTACGCGTGACATACGAAACGTATGATGACCGCGAACGAGGCAAGTATCAGCTTGTGCCACGAGCCGAGACCCAGGAGATTGTTCAGGCGGCGCAATACGATGAGCAATGGGCAATCGAGATTTGTCAAGCCATGGCAAGAGCTGGGCTAACTTCGACGAATGTTGAGGATGACGCGGGTGACGCTGATTCGGCCGAGATCCCAAGCGAAGCCCAATATATTCAAGAGTCCCCTCTTCTCGATTGTACCTTTGACCTCGAGGCCTTCTCGCCACAAGACTTTGCCAGTCCCTGGGAGTTTGAGGATGAAGTATGCGCAATTGAAAAGTATGCACCCAATTCTTCGTAATTTCCCAAGCCTCTGATAACTTCATAGGATTGTAAACGCATCAAAGAGAAAGGTACGGCAGAAAATCAAGACGAGTAGGCAGATCGACGATGAGCATTATTCCAAACTTCTTCCTATTATCGGAACTGTAGCATCATCAAATGCTGACGTCTACCGCACCTCCAGCAATACCCTTAACAAGGTCAGCTCGCCATCATCCCCGCAAAGTACAGACACATCAGCGTTCTCCTCTATTCCCAATGCCCCTGCTGCTTCGCTGGAGCGTGACATACCATCACCCGTCATTATGTGGCCTCCCTCTGAGCGTTCGAAAGCTCTGACATCGATCCTCGATCTTGACTCGCGGAAAGTTTCTGTCGGAGGCTTCAAAGGTGTTTCTCGAGAGGAGCTGCGAGCGATCCAAGCTAGCGTGGAGCGGAACATGGCCTCGATCGAAGAGTCTATTAACGAATACCTTCAACAACAAGCAGATGAGGAGCTGCATTACAAAGACCACCCCACGGCAAAGATCGTCAAGCGCGGAATGGATGACCTCCTCAGCGGACCAGATATGCGCGAGGAAGAGGTACGAGCGCTTACATTGGCGCTTGCTGCTGACGGTGAGATACCAAAGCTGCCCGGTCGTTGGCAAAATACTAACTGACTACCCTAGAGCGGAGTCGTCACTCATTTCTGGGTCGTATACGCACAGCACTGAGGCGCGTACGGTCATTGATTATGTCGTCGTTTGGTAGGAGCACCGAGCAGCCAAATCAGATAACAGATAAGGTGAGACGCATGCGTTCTTCATCTATCCACTTATCGGAGAATCGAACCGACCCAGGTCTCACAAGGGAGCCCTTCGCGTCCGGGCAGCTTCATGCTGGAGTGCTAATCGTCAGGATATGCAACATACTTTGTCCTCCGGTGTAATCTCCATTACAATATTAAATTAACCTAATATTGGACCTCCCGTCTGCTCGTTTACCAATTCATCATTGGCTCTACGATACAAGATCATTTAAATTCACAGAAAAAGTCCGAAAACTATGACATCTACTAAATCAACCTACAGTCCCATATAAATCCGCGCCGTGCCCTTTATGAGGATCCATCGCTCGTTCGCAACTCTTCCATGATTGCCGTCCCTCCCTGACCATTCTCAGAACTATTCGATTTCTCTAGATCGTCGGTGGCCAAATTCGCAATCTCTTTGAGCATGGGGCCCAGGAGACGCCCAGGATGCGCCACATTGATGGTGATGAATGCCAGAACAACCATGGTGCCATCGAATACGTCTTGATACACGCATGTCATGTCAGGCATTGGGTTGGGGAAAGGAGGAAGACTAGTACGTACTGAACCAGACCTGAGTGTTGATGATCACGCCGTTCCAACCATCTGCCAGCTCGATGATACGGTAGACGCCACTGGGAGGATGTGTCACGTCAGTACACCCTCCGGTCAGCAGAGATGGAGACAAAAGCGTACCGGATGTACAATAGGACACTATCGAACGCCAAAGCATACACCATGAAGCGCATTGCCCCTGTGTAGTCGCCCTTTCTTCCCCGCCCGTTACTCAGTGTGACCTGACTGGAAGACTTCCCACGAGATGAGACAGGCGCGTCGGTGAAGTAGCGCCACATGAACTCCGTAGAGAAGGCGATGAAGGCAGACATGACGACTGTGAGGTTCGTATTTAGTGTCAATGTCAGAAATGTGATAAATACCGTGACATACCGACTTGGAAAACGATACCGGCAAGCATGATGTTTCCACCTGTCTTGACCACATTGCGGTCGTTGCTTCCGGAGGCGATGGCACCACCCGCGGCTTGGATGACGAGTGAGGTTATGTCCTGATTAGCGTAAGTCTGGGGTGAAATCGAATTCGGACGAGAGCCTCGTACGCAACAAACAAACACCCATGAATCTACAGCATGTCAGTACACATAAAAGCGAAAGACGCAGCACATACAATGTTTCGGGGTCAATCGACTGTATGCCGGTCCCAGAATTCTGACAATCTCGCCAAAGATGATGAAATTACCTGCGAGAAATGGTGTGGGGCCAAGAATGGTGGCCACAATTCTGATAGTAATGGCTTAATGTGCGTACAGCCAATCAGTAAACGCCCAAGCTTACTGCAGCATGTACGGAGATCTCAGGGTCGGATCCCAGGACGATCGCAGGCGGCCAGCCCAACCCGCAGTTTCGAGCGCGCCGCCGAGCAGGATCGTCGGAATTGGCCACCAAAGGCGATACCGGGCGGCCTGAAAGGCATGTGTGACTAGGACCATCGAGGCTCAGAAAGGGTTCGCGAATGAAAGAGCTTGCGTACATGTGGATAAGGCGAACAGCACGACAAAAATGATCGTGACATATCGCGTCGGCGTGTAGTTGTACTCTGACTCGTTGTCCGAGTCATCACGGGGCAATAGGACCCCATCTGAGAGCATCCAACGATGAGCTAGGGACAAACGGGGGGAACGCGAACCGTGACGTACAAACGGTGTTCAAGCTCATGTCGATCGGGGGAGGTTGTCGTGCAGCACAGAAAGTGAGAAGAAAGAAAGGCAACCTGTTTGTTCCTCTGGGCAGCCTGTCTCATAATATACTAGCCAACCCCGACCTGGATGGGTATCAAAATCTATTGAATTTGAGCAGTTTCAACGATGGCCGGTTCACGTCACGATCGCCGATGGAGTCATCCCGTTCTGTCATTCACCGACATTGGCAACATTGCCGACGTCGAGAAAGGCGGTGTTTACTGCGCCGCGGCCCAGGGCCCAAGTCTGCACTTCGAAGTTGCTCTGGAGGCATGGAATGCGCAGCTTTCATGGACACAAATGAATATATGCGGTGCATACCTGGAAGACAAGACAGAGACTCCTGCCAAGGAGCCCCGCAGTCGCGATTGTGTAAGTATCATGGTGGGAACGAGGTGGGCCTGCGTGTTCAAGGTGTGTCAGCATCCATACTGCCAGCCGCCCTTCCGTCGGAAGACCCGCTCTGAGAGGGTGCATGTCGCGAGTGATTGCAGACACCAGCAGGATACCGGAGACTCTGATTCCAACGAGTCAGGTATTTCCATCCAAGCAATGCTGCTACGCTAGAGGAGAGAAGATAAAATATCGTGTGAAAGGACCACCCGAAACGTGCTGATGCGGTACCTGAATTGCCGCTCGACCGACCTTGTGTAAATCCTTTGAATCGTTGCACACACCACGGACAGATAGTGGGATGGTACGCTGTCACAAACACAATGCCAAACTGCAAACGCCATGCGAGAATAGATTGTATACAGTGCAGAAAATTGCGAGGCAGCCGGATGACGCATACTATCACGGCAATCTTCCACGCTCTCGCTGGTCTTACCTAGGATCTCAGTCTGTCTTGAGCTGGAATGTCCAGCGTACTGAGGCAAGCCCTTCCAATGCAGAATCCATATAGTTGTTCATTCTTCTCCTCCTCTTCTGGCAAAATATATGTTGATCTCCCCCCATCTTGCAGTGAAATTCATAGTCTTCAAAAGTGTCGCTCCATGCTTTTCAAACGATACGCACAGGTATCAAATCAGTAGGAGAGATTTCTGCTCTACGTCGATTGAGATGACATGTTCGTCCTTCTCCACCATCTGCTGGAATGTCAGCTGAGGTAGGTCGGAGCTTTGGAATGTGTTTATACACTTGGCGCTATTTGCTGGGGGATGCTGCCGTATCTGGTACTCAAGAGCTCCGAGTCTACGTTCAGTCCTTCGACGTCGACGCGCCGGCCGACGTCGATCAGCTCACTATCGATTCCAACTTGACCGGGAGCCTCATCCGTCCTTCGTACCATGCGGTGGGCAAGCACCGTGCCAAAAACACTGATATTACGCAATTGTGTTCTGTGTTTCGGCGGAGGGTGAACAGAGTCGGTATCGGCATTGACATGAACAAACAGAAATCCCCCTCGATCCCCTTTCACGTCCCTCCCTCTGCTCGAATCTCCCTCATCACGGCCGTCAGACTTGCGCGCTGGGGTGCGAAATCGGAGCCGAACAATGGACGAAGATCGACCACTCGATTACGGTGGCTGGGCAGCGTGTGCCATACTCAGGCGCGCTTCTTCTCAAGGAGTCTGTATCGGGGATCGATCTCACCGACGAAGCGGATATGAAGACGCTTCCGCCCCTGGTCTGCATCGTCCTTCACGCATCTTCGTCATAAGGACTGCCGGTCCCTTCGAGAACACTTATGCTGACATGGAACGACACGCGTGGATTGTGTGTTCCTTTATGTATCTCGTTCATTTCTATTCCGATCGCTGAACAGTGGCAACACGGGCACAGTTGAGTCTTTTGCTGAGACCACCTGATGTCGCTCCTGTGGACTCAGCATGAGACCGTCTACGGGGCCGACGCTTCACATCCTTCGAGTTGTTTGAGAGAAAACACATAGATTTCAAGGGATGAGATCTGGAGGCGGAAATCGAAACGGAAGTATATTCACGCTGTTACCTGACGCGCGACCTCTACGCAGTGGGCCCGGGATCGTGGCAGACTCCCCGACGACGCGACGCGTGGTACTTACGAGCACTGATGACGTTGGTATCCGTTCTTCCGTCGAGAGTCTTCCTCCGGCGCTGTTATTGAATATCCCTTGACGGGACGTTTCCCAGTTGTGCGGTGCCGCGGTGATTACCACCGCAATGCTACTGGAGGCCCGAGGCTGCATGAATGTCAAGTCAGATGCATGAATTTCTGTATACTACACGTGTCTGTAAGGATAGTTGCTTGTCAAATCTTTGCTTTGGGTCCCCCAATTCTCGCACCTCAAGCTCATCGGTGTTTGGTGAGTATTGAGCTTGTTGTGTGGCGCGGCTTGTTCTACTCGGAATCCTCATCATCCTAGTCCTCAGCTTCCAAGAAGCCAATTTCAAGAAGCACCTTTGTGAGAACAGCAAAGAGTTGCACGAGCGGCTTTGTCTTTTGGCCGTCGACAACCACACGTGGAACATTTTGGCTGTTTTTGGTAAACCAGACATGGCGCCCTTTGGACGTCACGGAGTATGCCCACTTGAGCCCGTGCTCCTCGACCCTGAGTAGCAGTTGGTCTTCATAATCGGTCACGATGACATCTTGACACTTGAAGTGTTTGGAGTACCTGACGCAACGGTGAGTTTGGCTCACAGAAAATCTCTGAGTTTATCGCTCACACTCGTAATTGTGGTAAGATATGGGATACGACCTTCTTCTTGGCTGACGCAATGGGCTCTCTCGGAAGGAACCTGCTTGTCCACGCCGTGCGATCCAAGGTCCCGGCTGCCTGGAGAAGTGCTTGTGAGTGTTTCTTAGCCCTGCGGACCTCCTTCACAAAGTGCTCTACCTTCGCTTCAATGATACATGCCACAAGAACAGGCCATTCATTCGACTCCCTGCGACTGTTGGATTTCACTCGGTCCATGAGCAATTCTCGGAACTCCTCCGGATTTTTGGCATGCACAGCGGTCCCAAGATCACCAACAAATCCCCTAGGTGCTAGCAGAATGATGAAGTCGGGTCGAGACTTGCTATGAGGACCTGTGTCCGAGTCAGACTTTCCGGGATGTACGTGAAGAATTCACTCGCCTGTAGCCGATGCCCTGTTGACACTTTCCTGTGCTCGGCATGTAAACCGATAGTTGCCGAGTAAGAGTCCCCGGAGAATGGCTTTACGGTCCTCTGGCATTGTCTCTTTGCCCTCCCTATCATCCGACGAGTCTGGAACCTCGGCTTCATGATGTTTGATTACCTGATTTCCCGCCCAAAGCACTAGCGTCACAACCTGAGTACCTACTTCTTGGCTGCATGCATGAGCCCCCGTTAGTACTGATTTGATGAAGCTAGGCCCGAAAGACTTACACGACTGATTCCTCGTTCCGAAGGACAATAGACCGGCCCTTGGATTCCACTAAGTTCGTAGGAAAATTCTCGGATGAAGACAACAGTTTGCGAGCTTTAGTAAGCATCGTTGCATCGATGGTATCTTGATTGACAAGGTCCGTGTCATGGCGATGTAGATCTTGAGCCGAACTTGAATGTGTGGTGGTCGCATTCTTGGTGTCGGGCTGGTCTACTCGACAAGCCTTGAGCAAATCTTGCTGGAAGAATCGCAAAACAGAGATGGGATTTGGTGTGGGTGTTAGAGTAGCCATCCGATTCCTCACGGGTACAGGATGTTTTGATAGGTGTTGATCGTTGAGAGGGTGCTGGTGTCGGTGCCGTTCTCAGGATCTTATATTAGAATTTTTCTGATTATGTCATTCTTCGAGGACAAGCAGAGGGCAAGGACAAGGGCGGTTGGAGGACACAGCCTCGAGAATTTGGCTGCACAGCCTGTACACGATGAGGCTCCGAGGCGATGCACAGCCTGTGCCGCAAGTTGATCATCAAGACCCTGAGATGACATGTGACGTTGATGATGGGGCTATTTAACAGGACCAGATCTCTGATCGCCATCCCATCACACACCCCGACCAACCGTCGCACACACAACCGTCGCACACATCACCCAGACTCACGTCTTCAGAAGCAACCATGTCTGTTCCGATCATTCTGCAGTCGGCGGATAGCTCGTTGGACCAACGATCCAAAGCTCTCCGCGGGAAACCATTCGACCTCGAGGCTCACTTTGAGGAGCTATCGCGTACATCCACGGCAGCCCGCGCATCCCCCCTGCATCCCGGATTCCAATTCGATGCACAGCTCAACTCCCCGCACCCTCTTGCAGATGTCAGCGCTATGACGGGCGGGAGAGGCTCCCGCCGGAAGCTGGAGACGTTCGGCCTTGAGGCCAGTCACACCGTCTACACGTTCACACTCTCCCACGCTCTTCAGCCGTATGTGCCGGATGATGTTTGCGATCCTGATCAACCGCCTCGATCGTCTCAAGTCTGGGTTGCTGATGTGCACTATTCGCACTCGGCAACGTCTGTGGAGAAATTGGGATCGGTCGTGTTGAAGATCATTCAACCTTCTCTTTTGCCATTCCCTGATCTCCCGGTTGACTGGGATCTATACTGCGACTGCTTGGAGCCCACGAAACTTGCATATAACGAGCACAATATGTATACCAATCATCTCAGGGATAGGCAAGGCCAGGATGTTCCATACTACTATGGTATGTGTGAGGTGAGTTGTGAATCCTAGTCTCTCCATTGTTCTGCTCATGAAGTGTTTCAATATCATGCAGATCATCATGCCAAATAAGGAGGTTGCTTTTGTCTTGATTCTGGAACACATACCGGGACCCACACTTCACCAATGGCTTGAAGACTTTATAGACAAAGATGAGTCTGCATGGCCAAACATCAACACCATGGTATGTGAGAGCTTCATTAATCAGAACATTCTTCTAAATATAAGATGTGCAACCTCAGCTTCATGCTATAAAGCATGCATATAACGGCATTGCACATCTGGGAATTCTCCATGGTGATATCTCCCTGGATAACATGGTCGTTTTTGAAGAGAAAACCATTGTTCTTGTTGGTTTTCAACTATCAGACTATGTGGAAAATAGCAAAAAATATAGAGAGGAACAACAAGCCATAGAAACATTCTGCTGTGCACTCCCAGGAGTATATTATGGATAGATACCTCTTAGACTGAGATATAGAATTATAGTATATGAAGTTTCAATTCATGTAATATAAAGTGATTGATACTAACTGTTCTTCTTCCTGTGATACAAATTGTTGTCAAACTCCTCTATTGACTACTGGTCTTTTCATATGTTTCCAATGTCCAATATCCAACAGGTGCAATGACGTCTTTCTCAAAGTAGATGTTAGTTCATGGGTTGATGAAATGTGCAAGGGGTTGTCGGTGGTATTGGGACGGAGAGATGAAGCATAGCACAGGCAATCAAGTTGGAAGTTCATGGGTATTGGTAGTCTAGCTTATATTGACATTGTAGTCAATGAATTGGAGTAGCGCTGGATCTCAAACAGCTCTGAGTCAGTATAAATTGGAAGGCCAGCCATCAAGCCATGGCTCAACACCATGTCAGGGATTAGATGCAATGCACTGCAAACTTTCACAAGAGCTCCATTGCAACAAGGCCGTAACATTTGGGTGTTACTGGTAGCACTGCGTGAAACATACAATATTTACGCCAGAAATATGATAAAAAAATGTAAAATTTATTTAGCATTTTTTCACCTGAAAAATAATAAAAATATCATAAAGAAAGATGAAAATATGGTAAATATATTTGAATAATAATAATAATAATAATAATACGCGGCGCGGTCCAACTCTGAACTGCCGGCAGCCGCAGTACTCCGGGGGTGAGCTCACCCCAACCGAGGGGGTGTTCTGCCTTCCGAAAGCATGTACGACTGACGTATACAAGTGGGTAGGTATACGAGTTCCTCCGGGGAGGTTTCTTTTTGTTGAGTATGTGAGAATGTCTGAGAAAAATCCAAGAAAATAGATGGGTCCGTAACCTGAGATGATCCAACCGTGCCGCCCTACTCCTCCCCATCCAAAATCCTAACCTCGTCTGGCGTCAACTCTGTTGGCAACCTCTTCAACCCACCGAACACCTTCCCAATCCGATAAGCCAATACTGCAACCGCCTTCACATGAGCACGTGAGAAGATGAGACGCTTCAGTAGAGCCAGGTACAAGCCGCACTCATTCCGCATCCTGCCACCATTGCCCACAACCTTCCAAAAGCTGACCCTCTCCAATTTGAATATATCAAAGTATAGTATATATTTAGCATATTTTTACTCAATTTTATCATACTTTTATCAATTTTGAAGTGAAAAAATGCTGAAAAAATTTTACATTTTTTTATCATATTTTTGGCATAAATATTGTATGTTTCATGCAGTGTAGCGTCCTTGAGACCACATTCCCAGTCATGCCATGAAATTTGAGTTGTGCAGTGAGTGATGTCCGGGTTAGGAAAGACAAGTCTCCAGCGCTCACTCAACATTATATAATATTCAGGCATCCACACAATAGATTTATGCTGGGAAAATGTTATCAATGGTGCTCAAGGACAACTGGTACTATCTCATACACCCTGCCATACTCCGCCTTCATTCTGTCTCCATCCCGCTGTATCCCGCCCCAAGCTGTGGCTCAAGCTGAAGCCAGGCCAGAGCCAGCTATGACTGATGGCCTTGGCCTGGCTTGTCATTTCGATGAGACAGAGCTTTGGGAAGCCAAGCCAGGTGGGCGGCTTTATGCCAAAGCCGGGCCAGTAGATCACTACTTGAAACTGTTATCAGGATAGCTTTTTGTTCATGATATGTGGGTTGCCCTCTTGAATATATCATATAGATGTATCTGTATTATCTCTAATTTTATAATATATTATTCTCTAATCAAAGTCATTTCAACATCAACTCCCAAAGATCTTCATCACTTTCAAAAAGAGTTCCCCATATTGCTCCACAGATCATTTGTCTTGGTGAATGGTCGATATTACTATCACACCAAATCTCGCTTTTGGATCGCCTATCCATGGCAATTGTTCCATGTTTGTGATCTAAGCCATGCTTCACAATCTTCAGTAGAATGCTTGTGTTGTACTCAGTGAGTAAGGCCATTTTACAGTTAAATTCCAGTGAGTATCTGAGTAACTGTTTCAGTCAATTATATTAATAACACAATTAGCACTTACACTCGTAACTGTGCTGTGTTAATGCGAACATTCCTCAAAGCAGTGTCACCATGCTTCACTGATTTTCCCTTCCAATTACTAGCATGTGTCCAGGTGCTCGTATCAATAGTTCCAGGTTTCTAAAAATTTGCATTAGTCAATTGCACCAATCTCACTATGGAAGTACACACTTTGACTTCAACAATGCAAAGAACCATCCGTGGAAAGGTGTTATCAGTGTGGCTCTTCTTGTCTGAGAGTTTAGCCTTTAGGTCTGCCACAAATCGATTATTTGCACTGAGGTCTCTTTCCAATAATCGAAGATGGGTCCCAAAGCTTTTGGAGGATAACCAGTTTGGTGAATCAACAAGAGACTTTGAGTTCCCTTCAAATAGAGGCTCAAATACTATCAAGTAGTCAACACGTGACTCTTCTATACTTGAAGGTCAGTTGAAAATTTTAGAGAGAGATCAACCACATACTTCCATTATATTCCTCTCGAGTGGTGATAGCATAGTTGGCATCACGGAGAATCCTGGCTGTCTTGTGAGCTAGAGTTTTTGGATTTTTTGTCTTAGTCTTCAAGGCAATCTCAAGTCGATGATTGTTGATGATGAGATTTGGGAGTATTGCATTTTGAAAGATGTTCAATCTACCAAACATTGTTAGAGATGGTTTCATTGCTATCCAATGATACTACACATACGCTGCATCCTTCTCATGGACCAAAGTAGCAGCAATGATTTCTTTGATTCTTGGAAGAATTTTGGTGTTGTGGTTGTACAGTCCGCTCTCTAGAGCTGTCCATACCCTACTGTCCACCAGCTCTTCTGTCTGATATGATGTGAATGGATCGGCAAATCTTGTTGTGCTCCCACGGTGTGTGGCGGTTATTGTTCCTGGAACAGAACTAGTGTCGGCCAAGTCCAACGGTTCCTTCAAGTAGGCAGTGGGCGAAACAGGTGTCTCATTAACGAGAGACATTGTGATATGAGTGAACAATTTGAACTTTGTTCAAAGGGAAGTGGAGGTCGAGGTTGGGTGAATGTGACTGAAAGAGCAGATCAGTGGCGGCTTTTATACAGCTACAGAGAAGTAGATGCTCAGCCTCATTCCTTTCTGGGTCATGGCTGTTCCTCTTGAGCACTGCCTCACTGAGGCTGTGATGCATCTCGGACGGCGAACGAAACAAGGATCTACGCTTGATACGCCTGAGCTGACAACATAATTGAAACTCCGACATCATAGAAAAGGCCGGGAAAAATTTGCTTCTTCGACCCATCACAAACCTCAATCTCATTTGCCACCGCAATCGCAATGACTTCCCGATCAACCGTGCAGTGTCGCGAGTTCAAGCCGCTGCAGATTTCGTCTGAAGACTGGTTAGCCGAGTGGTTGTATCCATTCGACGCCACCGACAAGTCTCAGATGGCAGCGTATATCAAGAAACATCACGCCCTACGTAACAGGGCTCTAGGGAACGCGCTTCGCACAAATCTGACATTTGCGGAGTCCATCCAGATTGCCCCGGCATCCCCGTCAACGCGTCCGAACGCCCGGCTGCTGCCTTCTCCTTTTCTCGACGGAGGCGTCTTCAATGTCACCCTCGACTCTCCCTACCACAGATCCTCCGAGCCGCATCGCTCGCGCCTCTGGAAAGCCAGGCTCAGACCCGCGAACAAGCGGCCCGCCGGGGACACGGAAAACGACGATCTCGTCGTCCTGCTGAAGATCTTGCAACCCTCATTCCTTCCATACCCCGACCCAGACGACAAGTACCCACTTCAGGACTTCTACACCGCGGAAGAGCTCGCCGGGAACGAGTTTCTGGCGTATGACCGGCTGCACGATCTGCAGGGCTCAGTTGTGCCGTACATGTTCGGGATCTATGAGGTGCGTTCCCTTTCTGCGGCGTGCTTCCTTTGTCATTGTCATTGACCGTCCACGTGTAGATGACGATGCCGAGCGGTGAATTGGCTTTTGTCGTCGTCCTCGAGTACGTGGAGGGCCAATCCCTGTCCGAGTTCCAGAATATGTGTGAAGCCGTTCCGGAAAAGGAGCCATTGGGGACGGAACTACTGACGGTGTCTGGCAAGCTGGTGCGTCTATACATGACGCCCCGTGTCAGGCTTCTCACAAGGTTGACAGCGAACATCGTGTTTGGAGGCAATTGATGCAGTTAACGAACGACGCGTACTTCACGGTGATCCGGTATCTCAGAACTGGATTGTGATATCCTCCTCGTCTGGATTCACCGAGGATGCATCCTACGAGACCGTCCTTGTGGATTTTGCGACGTTATGTCGATTTGTGCCATCCGACGCGATTGAGGAGGAGGAGACCGAGTGTCGAGAACGGAACCGTGGCATTGTATTCTGCGAGTTTGAGGTTGACGAGTAGGCGGCAACGCCTTGGACTGGTACCTTGGGTGAAAGACATCGACGACGACATAGAACAAGTCCAGAGTAATAGAACATAGATAAGACAAATCAATGTGAATATAGAGAATAGCCCGCCAATTCCGTCGCACACGCCCCGAACGCCTGATATCCGGCTGTATAGCAGCACAGACGTACAGTTGCTGTCGGCTTAGCCTGGAAACCCGGCTCTAGTAGCGAAGACAGTCGTTCGCTGTATGTCGTCTCTGAATGTTCGATCAGGTCAGTCAGTACAGATCGCGAAGACCGAATGACGAGCACCTGAAACTTCCATCGAGGTAACATAGATGTATCGGAAATCAAAACAGGATATACTGCACAACCCGAGATAAATCACCAGCAAGCAGCAACTGGGGAGGCAAGGCCCCCGCCATTGAGGTCGATGTTCGGCGATCCTACCAGACGACGACGTGATTGATGACCGTACGCGCCGCAGTGCTGTAGATATACGACCCGTGCACGTGTTACGGATGCGATCTGAGATAGACAGGTCCTGCCCAGTTGCACGAGGCAGCGCAGAATCTCTGGCGATTAGATCGTGATAAACGTCGTCGACGCTCCTAGCTGGCCCGTGGACGACTCCAATAAGCGGCGCGGCATGCAAAAGCGCGGCGGGACACATGGAACACCGCGAGACACTGAAAAAGGCGTGTTGCACTGAACCTCTTCAGCTTTTCATGACAGATTTTGCCTTTTGCGGCAGTCGGGCCATGCGATCACGCGATGGGACTATCAGCGAGAGTGAAGGCGTTCTGCAGCGACTCGTAGGGACGTGGGAGAGGTGTGTACGGTCATGGATGACTATGGGACTGTCAGTAGACGCAAACAACACGGTGGTGGAATCAAGTACCTGGGTATGGAGAGAACGTTCCTCCAGTGGACCGTGGTGAGATTGATCATTTTCCGAGCAGCCTAAATGTCGTCAGCCCTGTCTGACTTCCTTACAGGCAACACTCACCTCATATT
This sequence comes from Strobilurus luchuensis, assembly GCA_019915105.1. Taxonomy (NCBI): domain Eukaryota; kingdom Fungi; phylum Basidiomycota; class Agaricomycetes; order Agaricales; family Physalacriaceae; genus Strobilurus; species Strobilurus luchuensis. Next base: position 99,716 of record JAHLMJ010000025.1, on the reverse strand, counting down.
TTGCCTGTAGCGGGTCACTAGCATCCATATTGAGCGCGCGACAAACTGGAACGCGATGCAAATGAACACCATGTTCGAAGACTCTTGTTCTCGATTCAGGAGCAGCACGAAGCTCCGTGACGGGATTCGTCATGCTATTGGCACACATCTTCCACAACATCAAAAGTCGTTGGTCTGCCTAATCAGAACAACGATAGTTGCATAGGTGGGGTGCTTCGCAGAGAATGCGCGTTCAGTGAAGCGGAGCTTGAGCGTATGCCACCTTTGATGCGGAAGCACCGCGTCGTCCACAGCTGCATCAGACGGTAGAGGAGTGTCGAATGTCTGTGGCATTTCACAGTCATCTAAAAACATACAAGGCTTAGCTGCGAGCGGCTGTCATAAGATGAAACATACGACCATTCAAATGTCACCGATCGCTGGAATAAAAAACGTCTATGGCGACTGCAGCACCGTCGCTTCCACAGTGCCACTCACAATCCGGTCGACATACATGTGCGTCTCCCAAGATACTACAGTCAACGATTGGAAAGCCTGGCCGGTGTCTCATCCTTGGCAGCAGATGTCAATACAAGTGCTCGGACCTCATCTTCGCGCCCAGGCCCAAGTGTCTGCGTCAGGCAGTTTTTTCAGTGTTGAGACTTCTTCCGCCTACTGCCAGTGTTGTTGGTGAGCGACGAGAATGTTCACCCGTCGAGAAGTCTAGTACCGGGACTCCTCTTGTGTGGATGCTGTTCAAGTCATCTTCTCCGTGCTAGCCTGGGTTCCTCGACGTGATTGATGACCATACGCGCCGCAGTGCCGCGTGAGTATACAACCCGTACGGGTTACGATTGCTCTCTGACACGGGGCCTGGCCGGCTTCGTCGATCGGGAGGGTGTTAGTATCTCATCATTGCCAGCAGATGTACTTATAAGCGCTTGCACCTCCAGTGTTGTGTTAGGCATTTTACGTAGTACTGAAACTTCTCTTCCGCTTTCTGCCAGAGTTGAGAGTCGGACCTCACACAAGCCGCGGAACAGGAGATCGGCATGGGTCCCAACTCCGAACGCCGGGCACGTGACCACACTCCGCGCTGGGCTGGGTGGCCACTACCCGATATCTCCATAACGGGTAAGACTTCCTTTGCTTCCTGCTTCTTGGTCTAGACCAATAACGTGGACCACATGTCCCGCCGGTAATCAAGACAACCTCCCGCGCCAACTCTGCAAGCTTCGTCGCAGGCTGAAGCCTGACGCTCATTCAAAGCAATGGGGTGTGCCATCTCGCCACATTAGCGCGATGGAGTGCATCGAGTGCTGCCTCTGTACCCAAAGTCTTAGACTGTCAATGGTCACATATCACCGAACTTATCGTGCGCGCTAAGGGGAACGCGCCACTCAACCTCAGCCAGCCTGTATGGTGGTTGATGTAGTTTGCATATGCATATGAAGCGGAACCTAAAGTTCCTGGTGGACTGCTCAATGACGCGACGGAGAGCCGCCATCAGCGGCCTTGCTGCGCGCTCGCAAGATGAATTTCGATGCTCTCCGCTATTAAATAAACAAATTGCGCCACTGCGCCGGTCTTCTGCACATCGAGCAGCCCCAAGTCTATCTACCGAGGTAACTCACACAATGTCGACTCTCCGCTGGAGCCGTGATTGTTATTTGTTGGTTGAGACGAGTCGATAAGAGGCAAGCTGGCAGGCGGACAGACCAAGATTGAAGTGCGGTGACTGTTTGATGTGGCCATCGACCGCTTTCGGAGTAGAGAGGTTGATGAACCGAAGCATAGACTGTACGGGACGCAGTCCAACCGAAGCATAGACTGTACGGGACGCAGTCCTTTGAGGAGCGTGGACAATTGTTTATTGGGATGAACGTAGTAATCAACAAAGACAGGGCGCCAACGTGATGTTGATACCAACGTCGGTGATCTATTAGTCGTGGTCGTCGCGTGCGATGACAGCAGCTGCTAAAGCCACGTTGAGGGAAGCGTCGGAAGCACTGCTACTTATGGAAACTGCGGGCAGTGGCTACTCAACCTCCGCGCTGAGGGGCGGGCGCCGTAGTACTAGTAGAACTCTTTGCAAGCCAATGGTGTTAGGGTAGCGAGAGACGATGAGTAAGGACTGTTCATCAGTTGTAGTAGAGTATATCAACGTACACTCCGACGACGAGCCCCAAAACGTCCCGCCACCCGCGCCGGATCACTACGCGCACTGAGCCTGGCGAAGTGCGCGTGGACGAAACTTGCAGTGTCGACGGGTCAGTCAGGGCTGGTATATGTTTGATTCCGCGCTGCCAGCTGCTTTTGAGGACACAACTGGTGGTGGTGGTGGTGGTGGTGGGTATGATTGGCTCTGGCCCCGGAGGTCGTGATAGGAAAAAGATAAGGCTTTCTATCCTGATCCGTAGCTCCAGGGACCAGAATCAAGAAGAGGAAAAAGAAAAAGACGATATATGTAGAACGATGCATTAAGGGGGAATCGAACCCCCGGCGGGTCGAGAACGATTACAATACTACTCAATGGCAACGACCCAGGTTACCACTACCCCATTAATGCATGCCAGTGAAGGTACGTGCGCGGAGATAGCAATGGCGAGAGTGGGAAGTGGATGGTTGATTGATATGAACGAAAGTATGAGAGTATCAAAGGGTATATAAACAACAACAATGAATAACAAACGAACACTACGAATACCCGACGACGAGCCCCAAAACGTCCCGCCACCCGCGCCGGATCACTACGCGTACTGAGCCGGGCGAGGACGGGGTACGTGCGGGTGAAGACAATGATGGAGATGCACGTAAGGGTGAAGACGATGATGGAGGTAGAGACAACGATGGCGAACGAAAGGCGGAAGACCCGCGCGGGACGCTCTCGATACCAGCGCCGACGGTTGCACCGAGCACGCCACCGCTTATGTCGACTAGGAGGACGTCTCCGTTCCCATCCTCGTTCCCGTCCGCGTCCGTGTACCCATCCCCAGCCTCGGCAGTAGGTGAGTTTGTGTACCTAGTGTCCATGTACCCAGACGAGCCCGAGCCCAAGTCAAACGCCAAATCCAGCCGTGCGCCGAGCCACTCGACGTAGCGCGCGTCGGCGGGGCTCCACGCGCCGAGGCCCATTGCGGTTAGGTCGCGTGGGGTTACGATCAGTTCCAGGGCGGGAGGTTCGGTTTCTGTTTGTATTGAGGGTTGTGTTGAGGGTTGGGAACGAGAAGCAGAAACGGAAGCAGAGGTGGAAAGAGAAGCGGACCGGGACGGGGCCGGGACCAACCCCCTCAACACACTCAAGTGCAGCGCCGTCGTCCGCTGGATATGCTCCACGATCGCCTTGGGGTCCGGGCTGGGGTCGTTCATCCCCGTGGAGTTGCGTCTACTCGGAGAGGGAGTGGGGGAGGGCGTCCGCCGCCTCGCCCCTGCCCCACTTAGAAGGGGAGTCATACTAGACGTGCTAGCGCGCGAGGGGCTGGGACCGCCTTCGATGCCTGCGCCCACTTGGCGTACGCCGAATTCCTCAGGGGGAGGGGAGGGAAGGGAGAAACCGAGGAGGGACGCACACAGCGCACAGAGATCCTCGAACCACCCCCCTCCCCCTCCACCCATAAGCTCGGTCCAGACACGCGTATCGCTGTATGTTGGGTATATCCTTGATGGGGGCGAGGAAGAGGCAGGGAGGAGCATCCTAGTAGAGGCTTTGTCTGTGAGGTCGACGAGGAGATCCCAGCATGTGGGTTTCTCGAGGAAGAGCGCGTCGGTCGTGCATGCGATCCACCCGCCCCCGGGGGAGAGGCGGGAGAAGTCGGTTAGGCCGACGAGGCCGAGGACGGGGGGTCGGGGACGGGAGTCGGGGGGAGATGACGGAGAGGGGGAAGGCGTAGACGCTAGGAGCGAAACGACTTCGCACAGCACACACCCCATCTCCACGGGGGGTTTGGTGTAGAACAGCACCCTGCGGCCCACCAGCGCGTGCTTGATGACGGTGATTAGGGCGGGGCCGAGCAGGGGGAGGAGCGCGGGGAGGTGCGTCGTTGGGTGCGCGTCGTCCTGAGCGTGTGGGGGAGGAGAACCTAGGACGGCGCGCACGGCGTCCTCGCCCAGCCCCTCCAACCGCTCGAGCCACGAGACGTACCGCCACGACTCCGCGCCAGGGCGCAGGATGACGCCGACCGCGCTCAGCCGAACGCCGCGCTGCCCCGGGTCGGACGAGGGGCGCCGCCGGAAGAGGGACACTGCTGGGTTGTTGGGGAGTGTGAAGTGTCTGCACATGGCTTGATCAGCTTACCAAGGATAGGAAAGGAAGAGAGCTACGCACATGACGTCCCGCTCGACGGTATGCACGCCGCTCGGCAGCGCGCTGAATTCGATATTGCTCAAGTCGAGATCCACATTTGGATTTGGGGTGGTGGGGGCGTGTACGGTCCAGTCGAGGACGTTTCCTTTGGTGGGGTGGAATGACGCGTGGAAGACCGTTACTGTACATGCGTGGGCGTTAGCGATGGGAGGGGGCAATGAGTTGTGGCCGGAGGAAAGCATAGGACGGCGAGGGCAAGGAATGGGGAGAAGGAAGAAGGAATATAGACGCACAGACATCCTGAAGCTTGTCCTCGTCCCGCTGCCCACTACCACTTCCACCGCTACCGCTTCCAATTCCACTTCCACTGCTGTCCATCCTCGATGTTTGGTTTGCGTTGGGGTTTGCGCCCCACTGTTGGCGCCCACCTTCCAATCCGTGAAGCCAGATGAGAACCGAGATGAGATGACAGTCGGAAGCAAAAGACAATCCAAGGCCGGCCAGGGCGCGACGTCATGCCAACCCTGCTGATCCGCCTCGGTCTCTCTTCCCCGTCCCGGCGTCCATCTCCTCGTGCTCTCTTTTTCATGCTCTCTTTTCTCCCTTGTCTCTTGACTTAACAACACGAGCGCGTTCTCTTCAAACCTGCGTTCTCTTCTACTCCCACAACCAGTGCGCGCAAATACATAGACGCATTATACTGGTGCATAGCACGGCATTAATGGGGTAGTGGTAACCTGGGTCGTTGCCATCGACCCGCCGGGGGTTCGATTCCCCCTTAATGCACTACATTGTCCCACGCGCCGGTTTTTTGTTCTGGTTCTGAGGTGAGAATGGAAAGACGTCTGAGGTTTCTGGCAGTAGTCCGAGCCAGGGTGGAGAGAGATTGGGGTTTTGAGGGCTGAGGCTCTGGGACGTCTTTTTGCCACTCTCGCACGTGTACTCGCTATGTGGATCTGCTTTGCGCAAACCTCGACTTTGTGCGCAAGGGCAATATCTCGGCACGAAGGCTCTCCCTTGTTCGTGTGTCAACTGGAGCCCGTACTGTGACTATCTTCGCGCCACAGTTTCCCAGCTTTCCGGACGTGAACGTCGTGTTTGCGGCTGGGCACTGGCAAGTGGGACTTCCACTTCCTTGAGGAGTCGGATCTGGCCCGCTTGACGTGGGATCCGTGGAACTTTGTGTATGTGTGTGAAGAGCGTTTCCAGACGAATGAGACTCTGTGCAGTGTCCCGATCCACTCGCGATTAACACAAACTGTGACCTGCCGGCTCTGTCTGGGATTTCAAAAGCCGTCAATCAGGTTAGTAGGGAGAAATTCTCACTGCCAAACTGCGCCACTTTGGCAAGGCTGTGACTTGCGAGTCGTAGGGCGGGATCGCGAGTGAGTCTCCGGCGCTCACTCAAACGTTCAGGTGCTCACTAGATGGACTTATCGGATATCCCACTCGCGGTGTCCGGGGGGAATGTATGTCTTATCACACACCCCGCCACATTCTGCCCAGGCCAGGACCAACCGTGACTGGCGGCCTTGGCATCGGGGCCAGTAGATCTCTAGTGACCATGTGGCCACGAAGTGCCGACTTCGTGAATAGTATGACCATGTTCATGTTCTTATGCACATTTTGTGACTACTTGTACCGTGTAGCCACACTATGTTATCGAACGACAACACGGCGTGGCTACGCGAACGAATACTTTTTGTGGCACACGCTGGCGCCGGTATTTTGAAAGGCGTGGCTACGCAGGGTCCACCGTTGAATATACCCGGGTTCTACGTCTAGGTGAGGTCCACCTTGGAGCTTTCATCATGCATGGCGGATGCCAGAATCCAGATGCTTGGCCGATATCACTTTCCGCTCTGCTCATGGCACAAATTGCTCGCCTTCTTATGCGTCTCATTGCTTTATGACCTTTTTAAGTAGGTGCAGCGGGCGTCTCATCCCTCAGTGCCAGTGTGAGCCGCCGAGTTTAAGTGTGCATTCTGTGAAGCTGACATCACTCGGTAATGATTGCTCTGACGCCACATTGTAGTGCGAGCTCCTACCTCTCAAGCGCACATTGGACTTTGACTCCCGAGATCAGGCTAAGAATCGTGTGGTGTTTTAAGCAAGCCACGGCTCTGAACGTCTCGGCGATCGCCTCTAATTGCCTCAATAAATGTGGCGCATCGCGGATCCTCGATCATATCCTGATTGCTTCCCTGACCTGTCACGCAATCGGGGCTGTGTGCTCTTTTAGGGTACCACCACACGCGGCTGTGCGCCTGGTTGTATAAAGAGAATGCTCATTGGGATGAAGAGAGCACAACACCACAGAACATTTCTCAAGCCTTTCACCTCACAAACTCACATCAACAATGTCGATCAATCCATCCCGGGAATCCTACTACTCAGACATGCAGCCTGGGGACACCGTGACTCCGGCTAATAATGTCAGTGACCCAACTTCCCGATTCTCGGACTCGGAAGCCGGTTCAGTGGATCAAGACTCAGACTGGGAGGAAGAAAACTTATTGGACGGGAATGAAAGGGATGGACATCGCTATGGCCCAGTGACAATTCTAGCGCTCACAAACCCGGACAGTCCCACCGAGGACGATTCCCCAATTCGCACAACGTCCCTAGTGATCTGCCGGCTCTGGCTTCAGGCCAGGCCAGCCGTGAGCCAGCCGTACTTGGGCCAGAGCCAGGCCGGGCCGCGGCGACGGCTTCGCAAAGCTCATGGCCTGGCTTGGGATCCTGAAAGCCGTAGGCCAGCCGTCGAGCCGTGGCTCAACACCCTGTCAGGTATTGGATGAAGTGTACTGCAAGACGTCGCGGGAGCTCCACCTCGGCGAAACCGTAATGTCTGGTAGCCATTGGTAGCCACCTTGGGACCATGTCCTAGTAGTAGCGCAATGGAATTTGGGTCGCGCGACGAGCGGTGAGTGATGTCCGGATTGGGAATCACGACTGCTCAGTGATTGCGACGCTCAGGTGTCCACTGGAGATTGACTTGCCTTGACAAGATATGTCACCCGTAGTCTTTGAGAACAAGGCGTACCATCTGAGACACCCCGCCGCATCCCGCCTGCATCCCGCCGCATCCCGCCCCAAGCCGTGGCTCAAGCCGAAGCCAGGCCAGAGCCAGCCGTGATTGACGGCCTTGGCCTGGCTTGACATTTGGATGAGCCAGAGCTTTGCCAAGCCAGGCCAGGCCGGCGGCTTCAGGCCAAAGCCGGGCCAGCAGATCACTAAACGTCCCGAGTCAATCCGTCCCGGGAATTCTACTTTTCAGACATGCAGAACATCCGGGCCTCGACTCGGGCTAACAATGGCCTCACTTCCCAATTCTCAGACTCGGACGACGGTTCTCCAGTGCGCCAATCTTTTTTGGGCGGGAATGATAGCGATGGATATCGCTATCACCCCGCAAGTGCGGATCTAGCACTGGAACAAGATCCAAATTTGGATGCAGCCTGGGAGAAAGACTCCATAGCGACTGTCAAGGAGCTCTGTCAGCTTTGCGACAATATCCTAAGCGATAGAGTGGGCAGCTACGTGCTTGACAGGATGAATAGTGGTCACAGTTACATATGCTGGCGGTCGCATCTTGATCCGACGAGGATCTTTGAGCTACACTGCGAGGTACGCACAGAAAAGCTCGTCTGGATTCTGAAGAGTGAGTCTGATTCTGGTGGCGCCGAAGAGCAACATTGACCCGTCATTAGCGACGACAGGAGATAATCTGGTTGTTCCAGCAGCAGAGCAATATGAACCGATCGAGACCTGGCAGGAACTTTTCAAGAAAAATCCAGTGGTGAAAACTAAGACAGTGGTTCCCACTGTGGACCCGAAGGAGGGTTAACTTCACCAGGTCTTGGGGTAAAAAATAGATATCACCTCATTACATGGTATGGATAGGGTATCGCCCATACCAGTCAATTTTACCCACTCTGAGAGGGTGTTTCTACTTCACTTGTTTTCCGAGTGAATTTTATTGAATGCCATTTGCAAACTTTGATCGGGTCCGTGCGCGCGCACGTCAGCAATGCACGTGCATCGTCTATGAAATTTTCTGAAGTCCGATCTTGCCCCTTGCCCACTACCTGCCCACAAGTTACAACTGCCATGCCTGCCCGCCTTCCCGTCTGTAGACGGCTCATCTCCCGATAGGCACACGACCTTTCATCGCACCTGCAAGGATTAGAACGTGCAAGAACGACACCTATGAGGACGAGGACCGGCCACGATACCTGCGAGGGTGAGGACGAGGACCGCGTACAACACCTGCGAGGACGATGGTCGCGCACGATGCCTGCGAGGACATTCCCCATAAGGACGAGGACCATTAGGACAAAACTGCGCACGAGGATGAGGACCGCGCACGATGATGAGGACCACGCACAACGATGATGAGGACCACGCACAACGATGAGGACCATGCACGACGATGAGGACCACACACGAGTGATACATGAACACGAGGACGTCGAGGCCAAGGACCGAGAACGCCAGGACGAGGCCTGTTGCGACAAGGGCAGAGTAGACGATAGGCGTGCAAACAACGGACGAGCAAATCAACGTCCGGAGACTGGACTACCATTGCGCTACAGTATCAATCGCGGGAAATGAGGTGTGTTCTGTATACCAACAAACACCGCGCATGTGAGCACCGTAGAGTACCAGTAAATTTGTTCATATCAATGAATTTGTTTTGATTCAAATGATGTGATTTGAGTTGAGTTTAACTAGTAAATCGAGTGAAATAGTACTATGAGACAGGATTGCAAAACACCTGTCATTGAGTCAAATTCACTAGGTTTTGTGGTCAATGCTGCAAAAGGCTCGTTTGAAGGACCCAGTGAAAACGTGCATATACGGGGTTTTCTTAACCCAGAATTTCTAACCGTGCGAACAGGTGAATCAAGGCAGGACCAGGTATATTTCACCAAGATACTCGGTCAAAAAAAGCTCAAAACAAGGTGAACTGCACGGTGAATTTTACTGTCTTCGAGGTCCACAGTGTCCAGAGACAGAGCGCGCAATGGCAATCTTCTCACACGCCCCTTCTTTTCATGATGAACAGGATGAACATCTTAAACATCGGGAGAAAATGGCCATACTCGTAGGTCTAGCTTACTCAGCAAAACTCAGGCGTCACCAGGAGGTGGAATTTTGCCAGACCACTGACAACCCTGGCAACATCGAGGTCAGGCTCCGTCGCGTCAAGGATCCACGTAACGGTACTAGTTATATTTTGAACTATGGTCTCCCGCTCTTCTGGGACCACCTTTGGCAGGGTGTCCAGAACCTTCAAAGACACATAGGAGTGCAGTCAGCTGGACCAGTAGTATATAATGCGGGTCGATGATAAACATCGTTTGTAGTACCTATTCCCTAATAGCAATTTACCCATTACACTCACCGCCCCATCTCGCGATCGATGTCCGCGATCTAATTCCTCGTGGTATGTACACATGCCTCCCCCTCACTCTCCTTCAATGCCTTGGCGACCTTCTGGATCTCCGCGTAAGGCATCACACCGCTGCAGATCGCGGGTGGGAGGTACTGTCGGTGATGATGATGTTCTTGGCCGAGACGTCCATGTGGAAGACACCGCATGAGTTGACGGAATCGTAGCTTCGGTGTATGGCGGGGACCTGTGGGAGAGTCAGACAAATTGTCCGAGGTGGGTGAGATGGAACTCACGAGTGCTTTGAATGTGTTTTCTCAATGTGTCAAAGCCCTCTCGACACTGGACTGTTAGAGTAGTAAGGGACAGATCCTTGATGTACCATATATACATATGTAATGTAACAAGAAAACTTGCAAGAACTAGACTTGACCGCTCGAACCGAGGCATACTCCAATCGGCACAATGCAATGTGCGTACACCTTCTACTGAGCCAGATGCATCCTGCACTCACATGCATCGCGGTCAATCTCAGCGAGTTCAAAGTAATGTATGTCAGATGCAGAACATCCTCGACGCCACAAGCTGCTCTACTCGTCATTGAAAGTTTGCTCACAATGTGGCTCTGATGATCGGACTCTGGAGTCTCACAAATTGAGATTTAGCCTTCATACAGTCATGTAGGAGCATGGCAATCATGTACAAAAAATCGCACATTGAGCATCGAGCCGTGCAAATCAGCACCCTCTCATGGGGTGTGTGGTGCATTGAGCGATGAGTAATGACCTCGAGAAGGGCTTGACAAAGATGACTTGTCACAGTCTCTTGCCTACGCCACAATGTTGCACATTCTGGAGTGCTAGACTCCGCTGTTTGGTTGTCGCACTGACCCTAGTTGCAAGAGTCAAGACTGTGTGGGGATGTGACTTGTCAAGAATTTTGTTTCCGTGTTCGACATGGCATCTGCGCAAGTTTCCTTTCCAAAACCCGATCTCCCATTGAACAAGTCTTGGAATTGCCAATTGAAGATATGAAGGTCCGCACCGCCTCTCCAATGTTGTTGTTACCTTTATTGGGTTCCGGATCTGCATGAACAGCCTCCTCAGGACAGGGCACTCAGGCTGGTCACAGACATGCCTGCACAGGCTTGTTGTAATATCTCATATAAATGTGGGTCGAGATTTCGAGGGACTCAAAAAAACATCCTATCTTCCAGCTCACATCATCCTTAAAGCTTGAAAAATGTCTACAAACACTCGTCCGGCACAATCTTCCATGTCAATCTTCAAGCTGCTGTCGAAGGAGAAACAAGTGGATTTATTGGAATACTTCCGCAACCAAGTGGCCCACATGTTTACGGGGGCCCCATTCGACCGTGCCCTTGTGATAGCGATTCTCTCGGAAGGCATTGACAATACCATCAACATAGGCAGCAGTCCATACTCACTCAGAGTGACCGCCACATCGGACTATTGCAAAACAACAATACAGGATGAGGGTGTATCAAGTTTGCTTCAATCTAAATGTGGCTGATACTCAAACTGCTGCAAGGGGTGTCTTTTGTGCAGTACATCTCCCCTTCGAACCTCCATTTTACCAGTTTCACCATCATAGGACTTGCCTTGAGTGTAACACGAGGAACAACCATCGTAGGATCGTACAACATGGCCAAGGAAATGATCATGTACAGTACCAACACTGGGGACTATGTGACGCCTATCACGATCTCAAAGAACTACCTGTCGACCAGGAGATTCAGTGACGAGGATGTCGAGAGTATAAAGAAATGCATCGACACGCATATCCTGGACAAGGCCCTGGAACATTGGGAGGGGTCATCATTATTTCTGCAAAAATTAGAGCTGATGCTTGGCGGCGTTGAGTAACTAGAGCAAAAACTGTTGAGATACTATGACTCATCCGGAGTCACTACGACTCATCGAGTGCTCAGTCACTCTAATTCATTCATTGACTCAGTATGTATTCACTATGATTCACCTATGATTCACCTTGACTTACTATGACTTACCATGACTCACATATGTACTCATCATGACTCAGTTAGAATACCTCTCAGTAGTATATAAGGAGTAGGATACCAATGCAATAGAACCAAGAAGGAATTGGATCCTCTCACCTGCTTGTGAACTGTCCTCAGAGCTCAATAGCTCAATAGGTTATGGGCCCCAAGCCCACACACTAGATCTCGAACGCCAACTACTGCTTTAGTCTTACATCGTATCACCTAGCTGGAGCGCTGCTCGCTACTGTGCTGATCTGTAACTGCGTCTTGACTGGTCTCTGCTTTCACATTTGCACTCGTATATCTGCACCACTACTCCGCCGCCGCCGTACTCATGGCTGATACCGCCGCCGCGTCAATCTATAAGATCGAGCCCTTGCGAGGAGCTGAGAACTATTCTGTTTGGAAGGTGCGCATGCAACATATACTTACTGACCTTGGATATGATGACCATATCAAGGACTCGGCTGCTGTGCCAGCCGACCCCGCGCTTGTAGCCGCCTGGAATACCAAGGACCGGAAGGCCCTCTCTACCATCGTTCTTCGAGTTTCCGACAACGTACTGGTGTACGTAGCCAACGCCACTCATGCCAAGATAGCCTGGGCATCACTGTCCAGCATGTATGAGGCTAAAGGCGCCATTGGCATCACTCTGACCCGCCGGAAGTTTCACCGTGCCATCTGTGCCGAGGATGCCGACATCGAGGAGCACATACGGATTATGCGCTCTATGCAAGTCGAGCTCTCTTGCCTAGGTCATACCGTACAGGACGAAGAATTTGCGTACACGTTGCTTGAATCGCTGCCTGAGTCATGGGACACCTTTGTGTCTGCAATTGGTGAAGACATCGCCAAAGACTCAGCTAAGCTGATTGCACGTATTCTTTCAGAAGACTCGCGCCGTAAATCCCGGAATACCACCGCTACTGCCGATGTAGCAACCGCTCTTGCCGTTACCTCCAGCACCAAATGTTTTGAGTGTGGAGGAGCAGGCCACTTTGCTAGTGACCACCGCAATGGAAGCATCAAGCCGCGTAACGACCAACAGAGACAAGACTCGACGCGCACATTTAATTCCGGCACCTCTAGCTCGAGAGGTCAACGACACCGCTTTACCCCTAGGAAAGGGAAACCACGAGCCCATATTGCGATTGGCGAGGTCAACGAGTTGGAGGATGTAGGATTCCTCACTCGGAACCCCAATCTGACATCTAGCCTTTCTCAGAATGACTGGCTACTTGACTCGGCATGTAGCACATTGATAGTCCGCAACAGGGCGGCCTTTACTGATTATACTGCTACACCCGGTCAAACTATTCAAGGATTAGGTGAAGCACCTATTCCCGGACGAGGCAATGTTCCGTTATCTTTTGCATTAGGTCAGAAGTCTAAGACATGCATCATGAGGAACGTTCTCCACTGCCCCACAGCACCATGCAACCTCGTCTCCGTCTCTCGCCTCACAGACGCCGGCTATAAGGCCATCTTCAAGAACAACATTGTCGAGATCCGATCCAAGACTGGAAGTCTACTTGCTATCGGCGACAAGATTACTCGCGTCTATAAACTCCGACTTGTAACAGAGCATGCACTGTTAGCACGCTCCTGGGATGACTGGCACCGTGCCTTGGGACATCTCCACCACGGTGCAGTCAAGAAGCTCAAGACTAAGAATATGGTCTTAGGTATGGACGTTGACACCAGCAAGCCTCCTCATCAATGCACTGCTTGCATTCAAGGCAAGGCACATGTCCAACCATACCCCAAAGGCTCTGATCGTGAATACAAGGACATTGGCGACATGACTTACTCTGATTTATGGGGCAAAGCTAGCCGACGCGGAATTGGAGGTGAATGGTACTTCATCTCATTCACAGATGCAAAATCTGCACGCAGTCGTGTCAAATTTCTAAAGGACAAGACCGGATCATCAGTGTTAAAGGCAATACAGAATTATTGCGCTTTCATGAAAACACAAACCGGCCGTAAACCCCGTTGTTTCCGCTTTGACAATGGGAAGGAGTACGTCAACCAGGAAGTACTTGACTGGTTAGAGAGTCAAGGAATAGAATATGAGCTCACAGCTCCGTACTCATCTGCTCAGAATGGAGTTTCTGAGCGCCTCAATCGAACCACCGTGGAACGCGCCCGCGCAATGCTCATAGACTCAAACCTACCCTGGTCACTTTGGCCTGAAGCCGTTAATTACGCCTTCTACCTGAAGAACATGTCACCGACGAATGCTCTTTCAGATGACATCACCCCTCACGAAGCATTTTGGCATCATAAACCTGACATCTCCAACATCAGACAATTTGGAGCAACAATCTGGGTCTTACAACAAAGTACAAAGGTACATAAACTCATGCCCAAAGCCAAACCCTATCGCTTCGTAGGACTATCCGAGCATGCACGCGCTTTTCGATATTATAATCCAAACACTCGAGGTGTTCAGCATTCACGGAATGTGACTTTCCAAGAGCCGACAGATGACTATCCTGTCCCGACTCCACTCCTGCCTCTGGCTGAGGGGGAGAAAGCACCACAGCATCAACAGCCAGATGCTACCGCTCCATCGTTCAAAATACAGCCTGACACAGCATCTCATGATTTGAGCTCTGCCACACCCAATTCTGATGATGACTCTGATATGTCATCTCTTACATCATTGTCGTCACGCTCACCATCTCCGGTATTACGTCCTCCCAGACCTCCAAGGCCTCCAAAGCCTCTTGCACCACGGGACATCAACAGCAATATCTCCGAGGCTAACATTATTGATGGACCTCGTCGTAGAACGCAACATACAGCACTGTTCTCACTGCATAAAACATACAATATTTACGCCAAAAATATGATTAAAAAATGTAAAATTTATTTAGCATTTTTTCACTTGCAAAATAATAAGAATATCATAAAAGGAGATGAAAATATACTAAATATACTTGAATATACTAAAGTATAGCATATATTCAGCATAATTTTACTCAATTTTATGATATTTTCATCAATTTTGAAGTGAAAAAATGCTAAAAAAATTTTACATTTTTTTAGCATATTTTCGGCGTAAATATCTTATGTTTCATGCAGTGTCTTTCGTGACTTTGCCTTTGCTTCTATTGACGCCACTTCTTTGGATGATGATCCCAAGTCAGTTGACGATGCACGCACCCGCTCCGATTGGCCACAATGGCAGGAAGCCATGCAGAAGGAGCTAGACCAACATGAAAGAATGAGGACCTGGACACTCACGGAATTACCCACTGGTCGCAAGCCCGTTGCTTGTAAATGGGTATATCGACTCAAACGCAATGAAACTGGACAAATTGTCAAGTATAAGGCACGCCTAGTTGCCAAGGGATATTCTCAGATCCCTGGTATTGACTTTATGGAGACCTATGCTCCAACTATCCGTCTTGAGACCTTTCGCTTTCTCATTGCATTGGCAGCTCGTCACAACCTCAAGATCCACGGTATGGATGTTGTCGCCGCCTATCTCAATGGTAAACTCAATGAGGATGTTTACATGGATCAACCACCCGGCTTCAGTGACGGTACTGGCCGTGTCGGACATCTCCGACTTTCACTCTATGGCTTACGTCAATCAGGCCATAACTGGAACAAGACACTGGATGCTGCATTCAAGAAACTCGGCTTTGCACGTCTCCTTGCAGATCAATGTGTCTATATCCGCCGCCAATCACCCACATCATTACCTGTGATTGTTGCTGTTCATGTTGATGACATGACCCTCCTTGCTCATACCATCACTGAGCTTACACAACTTAAGGGGGAGCTTGCTTCACAATTCACTGTCACTGATTTAGGTGAACTTTCACATATTCTAGGAATGGAGATCAAGCACGATGCTGATCACTCCATCTGGCTATCACAAACTATTTATGCACAACGTGTGCTCGATTCTGTAGGCATGCAGAACTCCAAGCCTGTCGCTACACCTCTGGATTCAAATGTCAAGCTAGCACCACTTGAAGATGGTGACTCACGTATCGGAAATGACTCACTCCGCCAAGGTTATCTTTCTGGTCTTGGCAAACTCATGTACCTGGCCGTTGGTACCCGTCCGGACCTTGCTTATGCTGTGCAACACTTGTCACAGTTCTCACAACGACCTGGTAATGAACACATGTCCGCTCTGAAGCGTGTCTTCCGTTACTTACAGGGCACACTCAAATTTGGACTTCACTTCTGTCCAACCGGTGACCTTGCAACCTACTCGGATGCAGACTGGGGCAACAGCACTATTGACCGCCGTTCTATTTCCGGTTACATCTCACTCTATGCTAGCTCACCCATCATGTGGAGCTCCCGGAAACAGCCAACAGTTGCGCTATCCACCATGGAAGCTGAATTCATGGCCCTTGCACGCACAACCTGTGAAGTTCTTTGGCTTCGCCACCTTAGCCAAGAGCTTGGTATTCAGAACCACGCGCCCACCCGGATACAAGTTGATAATCAATCCGCTATCTGTTTTGCTGAGAATGCTAACTTCCATGCACGATCAAAGCACATAGATATCCGGTATCACTTTGTTCGAGAACGAGTTGCCTCCCACGAGGTAGAACTCAGCCACTGCGCCTCTGAGGACAACCTGGCAGACATCCTAACCAAGGCTTTGCCTCGACAGCAGTTTGAGGCTCTTCGCTCACGGTTACTCTCGCACCCTTGAGTCGAGGGGGAGTGTTGAGATACTATGACTCATCCGGAGTCACTACGACTCATCGAGTGCTCAGTCACTCTAATTCATTCATTGACTCAGTATGTATTCACTATGATTCACCTATGATTCACCTTGACTTACTATGACTTACCATGACTCACATATGTACTCATCATGACTCAGTTAGAATACCTCTCAGTAGTATATAAGGAGTAGGATACCAATGCAATAGAACCAAGAAGGAATTGGATCCTCTCACCTGCTTGTGAACTGTCCTCAGAGCTCAATAGCTCAATAAAAACAGGACCTACCCGTAATGTAGCTGTAGTCATGGTTCTACTGTCTTCCAGAATCAAAACAAGTCTCATCTTGTGTATTGAAAGATAACACCCTTCGCTACGCTTACAATCTAGGACGTGAACTTCCTGGTACAGAATGTCACAATCCATAAATAAACCCACCCTTCACGGCCGCGGAGTCCCTAGTGAACTATTGCGTTGCGATCAAACGGTGAAAGATTAACCGCAAGGCGGACATGTTTACCTCACAAAACCAATACACAACTCATATATCCAACGATGCGAATAAGAATTAGCTAAAGCAGAATCATTTCGGGTATCAGTAGGTCGTTACAAGACTATGTACATACTTCTCTATCACACTCACCGCCCCGCCTCGCGATCGATATCAGCGAGCCAATTCCTCGTCGTATGTACACATGCCTCCCCTTCACTTTCCTTCAACGCCTTGGCGACCTTCTGGATCTCGGCGTAGGGCATCACACCACTGTGGCCGAAGTCGACAATTACAGCAGATCGCGGCTGTGGGGTTTCACTGGCACTGTCGGTGATGATGATGTTCTTGGGCGAGACGTCCATGTGGAAGACGCCGCATGAGTTGACGGAGTCGTAACTCCGGTGTATGGCGGGGATCTGGTGGTGAATCAGGTGAGAGGAACGAAACGTGTAAGATGGAGTTTACAAGTGCTTTGAATTGCGCAATGAGACGCGTTTTCTCCGCGTCATCCCCACCGCGATAGTCGTAAGTCCAATCCGCCAGAGTCTTCCCCTTAACATACTCTAAGAAGAGCACACGAGTTTCCTCTCCATTCGGCATGAGAATCTGGTATAGGCCACTCAACGCCCAACGTTGAGATGCAAGTTGAACCTACATACCTTCACGTCGCCAAAATAGTACGGCACCGCGGACCCCTGCACGACCTGGAGTCTAGTTCCGTATATGAGGTCCTCCGTATTCGCTATCTGCTTCGCAAACGCCAAGTGTCGATACGGTTGGTCTTCGTCGACGTCGGGCAGGGGAAGAATCGACGGCTGCAAGATCTTCAGCACGACTTCTTCATATTCGCCAGGTTCATTCCCCGTCCCGCTTCCGTCTTCTTCCCTCTCCACCCTGGCCACCCACACCTGCGACCACTGCCACAGATCGTGTACTGAGAAGTCCATAGGCTGTAACGCGCGTAGGAGGACGAAGCGGAACTTCCCGCCAAGCTTGGCGAAGTTTGGTAGGACACGCGATCGGACGCGGGGTGAGAGGAGAAGATGGGGAGGGTCCCGGTGGGGTTTGAGCGACGCGGTGAACGTCCATCCGGCGCGGAGCGGGTGCGCGCGGGCCTTGGCGCGGAATGTCATGAGATCCTGGACGTATTGGACCACGGCGCTGCGGTCGTGGATGTCCACCTCGGGCGTGAAGCACGGTATGCAGTCGATGTACGCTTCGGGGATGTGCGATGGTGTGCGCGACATTGCGTGTTCATGGATGTGTGTGAAGAGTTTGGTGTGCCACTGCCAGCGAGCAGATTTAAATATATGACTGTCATGTGTTGTGGACATGATACGCTGACCTGGCACTAGTTGAGTCGAGACCGCTCTATGTTGGGTGCCCTACTCGGACCATGAATAGGGTACAAGATAAATGGCCGCCAGTCAAGAAGACCGACTGAATCCGCCAATATCAATTTCGACGGCGACTCGGCCGACTGGCGCGATTGCGGGGGTGGGGGTGGGGGTGGGCACAGAAGTCCTTGATGCGGTTCAGTGTTTATCCATCGTCTAGACGGGCACGAGATTCGAGTCAGAGCAACGCAGTCGAGAAGCGATGGCCAGGCAGTCACCCTAGAAAGTCCTGGATTTCGCAGCGTCGGTGCATATCCGTGTCGGTTACTAAGACGTCATCAATGAGATGCCTACGCGCAGAGTAATGAGCATGAGACTTTTCCATTGAGTACCAGTAGACCAGCCAACCTTTCAGGAGTGCCCCTCCTCCCCCACAAAATCTCTCTGTCCCAGGCTCGCAGGACAGTGCTGGTACAAAATGGTCGTGTCGGAATCCTGTTTTGGGGTAATTGTACAGCCATGTTTTCTTGTGGGAGTGAAAGATTCGTCAGGACGGGGAGGGCGGTGCTCGGCCATCCGGTGCTCGGAAGGGAAAGCGAACTAGTGACAAGGGCTGAAGAAATGAGGGTGGCCAACAAGTATCAACACCGCGATATATCGCGCTCACGTGCTCAACTGTGGCAGTGTCTCGACTCTTTAGCCCACATCGAAAAGGACTAGATTTTCGTCATAAGCCCCAGCTTAACGGCCAGGGGGACAAGGGAGAAATTGTTACCAAGGGAGAGCTGATCTGAGATCAAGGAAGTCAACTGGGACTCCTCAAAGCCTCGACCCTCAAGTGTGCTGGGCCAATCAAAGGTCGTTTCGTCTGACTGGCGGTAGACTGAAAATACGAAGCATTTCATTGCAGATCGTGCGCCACAATGCTCAACACCTGACCTATCTTCGACCGGTGGCGCCCGCCTAACAGCGCTTCCTTGGAAGACATAGTCGGACACCTTTATTTACTGTATCGTAGAACTCCAAGTCTGAGCACTGCTTCCACGCCTCATGCAGTGCTTAGTTCAAGGAAGCTTACAACTACAGAGGTCTGCCGTAATAGGCGGCCGTTTTCTACGTCTCTCGTTGTGTGGCGCGGTCCGCGTTCCGTGGACTTGACCATCGTTATTTCCAAGCCGCGCTCCACCTATCCCACCCATTCGAAGAAGTTCTCCACCATCACAACGCCGAGAGCACATCGCTTATAAGACGCTGACACGTACATGGGCGATCACGACACCGAGTCGCGATCATTGCCCGCTGCGGCGATCATGATAGGCGAGCGATTTTCCCGACAATTACGCCACCGCAGGTGATTGATAGCCAATTGCGCTGGTGTAGAGATGTCCAGACGTATGAATCTAGTCATCAATAACCGTAACTGGTCTCTCGTCCATCGTTGAGGGCTGCTGTTACGACTGACACGAGGGAACGCCAGGTGGGATACCGTAACAACAGTTTTACAGCCTCCATGGCGCCTTTTGACAGAAACTTCTTCTTCAGCGAGATTGCATGGATGCACCTAGAGGCCGCCTCGTGCGGGCTTTATTCTTGACTATGATCCAGGTGATCTCGCCGCGTCGGGGTATTCAGGCATCCCTCCATTTTACATCAGTTGGCCAGAAATGACTCCAATGAATTCGGAGGCCTACACCTCAAGGGTGTAGATAGTCCCGGGACCGGGCGTTCCGTGTTCGAGACCAGAGTCGATAGTCATCACGGTGAGAAATGGAGCATTCAGCGGTCAGGTACAGGGACAAATGATCCGCTGGTGGGCGACGGGAAGCAGCAATTATACTTCGAGGTAACCCAGCAAAGGAGGTCAGCGGTGGCGTCAACTTTCATGATGCCAATTGGTTCAAATGAGCTCGCGCTTGGCGTGAGCGATGAGAAAGCATTAAGCAAAGGCCAGGCCTCATCACAAATGAGTGAGAGGATCTGATCGCCGGGTACTAACCACAAAACAGGGTAAGTGAACACGACTTCCGCGGAAGTCCGCTCTCTATTCAACGCCGCTACAACCCACGACGTATTCGCGGAGAAAATTATGGTCAAGTGATAGACTACCTGGAGAGTATGAGCATTGAATCACTCTGGAGCCGTCAGCCACAAACGTAAACGACACACCTGTCCAATAGTTTACATAGACTGACCAAAAGTGGTCTCGGTGTTCTGAGTTTGAGTTTGTGTTCGCGATTTCTCCGCCTGCTCCCTCTCAAATTCGGCCTGCAGCTGCTTCAAATTCGTCTCCCTGAAAGCCTACCCATAGTAAGGATTGTGAAAGCGCGTAAAGCGGGGCACCAAGTACATACTTGAGTAAAATAGTAGCCGCATAGGCCTGACGCGACTAAGATTTGGGTAAATTCATACTTTCTGCAGAAAGTGATCGGAAAGGCACTCACTGACAGTTGTCGCGATGATCCTGGTCCTACCGAACCCCATGAACTTCGCACCTATCATACCCGATGTAAGCCCGGCGGTCAGGCCCGCGAAGACGCCTTCCTTGAGGCTTTCCTGAGGGCGCAGAATCGGTGTAAAATCGTCGTCCGCTTTCGAAATGAAAGAAATTCACCGTCTCCGCGCGCTCCACAGCCTCCGGTGGCGGCAAACTGGTCGTGCTCATGGTGGTCCACTAAAAACAATCCGTCCCACGTGACAGCAACTTGTTTGGAAAACACGTTCATGTCCAATGGACGGCACCGCCACCGAGCCCAACGTTAGCCTTCCTCCGTCATCTTCAGCTCGATTCGGATCTAGATCCCGCCTCCGAGCCATCTTCTCCTGCGACCGCTCGGGCAAGCACGCAATGTCCTACTTTCTCCCGCACCTGCCGTCCGGCTGGCACGTCGACGAAGCGATTAAGTCGGAAGAAGACCGCGTCGTCGTCATCCGTTTCGGACATGACTGGGACAGCCAATGCATGACAATGGACGAGACACTTTATGGTGTCGCAGAGAAAGTACAGAACTATGCCGTTATCTACTTGTGTGATATCACATATGTCCCCGACTTTAACAAGGTCAGTGCATATTCGTATCCGCTGGTCGCGCAATGTTGAAGTAATGCCGACCAGATGTACGAGCTCTATGATCCGTGCACGGTCATGTTCTTCTATCGGTGAGTAATGGCCAGACCAGCGCTGCAAGCCTCGGAGCTCACTGTCCGTTTCTCGTACCAGAAATAAGCACATCATGATCGATCTGGGGACTGGAAACAACAACAAAATGTAAGCTTGTACTTAGTGTACCCCACATGCTCTCCCCGCCTTTCCCCGCACTGACCGAATGGCCGTAGAAACTGGGCAATGGACAATAAGCAAGAGGTAAGCCGGATCCCAAGATGATGTGCTTTGCTAAATCCGCTGTACGTTTGTAGATGATTGATATTCTGGAGACCGTCTATCGGGGAGCGTCCAAAGGTCGTGGTCTTGTTGTATCACCCAAAGGTGCAGTCGTCTCTGACCAGCAGTTCGAATTCGACGTGCTCATCATGATTCAGATTATTCGACGCGTTATAGGTATTGAGACCGTTACGCTTCGACGTGACCTTGCACTGGGCCCGCTCCCAATGCCGGATGTATCCATTACATTTCCATGTAGGTTTCCTTCGACCAATACATTGCGGCTAGCTGTGTTTTGGTCCTGATCTAACCACAACTCGGCGTCGTCTCTTTGCCCGCGGTGAGATACCCACCGGGGTCCATGATTGCTTGGATCCGGACCGCCTGATCAGAAGGATAGCACCGGCTACGCCTAAGCGACGATGACACAAAAGCATTCAACTCACCCCGATCCCCGTCTTCTATAAAAGTCAGTGAGTTCATTGCCTTGTACCCCACTGCTACGATAGTCACGAACTAACTTACAGAACGTATAGAGCTCATAATGGCGCTCTTTCATATGTAAGTGTCTTTCCTATCGTTCTTCACAACCCCCTCGAGCACCACCCATACCTCACCCGTCCCTTCATCTCGATATTATCACTTCTGCAACGATCTCATGCTCTCTTAGTCAAGGCGTCCCCATTGGCATCATGGCCATCATGCTTGCCACTGTCGCTTCGATGGGTGGCTTCATCTTCGGTTACGACACTGGCCAAATCTCTGATATCCTTCTCATGAGCGATTTCAAGACGCGCTTCGCTCAATGCGCCGAGGACGGTGTCGCGTCGTCGTGTCATTGGAGCAATGTGAGGAGTGGTCTCGTGGTGTCATTCTTGAGTATCGGAACCTTGATTGGCGCTTTGTGCGGTGCACCGTAAGTCTAGCGCGTCGCATAGGTCATCAAGACCTGACTCTCATGGGTTCCAGCACTGCGGACTACCTTGGTAGACGATATGCCATGGTCGTGGAGTGCGGCATCTTCGTGGTTGGCGTCATCATCCAGTTGGCGAGTACCCACAAGTGGTATCAGTTTGCAATCGGGCGTCTCATCAGTGGATTGGGTGTTGGTGCTCTTAGTGCTGCTGTACCTATGGTAAGTCGCCACCGGATATAGTTTTACTTTCAATCCTGACGGTATTCATTCCAGTATCAAGCCGAGACAGCACCTAAGCAGATACGCGGTACACTCACCGCGACCTACCAGTTGTTCATTACCTTTGGTATCCTCGTCGCCTGTCCGTCACATGTTTCACCTTTTGCAGATAGCATTCTTCTGAACGTACATTTCAGATTGTATCTCAATTGCCACTCGCTCCATTGATGGAGCAGGCTCGTGGCGCACTGTCGTCGGTATCGGCATCGCATGGCCAGTCGTTCTAGCCGTCGGTATTCTCATGATGCCTGAATCCCCTCGATGGCTCGCCAAGCATGACCGTTACGAAGAAGCTCGTCATAGCATTGCTGTCACTCACGGCATTGGTCTCGACATGGAAGGGAGGGATGGCCTCGTCGATAGGGAACTTGAAGAGATTCGGATCAACGTCGAGTACGAGAAAACCTTCACCGGAGGCTGGGTCGACTGCTTCAAGCCCAAGAACATGATTCTCTACAGGACCTGTCTGGGTGTGTTCCTTCATCACTTCTGCGGAGTGATATATTCTGATGCTTCAACTCTGCAACCAGGTATGGCGCTCCAGATGTTCCAACAACTGACGGGCGCCAATTACTTTTTCTATTATGGCGCAACCATCTTCACTTCGGTCGGCATTAGCGACTCGTATGTTACCCAGATCATTTTGGGAGCTGTCAACTTCGTGTGCACCTTCATGGGCATGTACGTCATGGAAAGGGTACACTCACCGCCGCTTATCCTTTCATGCTCGCTGAATCATCTCAAAGTTCGGTCGTCGCCGCCCACTCATCTGCGGTGGCATCTGGCAAGCCGCATGGCTCTTCGTCTTTGGTATCGCTGGCACTGCAAAGGACCCCACTAACAACAAGGGCATAGGTCAACGTACGCTCACCACACTCAGATGTTCCTCCTTGGACTGATCACTCATGCAGTCATGATCGTATCTGCTTGCATGTTCATCTGGGGTTACGCTATGACCTGGGCTCCCGGGGTATGGATTCTCATCGGAGAGACCTTCCCCACGCGTACGCGTGCTAAGCAAGGCGCCATCGCGACGGCCTCGAACTGGCTCTGGAACTTCTTGTTGGCGTTCTTCACACCCTTCATTGTCAGCTCTATCCATTACCGTTACGGGTTCATCTTTGCTTGTACGTGTTCCCACTGCTAACGAGCCTCTGACGCTGATCACCTCTTAGCGTGCAACTTGCTCGGAA
This sequence comes from Strobilurus luchuensis, assembly GCA_019915105.1. Classification (NCBI taxonomy): domain Eukaryota; kingdom Fungi; phylum Basidiomycota; class Agaricomycetes; order Agaricales; family Physalacriaceae; genus Strobilurus; species Strobilurus luchuensis. The sequence goes on along the minus strand of JAHLMJ010000025.1, from coordinate 75,712 downwards.
GTGCCATCGTCTACCTTTTCCTCTACGAATCGTCTGACCTTACTCTGGAGGCCGTTGATATGGTACGTACCTCCTCCCCTCATTTACGCATGTGTTCTGATGTTTGAGCAGATGTACAACGATCCCGATTGTTACCCATGGACCTCACGTAGTTGGGCGCCACCAGGCTACACCAGCCGATTCGACCTCGTTGCTCAGAGCAAAGCTACCGAAAACGGTAAGCGTCCGGCACACAATACCCGAGAGAAACCCGAGGATAGAGCAGAGAGCTCTTCGCGAGGGTCGCAAACCATCGAAAGTTGATTGATGCAAGTTGTTGTATTTTGCGTTCACGATGGTGCTGGTGATAGTTCGCGTTCAGTTATGGCAATGAATTCACGATATATGTTATGCAATCGCGGTTTATGATTCTTACTTCAAAAGATGAATTCGTTTTCGTTCCCGAACATCTCTTCGAGTTTCGATTTGCAACTATCGTAGCATTGCGGCGTAAACCACCATTTCATTCTGTCTGGACATTTCGGTGGCATAGTCAATGGTCACTACCGAATTGGGGCTGATGTCAACTGCGCTGAGCTTCTACATGTTGTGGTGAGGTGTGTTTTTTGTGGTGCATACCGGGAATGTTTTGGACAAACTGGCGAGCACTGGCCATCATGCTCTGACTAGCACGATCGAATGTTCTTGTGTAAGATGCTCTGGAACGCCTTCAGGCTTAACGGTTTCCGCGACCACGGCTCACGACAATATAAGGTTGTAGAACTAATTCAGAACAGGGTGCGACACCGAATCTACTGAATACATATGTGTCCCAGTGTTTCAGAACATGAAATAGGCGTCCTTGCTATCTACACACATCTAGGCGAGCCGTCACTTGCTCTGCATGTCCCCTGACGTATCTGAGGACGTGAGTCAGTCCGAGCAGACGCAAAGAATAACCTTGAACCACACATACCGAATAGGCGTCTGCTCAAAAGCTGGCATAGCGCTCGCAACAACATCCGGAATCTCTGAGTCGTGTAGCAACCGCGACGTTTCCATGAACCTTGCTTCCCTCAGGGGAACGTCCCGAGCCCCGTCTGTTGTGGTCCCCAATAGATGAAAAGCGAGCAGGAAAAGAGTCACCCCGCAGGCCACAGTGGCAGCTGCCTTCCACTGCACAATCCCGAGTCTCGCACGTGTGTTCGCCCTGTCATACACAGCGCTCGTCAGAGTTGTAGCGCTATAGTTTGCCGGCCGGCTGGCGCATTGGGGATAGGGCCAACCGTAACGGAATGGCGAGTCACACTGTTGCCAGTTGTTCCACAGATAACTGGCCGTCATGTTTGCGAGCGTGTTCTCCACGACGTCCAACTGATTGCTCGACGAGAGTAATCTGAAGAGGACGCTGGACATCAGATCGCGATCCTGAATATATACACCGGTGTCATCCTGATAGCAGCCGGCAGGTACGAACATCTCGAGGAACTCCCTGGCAAGGACGATGCTGCCAGATTCAGGCGAGAAGTCGTCCCAATCGTGAGGCTCAGACGGCTGAGTGCGATCGTAGCTCTCGTTCGACAGTAGGCCGGACTGCGTTATTGCAATATCTGAGTTCTCAGTGCGAAGAGAGCATCCGACGGCCTGAAAATGCCATGTCGAAGCCGACTCTACACATTCGGGGTGCTCTAGGAACTGACTGACGCACTCTGCTGATAGATTGTCGCCAGAGCACAGATCGGTGTCGCAAGCCGCCCCTTGTTTTGGGACAAAGTAGGTGACATTGGTCGACGCGACGGTGCCGGACTTATCATGTAGGAGCCGTTCCGTGTCGTTCGATGCGGTCACTAGCATGACCTGATTGGAGACACCGTCCAGAATCATATCGCCACCCCAGTAGTCCCAAGAGGGGTCCCAAGTTTGCAGCAACATCTGGTAGTTGCCCAAAAACACGTATTGACTGAGGTATATATCGGAAAGGTTGGTAGGTCGCGTGGTCGTCTGAGCGTAAACTGGTCGTGCAGATCCATATATCGTGGCAGTAATGTTGGGGTTGTAACTACCGTTCCAACGAACGTAGTATCCATCTGATTGGACGGACACGACATCGTACCCAAAGTCCAGTCCGAATGACGTGCCCGTTGGCTTGATATTGGAGCAGTGCACGATCATCTTCGTCGCATTGACATGTGCTGCGAGTGTTCGGTTAGTGCTTGCACAAAAGATCTGGAAATATGCGCTGATCTCACCCACGTCAAAGAGTAAAGACGAGTCGGGAACGTCATGAAGAGTGCTAGGGACAGTCAGCATGAGCTCAAACATTCAGACTACGCAACTTACTTTCCCATGACCCCTGGATGTGTGGTATCATTGCCTGTTGTTTCGTCAAGGTGAAGAACGTGGTTGGCGGTCTATTATATGATGACGTGGGTGTTACAGTCGCTGAAGAGAGTGCGTACGTTCCAGAGGTCGGTGATCTGATAGTTCGGCGAATTCATGTTCGTATCATCTGAACAATTCCAATACAAATGTTCCACGTGCTGGAAGTTCGAAGACACGAAGGGTACGGTGTGACTATGAGCAGGCCCGGTGAATTGCGTAGTAGAGTTGTATACATCAACGCCTGTCCATATTTCAGTCAAGAAGAATGAGGCAGAAAACGTGACAGTTACGCACTCAAAACACTGGAACTCGTCAATTTCAATAACTCTCCCGCGAGAAAATACAGAGGGACGCCAATTAGGACGCTCCGCGAGACTTGTCGATACCGATGGATATGAAAAATCCCGTTCGCGATGGCAGGCCCCATTCCGCCGTACCATGCTTGAAGGCGGAAGTCCAGGTCAAGAATGGAACGAGCTCAATTCGGAAAGATGTGAGTCTCACTATAAGAACAATGTCAGTCGCCACGTACGATGTCTGATCGCCTCGTCAATTGCTACCGCGCCGGAGAGCAGGTAGAGAAGGGACATGGAACCCGTGGAGAATATTTGTACAACAATGGAAATGTAGCTCGACACATGACCGACCTGCGTATACGTCAAGCGCTTCTAACAGCGGGGACAGACACAGGCGCTTACACTGTTGATGTTGACAGGCACTTTGTGCTCCCAGCGTCCGAAAGAAACGACAAGCGTGAGTATGCTGATAAGAAGAAGAATTCCGTGCAGCAAGTGTACCAGCAGCAGCCGACGCGAGGGCCTTCGTCTTGGCCTCGAGAATTCAGCCGAATCCTGCCATCCCTCTAGCAGCTTTCCCTCCTCAAATTGCCTTCTGCAACCCCAGTCAACCGAAAGAACTGTTTGCAGGACAAAGTCACTTACGTCGGTGTGTAGTCTAGAGACTCCAGCTCTACGCTGGAACGAATCGACTTCCGACCGGACATGTTGGTAGGAACCAAGGTCCTTTGGGGTAAGTAATCCATGAATGGGAGACGAAACCTTTACGAAACATGTACTGGCGCTGATTAATCCACGCAATGCAAATATGATAGCAATCTAGGCAGACGATACACATCTCCTGAATGACCAGTGGAGAAAAAACTCCCTCGTCTCCTGGGTGCTATCGAGATACTCGAAAGGCAGCATCAGCATCAGCAGGCCACCACGGGGACAAGATGGACATGCGACTTCGTAGGACACACTTCAGGATTTGTTGCCCGAGAGTGCCAGGGACTTTGGGAAAAATGATGGCGCTAATCATCCGAATGTTGTACCTGGCAACATCGCAAGTAAGTGTGTTCTATTGTGAGCCAAGAAAAAGAAAGGAAAATTGATTCGCAGGCGATTGGAGGCTACACATCTTGGAACGACAGACGAATGGTGGCAGTTGGTGAGGCTAGCCTAATTTATCCTCAGGCGACACAACTCAACGAGAATTTGGCGTCAGGGCGCTCATGCTGGAGGAGTACGCGATCAGTCAGTGATAAAACGGAGGAAAAGTCAGGCTCGACCACGGCTCGACATCCGATCTCATCCGCTTTTGGACACGTGACGTAGCGCTTAATCAGAAACACTTACTTTCTCATGACTGCGCAACCCTCCGTCTGTCGCCGAGCGCTATGAAGGTCGTCAGCTGTATTAGTGAGCTCATATACGCGCACCGCGCATGATTCTTTGGCGCAGCGCATTGCGCGTAATTGAAGCAATGGTCACCCTGACGGAAGTGGCTCATTGCTGCTCTTTCATGTTGTTCCAATCACAGGCGAGAAACTTACTGAACGAGGTCCTAGCTCAATGGCACCTTTGTTGGCCATTTATAGGCTCCTGCCGATTGTTTCACCCAGGGACAGACTCAAGTTGGCCAATGTGATCTCGATGGCATTCACTGTATGTCCCGCACGCTTGTAACTCTATGTCACTGACTGACTTCGTCCCTGGCCATGAGTGCCACTTTTTGGGAGCGGGGCAAAGTATCCCTGGTCTCGGAGGACTATAGCATACGGTGTGGGCTCAAGGAAGTCCCGGGAGGCTGGCGCAGTTCATATTCCGACTCGCTGCAAGTGACGTGAAGGTGGCCTCTGTCACCGCCAGCTCAGAAACGCCGTTTTGCTTGGGTTCCTCGGGGGCAAAAACGAGGAAACACAAAGTGCGACGGTTTGGACAGCAGCAGTCTGTATTCCTGCTCTTCTGGTCGATGAACCTAATCAAATGCCCTTTCGGCAACATGTCATCAATGGACTGCTGCAAGCACGCCACTCTGCCTCTCATTGCGCGCCTCAATCCGCAGAATATAAGGTTGGTGTCCTCACGAATAGTCTTACGGCCCTGAGAGATACTTACCCTGCAAGATAAACAGACGTTTCGATCTCAGCTTATGACGCACAATCGATCGATCGATCAGCGCGCGCCGAAACTACGCCGAACGCCTCTTGCCTTGAACCATCAACTGCAATTCGTCCAGTGCTCGGACGGAACTTCGATGTCAGAATTCGCGACATGTACGAAATCCTATTCTTGCCTTACCGCTCTCATATCATCCTTGCTTTCACTAGATCCAGAGGTGGTATGTCGTGAGGTAAATGTGCACGACACGCTATTCCTCCGTCACTCCGTGCTTTGGCCAAACGAGCCACTCTCGCAAGTGCAGCTGCCGGAGGACGACCTGGGGTTCCATTTCGGCGCTTTTGTCCATGACAGAGCTTCCCCGGTGGCTGTTATTTCACTGTTTCGCGAAACAATACCGGGATTGGATCCGGGTACCATCGATAGCGGGACTCGGGCTGCGCGGTTCAGGAAGTTTGCATGTGAGCCTGAGTGGCAAGGACGCGGGGTGGGCACGCAATTGTTGAAGGAGTCGTGGAAGTTTGCGAAGGAACAATTAGGCGTCCACAGTATCTGGTGCGATGCGAGGAAAACCGCGTCGGAATGGTACGAGAGGCGCGGAATGGTACGGTTTGGGGACTCCTTTTACAAAGGGCCCGTGGAGTACACGCGTATGAAGGCGGATTTGGATGCATGGAGCCTTTAGAGGGTCTTGTCAGCGCCAATTATCAGAACATCTACGATAACGGGGTGAGACATTCCTTTATCTGCTCATCATCGGAGTCGCGAACGATTCTTCGGTGGGTTTATACCGACGCACGTCACGGTCAGATGTCCGGCCACTGTTTGACAGGCCTCATCACTCCTGTGTTCATCACCTGCGACCTTGAAGCGGTATCTTTTACTGATACACGGAGGCCAAAAAGCCAGAAACACGTTGATCGGGTGCCTAAATATCACGGAACACCTAGAATTGGACCCGCAGGTGAACGTGGCGCAGAATCGCGGTGTTGGGGGAAACGGTGATTTCAAATGCACCTCCTTTCGACATATATAAGGTGTATGACTGACAAAGAAAGTGCCAGTCGTCACCTCCCCACCACCGTCGCTCCTCTGTTCCTCTGGCAGACGGTTGTACATATCTCCTCGGTCCCTATTGGCTATGTTTCGTCGGCAACCTCTTCTTTCGCATTTGCTATCGAATTGAGACAGTCAACGAATTCATAGCCAAAATAGGGACTGAGAAGTTATTGTGCGGCCGTCCTCAGGCCTCATGAGCCTCATCTGAACCACACCGCGATCGCGGACATCGTACTGTCAAGACTCAATCCGTGTTGCATGCACGATGCGCAAAAAGCGACAATTGCCGTATAAAGCATACCCAGGCTGAGACTGCATGAAACATTAGTTTGGTTGACTTGAGAAGGAGTGAATCATTGACAACGATTGTGCAATGTGATAGTCAGACAAACTCTTCCCTGAGGGCCTGGATCTTCGCATTCATTGTGCTCCGTCGCGTGTCCACGAACACCGTCGAGTTGCCTCTCAAGGCTATCTTCCGCAGGGCTATTGTAACATATGTACATCTACCTTTCTTTATGGTACATCACCTGTTCGCTAACTGTGATCACGCTCTTCCCGGCGCTTTCTCCCATCCAATTCATCGTCAGCGCATCCCCTGCTTTCTCCAATCCACGTGTTACAAGCTCCCTGTATTTGATCTACCCGGAGGCATGCAACAAAGGTACAACGCGTTAGAAATCCTCCTGATACCTTGGTTGAACCCGAGGAAGACAGAGATGGTCAGCGAGCGGGTTTACAAATTACAAAGATTCTAGAGTGGGCTCTATGAGCAAGGAACGAACACGAAGCAACGCCCAAAACAAAGTATGGCAGTTACTATCAGTTCGAAAGGATCGTCATTGTAACCTGAGATCAATCCGCAGGAAATGATCGCGCATAATTGTTGATACTTTCATGGCTTTCACGCGATGCTGACAGGATGCTGAACAAGGACAAAGACATTCGCGAGTCACGAGCCACCGGCACCCGCCCCGGTGCTGACGAAAATAGTTTCCCCTTTCTGCGCAATCTAGCCGATTCCAAGCTCAGTACTTAGGGTTCAGATTGAATTATTGCAATTTTCATAAATGATCGCACAGCCAAAAATAAAAAAGTTTCGATTGAGATCGTGGGAACTCTGCCAGGCTTGGCTCGCGCCGTCATTCCCGTCATCTGGACACGTCGCCGCTGACTCCGTCATCCTCTCTTGTTGTCTCTATCATGAGCCAGGCCTCTTCTGAGTCGGATCCAGTCTTTGGTGACTGTATGGCCGCCCTACTTCTGCATATATACTCTGACTCTGAACTGACGTCTGGCAGGGGGTGCTAGTGCGTATAACGACGGACAAGGGATTACCTGCAAGATCTCGTTCTTTCCCCTCCAGGATCCCAAGAAGAAGACCAAGAAACGAAAGAATGCGAGACCGCCTTGCTTCAATGCAGTGATGGGAATGCACGAAGACTTCGAGATGGCGGACTTTCTGGTTTGGCTGACGAAACGGATCAAGCGCGAGGATCTCTTGACGAATACGACACTCTATGGCGGGGACCAAAGAAATTCCCAGGACTCCTTCGAACTCTGCTATACGATCCCACGGACATCATTCAAGGACATCTCAATCTGCTCATCCGACGATTACAAGTCTCTTCTCAGACAGTTCAAACCTGAAAAGCCGAAGGCGGAATTCAGTCTCGATGTCAAGGAACTCAGGGTTCGAGTTCAGCGTGTACGTGTCAATGACTGTGGCGACAGCATCAGCTCATGCTATCTTAGGATGAAGATGATGATGACGACGAGCGAGGCAACGGCAACGGTGATGAGGACAATGAGGAGAGCGAGAGCGAACAGCGTAAGAAGAAAGTCAAGGTATGAAACATAAGCGTGTGTAGCTACTACCATTTATCATTCTTTCTATCTAGAAAGGTCCGTCGTCGGAGGAACGAGAGCAGAACGACCTCATTGGACTACTTGAGGAGGCTTACGCATGTGAAGACAATGGATGCCGATCTGCGCATTGTCTTGTGCATGGCCCAACCGGTACTCACCTTCCGCTAACAGCGGAGCACAAACGCGAGTGGGCTGCTGCAATGGTATGCTCATGATTACATAAATGTATGCGTATTGATTCTGTTTTAGCAATCACAGGTCCTTGGAGTTGATATCGATAATCCGCCCCACACCGCTCGATTTGATATAGGACAGCGACCGACTAATACCAGTATCACGGACATCTCACTTCTTGCTGCACGACGTCTTGAAAAGACTCGCGGTTCATCTGTATCATCTACTAGTCCCCCGCCGCCTCAAGTCAGCTTCAGTTTCGAAGGTCTAGCCGATGCAATGCGTGTTGCTCGTGGAGATCGACTTGACGCTCCTGCTGCTGCTGCTATTCTCTCCGACACAACAAATGTCCGCCGCCGCCCACCACCACCTATGACTATTGACGAATTCTGTCGCCTGTATGAGTTATCTGACACCATCAGTGCTGTGATGAAGGAGATGGAGATTGGTGGCCCTCATGTCTTGCGCTTGATGAGTAACGACGACCTTAGAGAGAAGCTCAAGATTGGACAGATCGCAACAATTCGAGACGCTGAAGAGCGGTGGATGCATGATGTAGACGAATGGAACCAGTAAAGTTTTGTTATTGCTATCAGTCTGTAGACGCTTTGTCAATTTGCTATGTATTACACACAATCAACCTTCATGATATACTCGAACCGTTGATAACTTTTTACGGGAACATCCTGGATACCAGATTTTTGTCCCAGCAGATCCGGAATGCTTCGAATAGTTCATTTCTGCCTTTATCTCACTTAGAACACAGTCCCCCATAAGTTATGAGCACATCTTTGATTCATACTCATATCTAGTTCAAGTCTACTAGATATATCCACTGTGTGCGAAGAATCCCCACGACATCTCGGGAGTGATCTGATGACAAGCAGCATACATTTCAAAGTACAGCTGATGGGAGGGATAAGCATGTAAGCCATTACGACGGAGGTGAGATTTGATGACAGAGAATGCAAGTTCGATTGGATTGTAATCAGGTGAGTAAGGCGGAAGATACTCCAACCGACAGCCTAAAACTTTGTCGTCAAGTGTATTCAATGAAGAATAGGCCAATACAGACCATAGCGCTCGATGAGCTCTTGTACCTCTGGAGAGTGGTGGATCCGAGCGTTGTCCATCACAAGGACACTGCGCGGGCCTGGAAATGGAGTTGTGAGTGGTAGCTATAGAAACAAGTGAGTTGATACACGGAATGCTCAAAGAGAGAGAAATACACACCACGTCTTTCTCAAGGTAGTCCAGAAAGAGTTCCTTGGTATAGGACCCTTCTATGACTCGCGGCGCTCTTAGACCTTCATCCAACACTAAGGTGGCAAGCAAAGAGAGACGACGTTTCCGCACAAATGGTGCGCGAGCCTCGACACGAGTACCTCTCACAGAGCGGCCCCAGAGACGTGCATAGGTACGCTCATCCTTCGAGGTCTCATCCAGGAACATGAGACAGGCGGGAGAGTACTGCCCCAGACGTCGAACACAATCAGCACGCTTTGCTGGTGTGCGCTCCTTCGCAAGCTTTTGGACGTGTTTGATGGACAGGCCGGCACGTTCGAGCTCGCGATGGATAGTGGACAGGGAGCAGGTTAGGAAGCGATTGGTGGTAAGGCGCTTGGCGTACTCGTCCAGGAAGAGAGTAGGTTTATAGCGAGCAAGGGAGACAAGATAGTAAGCATCCTGTCGTTTGCACAATCTAGGACGCCCACGTCCAATAGCAGCCTTCTTAGCAACAGTTCCGGTCCGCCTATATTGTCCAAATACTGTGTATAACGTCCTCTTGGAGATGCCGGTCACCGAGGCAATTTCTGTGTGGCTGTCGTGCTTGCGCTGATGGAGACGGACCGCACACATCTTGAGGTCATCGGAAATATGTCTGTAGACCATGGTCGGAAGTGGGAAGGAGGGTGATAATGGTCTGAGTGGTGCTCTGGAATGATAACTGAGTCGGCGGCGATGTCTAGCGACGTGTGCGGATGGCGCAAGCGACGGCACGAGCCAAGCCTGGCAGAGTTCCCACGATCTCAATCGAAACTTTTTTATTTTTGGCTGTGCGATCATTTATGAAAATTGCAATAAAGACACCAGAAAATGTAACATCCGTACTTCCTCGAAATACAAGGCAGCGGGCCGTGTCTTCGTCCCGACTCGGCGCGGATTGGACATGGAAGCGGGTGTTCCACGTGGGAATGCCGCGGAGCAACCGCTTTAGGGCCGGCAAATTGTCTTCAAGACGTATGCAGGCAAGGGAGCTTTCCCCCAGGGATACCCCCTGCTTTCCCCCCTTTTGCCCATCTGAAGAGGCATGGTCGAAATTCCTGCGTGGATGTCACTCTCAAATACTTGAACAGCGAATCTCAGCAACCAAGATGAAAGCCCTTCCTATGCCTTCATCTCGAGAACCGCCACCGGAAACGCATACATGCACTACGAGCGAAGCTGACACCACTCGCCACTCTGGCTCCTTTGCTGTGTGTGACTACATAGCCGAGTAACCTGGTCGTCCTACGCTGCCTCCCGCTGCCTGCACCGCCTCCCGCCACCTCTGTCCTCTCTTCTGCAGCCTGTGATCACCGCTCTGCCGCAGACAATAAACACCGTCTACTAATCAAAGGCGACGTCACTGGGGGCTTTTGTCTCCCTCATTATCACCACTGGATCGTTCTCATACATCTATGATTACCAACGCATCTTTTCTGCTGACGATCAACCAGTGAGACGCCGAGCTCAGTACTTGCCGTAGGTCTTTGTCTCGTTATCAGCACCCTACTTTCAGAGAAACGTCAAATACGCTTAGCTTGCTCGTAGTGAAACACTTCCTGGCAGTCCTGCAGGCGCTACCCTGCTGAGTCCAGCATATACAGACGAGGAAGAGGTTGCGGAGGGGAAGATAAAGCTGGCTGTGAGTTCAGAACGAGACATCTCAAGTCATAGATCATCATTGCTGACACGAGAACAGCTAGCGAAAGGAGGATGCGGTGCTGTGTTCGCTGCAGGACGGGCGTCGCGTTCGAGTCCTCAGTACGTCATTTCTCAATTCATCATCCACCAGTATTTAGACGACAAGACACGGATCGGAATGCGAGACTCGGTTTGAGACCAGGGATGCGGAATGGGAGGGTTCAAGACGAGAGAGGAAGAGACGACGTGATGTTCCAATCTTCGAAGCACGTGTAGAACCGAGGTTCCGGAGCCCGTGTATCAGGGAAAATTCAAGCTTTCGTCGAGGTATTTCGAACCTAAACCCGAGGGTCTGACTTTCATTGTGACACGGTCAGGCACGCGCCCGCAATGTTCATCAAGTCTTCTGTACGGTCAGACATCCTGCGGCAAGTGTCAAATATTGATATGTCTAGATTCACAAGTACCAACGCGCCGTCCCACGTATCTTTCTACCTTTATGATCCTAGTCTACAATGGTGAGTCAACAAGCAGTTGATCGGGCCTACTTCCACCACTGCCAGTCGGACGTAGGCCTAGACGATCGGTGCCAATCCGAACTTCTCCTGCGCCCATGCGGTCAAAGCCTCTCCTTCAATCTGTACCACGACGCTTTGTGTCACCACCACGCCCGCTCTTGTCTGACTCCGCAAATCAAACATATCCACCAAATTTCGTGTGCGTGGCTGCAATGCCCGGAGGAAGGCGAAAAGACGCGGACGCAGAGTGCTTAACGTCTGACGAGGCATCCTTGAGAGCATGTCCCACAAAGACGGGCGCGTCACAGTCGCTTCTTGGCTTGGCATGCGACTGGCCGAAGTAATTTGCCCGTCGACTACGAAAATAATGCCTTGATATGATACGTTGCAACGAGGCGCCATCAAAGGTACAAAAGCCTCACCTGATTCAATTACTCGACCAGGGGGATATGTAACGATGTGTCCTCCGTTTTGAATGAAACGGTCCAACGGTGATGAAGGAGGACCTTCATCTTTATCAATAGCAGCGTCAATGACGGCAGACGTCTTGAAGTCGAACAGGTGACAGAACTTCTGGAATGCATCCTCCATCGCCTGATGGTCCATCACTTTGCCGTGGGACATCAGTCAACTTAGTCGTGCGATTGAGTTGAGAAACTGACCTGCAGTTTCATCTTCCAACAGTTCGGACTTGTTGCGCTGATGCCGACACCATTCCAGGCACGCTGCGCGCGTCGCACAAACCAATATGCCCTTTTCTTCTACTTTCTCCTCGTCCTCGAAAGCTAGCGAAACCTTCGCGCGTACGAAATCCGCGTGGAGACCACTGTGTTTCACCAGCCCGCAGATGACCAGTGTACTTTTTCTGAGCTCAAGCTCACGGGCGCAGCGGGTTAAACAGTGTGCGGCCGTGGTTTCGATGCGATGTGCGCCTGTCAGATCGAGTATGATCCATTCGGCGGGAACTCCCGTGGTGTCAAGAAGCTCTCTCTCTATTGAAGGCACGGATGCAAAAACTGCCAATCAAACATCAGGCACTATGTGATCGGATGGCGCGCCGCAGCTTACAGATATACCCGGCAGAGGTGACGACGCGCACGCCCATATCCTGCGACAGATCCAGGTCCTCGACAGTGCTAGTATCACCAGCGCGTCCCTTAAGTGAGTTTCTCCGCCTGTTCCAAAATATTGTTCTAGCAGGCTGTCGAATGAGAGGATAAGTCAAGTTAACGGCGGCTGAATCAATCTCCTACCGAGTCGATGACACCATAAATCAGATAAACCACTGCTGCAGCACCGAGGCCCACCCCGAAGCCCTCCGCAAACCCGAGAAATGTACATGATGCCAGGGTACCAACCACAATGACCCATTCCAACGGTGCAAGTGAGGTGGACGTCGCCCAGGTCGCCCCAAGAAAGAGCTCGATGCCCAGAAATATCACCATCGATGATGCAAGGATAGTCGGAACGTATGGCAGCAAAGAACCCGCAGCAAAAAAGAGCCCAACCGTTATCAGAATGATAAGCCAGAGCTCGAACCGCCCGCCTCTCGCGCGAGTGACATAAACAGAGTATGAGAATTGCTGCAGAAAGCACTGAGGGACTTTCTGGGCTCGAGGAGCACTTTGAACTCACTAGAATGTTAGGTGCTGTGCCCAGAGCTCCAGCAAGAATGTTGGCCAAGCCTTGTCCTGAAAATGAGTATAACCGTCAGTTAGCACGTAATTTTGAGTCATGGTTACAGACATACCAATCAGCTCATGGTTCATGTCATAGGCAACATCTAGCGAGAAAGCAAGAGCAGGGACAAAGATTGGCAGGTTCAACACTCTGGAATGGCTTCAGAAGTGAAACAACCATAAACAAGTGAAACGGACCCAATGACAACCAGAAGGACAATGTTCTGGGTTGCACTTTTGAGTGAATGCCATTCAATCAATCTCTGCAAGAGGGTCAGCTTGAGTGTGAATGTTGTTGAACTTTCGATAGTTACAAAGTCAAACAGAGTCCAATAGTTCCAACTTGAAACAACTCCAGCAGATGAAGTTGATCCAGAGTCGACAGAAAAGAGCCAACCTGTTGCTACAAGATGCTCTTTCGGAATATGCAGAGTGCCGACTACTGTCCAAAATGTTATGGGAATACATAGAAGATAAAGAGGAATGTAATATGCTGAGCATACTAGGCCACGCGTCCACACCTCGACTGATTTACATCGCAATGTGATGGACAGGATGAAAGCAGGAAAAAATGATGCCGCCAGAATGCCAAGATGTGACTTGGCGAACAGTGTATAGCCTGCATTGCCCAAGGACAGTGGAGTCGACGAAGCAGGAAATGGCAAACCTAACCCAAGAATGAAAAGGGAGACGCCAATGGCGCCAATGGCGCCAGTGAGGACGGTGTGCGGAAAATATGCCACCTAAATATGAGTCAAACTAAATGCGATCAACGGATAAAAAGGCGTACAACTGCTCCCAGCCTAACCAATCCCAGAAGAAGGAATGCAAGGCCGGTCAAGAACGAGGTTAACGCGTATGCCGCCATGACAGTCGGTATCAAACCGGGATGGTCATTTCCGAGTGCATCCCGAATGTTAGTCGCCACCCCTCGCAGGAATGGCAGTATCTCCATCAGCATGGCACCCAACGCTCCCGGAAAGCGTGAGCCACCAAGTGTCATAACAATCTGAGAGGCCAGTGTGCTGCAAGGACATGAGCTGTATTCGAGAACCAGAATCAGAACCACTGACCTCATGATGAACATCGACAGGCCCTGTAGTTGTATAGTTCTGAAAACATTATCCGTGCTTGGGAACATGAGAGTTCCGATGGAAACTGAGCGCGACCGTCTATGAGCTACAAAGGGAAGGTGAACAAAGTCCACAGCACCTGTGTCCAGAATGTTGAAGAGAGCGCCTAGTAAGACTGCCGGAAGAGCGCAATACAGTCGTGATGGTAACGTCGCAATAGTTATTGCAGAGCTAAGTCTGACGATGTTCATGATCGCTCGGCGAGAATAAGGTGATGTGGCGGAAGGAAGTTGGCAATACACGAGCTTGCTGAGAGCCTGACCTGTATGAGTTTGAGAGAGGTTGCTTTTCCCCGTACACTGGACGTGTGAGTCAGATCAATCCACACACACACCCCTACGCAGCCCTTACGGGTCTCGAGGAACGCCGTGGCGTCACATCTGATCCGTGCTCGGCCACGTCTTCCGTGGGAAAATGTTGTACCGAATTGATTCATTCATGGCGTGTTGAATGTCATCATGTCAACCCAGAAGTGCATGCGAGAGGCATAACCTTGAAGTTCTGTCAGCACCGTAGTGGGCGGTGTATCTTCAGATTTTCATTCTTGTATTGACTTCCTTGATGATGCCATCGTGTGTAGTATTTTCTCCCGAAGCTGTACAATTTCTTTGGTGCTGCCCGGTCCGCCCGGCCCTTTGCTTACGTGTTTTCGAACTTTGCTGCTTTTTTTGGTGGACATGAATGTATATTCGTGGTGGTGTCGTACGTACCAAGATCAGTACCTACCCGACTCTGTCAACCCCGCGAATAGCATGTGTGGTGCCAGGATTCTCGACCTGGCTATACAAACATTGATGCTAAGTACTGTCCAGGTACTGTCTCATCAATATTGATTCTGATGAATCATAGATCATTTTTACAAGTCACGACTCGGCCGTCCAATTGAAACCTGTTACCGAGTTTAATACAACTCCTTCTTTCCTTCTCTCACGTACTGTCCTTCTGAGCTGCTAAAAACAGGTACTCACGATGCGGGACGGCGAGAGCCAGGAATTTCCAGGAACGCTTCCATCTGACGCGCCTTTTTCGCTCTGTTTGGTGGGCTCCTGGCCAGACTACTTATTGGATTTGGTTCAACATGTTCCAGTCTTCAAACCTCTGCAGAAATGCACACGACAGCCGACTCCAAACAAACGACGCACGCTATTCTGCTTGAAGGCGAGCCTACCCTTGACATTGCCTTCAAGGAGGCATTGGCCATAACTAACCGACACAAAGGGGTGAGTGGACCGCGTATAATAGATTGACAAGCAATGATATTCGACATGCAGCGGAGCAACGTCTGGGGCGCGTTAGCTATCTTGAGTAATTACGCTGCAATCGCAGGCTGCATCATGGTCTCGGAGCTCCCGTATATGAGAATCGACGGCAGACTTGGATGGGCTGTCTATCTGATTATGAGTCTCGTCATCTCATCGCGCCTGCGCGCCTTCGAACATCTGGTGCACGAAGCGTCACACAACAATCTCTTCACTGAACCCCGGGCACATGCATGGTTCGAGTTCACCTACGCGTTTCCCGTGTTTCGCCTTCTCAAGGTCAGTTCAAAATCTACGTCGCCTACGAGAAACCGACTGATGCTATCCTGAAGGTTTTCCGCACGCTACATCTCGAGCACCACCAGTATCTCGGTGATCCAGTCCGTGACGCTGATGTTGTCCGCTTCATTGACTATGGGTTCATCGCCGATGAACAGATGTCCGCGAGACGCAAAACATGGCTCATGTTTGGTCTGCCATTTACGGGATGGTTTCACTACGAGTATATCAACACCCTCTTCGCCGAGTTCTGGATGCATCGTAGCAGCTATCCGTCGAAAACCATTTATTGGGCCCTTGTCCTTGCGATGGTTCACTTTTCGGATAACTGGACTGGCTTTGGATGGTACTACCTCGTGCCGTGGCTGGGTATCCTTCCTGTGACGCGCTGGTGGGCAGAGTTGGGTGAACACTTGGGCATGGACATGACGGGGCGCTTCGGGAACTCTAGGACAAACGACGGAGTTTGGCAGAGGTGGTGGATTCACCCTCTCAATGATGGACTCCACGCTGCGCACCACTTGAACAGTCAAGTCCCGTGCTACAGGTTGAGGAAGGCGCAAGCGGAGCTTCTAGCTGAGAGCAGCGCTTTCCGAGAGAGGAACGTCGTGGCGAATAGTATGTGGGAAACGTTTAGCCAAATCTACACCCGTCCTACCATCGTCAAGGAGCGAGTTGAAGGTGTGCATGCCGAGTGGAACAACGGGCTTCAGATGTGGGCGAAAAATCAGGGGTCTTTGACTTTCGATACTTAGCCTTGTTTAGTTTTCATCGACTTCACATTGGACCCCCAGACTCTCGTCTATGTAGACACGTAGATCGTGATGGGCGCAATACTATCTCTTGATTTGTGATCGCAGGTTGGGGATCATAGTGTCGAGACATCCATAATCAATCCTTCTGCGTCGATGGGGCAAGGACACGTTGCGCAATCAAGTAAGAATGATGGAATATAGTGCATGTACAATGAGTGCATCATCATGATTGCTCGCCGTCAAGCCACAGGAGCGGCAAGGGCTATTTTCGCCTCGCTAAATACGTGTCGCCCTGTCGCCTGCGCGTCGACCTGTCATAGTCAGAATCAGAAGTCGAAGCTATTGACTGGTCTGGTCCTGCAGGGTGACGGTCTTTGCGCACGTACCCAAAGGAAGTTTGCGGTGTTAGGAGCGGAACTGGAGGTGTGCAGTTTACAATTGATGTGTGCGTCAATTTTTCATTTCTCCTTTTGAACCTCCACCCGTCATGCTGCCACGACTATGCGCGATGCAGCCGCTTCGAGGACCCGTTGATGCTGGACGTTTCTCCATCGACTGACACCTGGGGTTTTGACCGTCTGACAGTGGGAACCCATGGCCACAACACCCATAGAGTCAACCGCGTGCATGTCTAGGCGGGGTTGTTGGAGTAGCAATGATTCGTCATATTGACGCTCACCATGCTGAAGGTCCGAAAATATCGCTGAATTTTTGGGCGCCCAGTGCTACCGCGATCCTTTGCACTACTAGACAACCAGCTCTTATACAGGTCACCTTTGCTGATGGTACATTATTGCGTCGTGCTGTTGTCCTACTCACTAACTCTGATCAGGCTCTTCCCGACGTTCGCTCCCAACTGAATCATCCTCAGCGCATCTCCTCCTCTCTCCAGCCCGCTCGTTACGTCCTCCTTATATTTGATCTCCCCCGAGGCCAGCAACGAAGGTACAATACGGTAGAATTCCTCCTGATACTTGGGCCGAAGGTTGAATTCGAGGAAGCCAGAGATAGTAAGCGAGCGGGAATACAGATTGGAAAGATTCTGGATTCGGAGTGGGGTGTGTTAGCGAGGAACGAACATCAAGCAACGCCCGAAACGAACCTTCAAAGTGACTTTCTGCTCGCGAGCGTCATCGTTGTAGCCTGTGATCATTCCGCAAGAAATGACCCGGGCGTAGTTGTTGGTACATTGCAGAGCAGCGTCGAGCGTCGAGCCGCCGACGTTGTCCCAATAGCTGAGATCTCCAATCAGTACCCAGTCTCAAATCGTGAGATGAGTGTAACTCACATATCGATAGGCCCTTCCTTCTCCAACAACTCGAGCGTATCGGTCGTCTTGTAGTTGAATGCAACATCCGCGCCGATCTCTTTCAGCCACGCCACCTTATCATCTGATCCTGCGGAAGCAATGACAACCAGCCCGTCCCTCTTGGCCAGCTGCACAACCATCCTGGTGACGTTGAATGACCGGATGCTGTACATGGACGAAGACTACTCACGAGCCAACGGCACCCGCCCCGGTGCTGACGAAAATAGTCTCCCCTTTCTTCGCGTGACCGAACTCTTTGTAGCCAGAGTAGGCCGTGCGACCGGGCATTCCAGCAGCGCCAACGTAAACAGACCACGGGAGGTTCTCCTCCGTCTTTTCGATGATCTGTATCTTTGCCGCTGCAATTGCCTCTGGGGTGAGTACAGAGTATTCCTCGAAGTCTGGTAGTAGTGTCAGATTGACCCAGTCGCATGGGAGAGGCGGATTGATTGAAACGCACTGATCATCCCCGTAACGTGTGCTCCGACAGGGAAATCTGGATGCTCAGAGCGAAGGACACGGGCGATCCCGAAGTTGTATATCCTAGTCAAGATTCGTATTTCATCACCTTGCCCAAACAAGTGCTTTCAAACAGACTGACGGCTCCCCAATCTTGTACATCATCTATACAGCACGCACGAGATCACCACGAACATCAGTAAGGAACTGTGATTCATAATCGCACCGTTCAAACACACCGTGTACGACTTGGTGGTCGGGGACCGCATCTTACCGCGTTGATACGGGTCGACAGACACGACCAAGACCTTCAGTAAGATTCCGCCATCCAGCGAGACAGAGTCTATGTCGATGGTGCGCGCTGAGTCATACACAGTCGTCTTTCCGGGCTCGGGGTATCCTACGTGCAGTCAAGGAAACATCACGGGCAAGTGAGTGTACACGCGGCAGACCTTTAGGTACCTCGTTGAACAAGACTGCAGCATTCCTAATTGGCGCCATGATAGTACGAATGAGAGAACAGTGGGAGAATACTTCTTACGCCGCGCCAGGCAATTGTAATCATCTTCGGCCATCGGCCATGACGTGCTCCGGCACTTATGCCACGTGGTCACTCTCATCCACTAAACTCAGCGGACGGCACTCAAGTACATGGCGAAAGTTCACAGTTTGCACTCCAGGAAGCGGTCCAGAAAGACTAGAAGACGATAGAATGAAGCGTCGTTCTCGCAGACCAGAAGCCTCGTAGAACACAACGCCGCAATTTTGCTTCGCGGAAAAAAAAGTCACTCCCAGGAGTGTTACTTGCAAAGAGCCGAAGAGTATTGAGGCGGTTCGAAGATCTGAAGAAGGGCGTGACTAGACATAGGAGGGTTCATGTAGCGCCACACTGAGAAGCCATTGGTTAGCTGCTACGAGCGTGAAAATTCTTCATTCGACTCACCTTGAGAACGTGAACACGAGCGAAGCTGGCAGCTACCACAGCTCTGACCCTTCGAGGGTAGCTACCAGCCTATGGTTATCCAGGTCGCCTGCACCGCCTCCCGTCGCCTCCGTCCCCACTTCCACAGCCTCTTGCGTCTACTACTATAAAAGAGAACAAGGGCTCACAACTAATCTTAATTCCTCCATCACCACCAACCAACAAATGCGTCCCAGCACCCAACTCGAAAAGCTCAAAAAGGGGAGCAAAGCACAAGATGGGCCCGGGAGCGCCGTGAGTTTCTTCCTCAGTATCAGCGTGAGGCTACAGATTATATGAACTCGCGCAGCTCGCTCGGGGCACGCTGCCTGAAGATAAGGAAGGGAAGACAAAGCTTGCTGTGAGTTCGACCAGATCGATGAGCTCGAGTGACGCCTGACATGAGAACAGCTAGCGCAGGGAGGCGCCATGCTCGCTGCGTGCACGGGCGTCGTGTTGAATCCATCGGCGCAACAGGAATCGAAGGGAGAGACTGAAAGTGAAGGATGATTCGCGGAAGGGAAAGATGTCGTTGAGGGGATGCGTGATGTTGTAATTTCTTAAGTAGACCTGTAAATGAATGATTGTCGAGTTAGCATCCAGTCACCTGCGCCTGACCTAGTGTCCTTCTCCCGGCTGCTCGCTCTTCCTGTGTCAGTCCGGTCCGGATCAACGAGCTGAAGAAGGTCAGTTGCGCCTGGGCAAGGACTAGTGCGGATTCTAAAGAAGGACAGAGAAGAGATGCACGAGGGGGAGTAGAAACAGAAATGCGGGGGAGATTAAGATCAATAACGGGGAAGTATAGGAAGACAGGAAGAAAAGGAAGGCAAAGAGGATCCGTCACAAGCGGTCCCGCGAGACACCCGAGATGTAAGCGCGACACGGCCACTTCACGACCACAGCTCACGTCGAGAGAAGAGTGAAAAGAAGCATATACGATTTCCAGCCAGCAGCTAATACTTGTACGGGGTTCCAGCAGTCCGAGTCACGAAAAGGAACAGAAAGAAAAAACAACAACAGCAACATAGGGGATTCTACAACATTGAAAAGCCCTCAGTTGAGCGGCACATCAGTGATCACGGGACTTCCTGGGCGGGGTGGGTTAGTTTGGTACAGAAGGGAGGGAAACGCCGACTCACCTATACTCGCCCTCCGCTGCGACGCTCAGCTCCTCGATCTCGCCTTGTACGGTCGACAGCGCCTCGGCGGCGGAGGCGAAGAACATGAGTTGGGCTTTGGCGAGGGCGTTGAGGTTCTTGAGAGGTTCGGGCTGTGACGACGGTGGTAAGTGAAGGAATGGAGGTCGAATCATGGAGAGGGGGACTCACGTTCTCCAGAACGGTCTTCATCAGCGTGATAGCCACCTCCGTCTTCTGCACCAAATCATCCTCGGCATTCTCCACCTCCAGCCTTGCGTGCTCCTGTTTCGCCGGGCTCGCGTTCTTCAGTCTGCGTAGCACTCGTCAATCATCACCACAAGATGGAAAGGGAGGAGACCAACGTCTGCTTAGCAGCATCCAGCTCCAGCCTCGAGCTCTTGACCGCCTGCCGCGCCTTCATCGCCACGTTCAAGCTCGTGTTCAGCGTCGTCTGCCAGCCCAGCAAGAAGCCCTCCCGGATCAGCGCATCGTGCTCCACCCTTGCCTCGGCGATCTTCTCGTACCCCGCCGCGTACTCCCCGAGCGCCTTGCCCAGCTTCTCCTGCGGCGGCAGCAGTGCAGCCGCGGAGGCCGACGCGCGCGCGAGGGCGTGCGGGAGCGTCTTGTGCAGATCTTCGCGGCGCTTGGCGTTGGTCGGGGACGTGGGGACGGGCGCGTTGGGGATGTGCGACGCGAGGGAGGAGAAGCCCGCGCCGATGGTGGTGCCGAGCTCGGAGAGCGACTCCTGGACCTGCACGGGGTAGTCGTAGGACTCGGAGGCGTAGACGTTGGTTATCTTGAGCAGGGCGATGTGTGCGTTGCGCAGGGCGTCGACGCGGTTCTCGAGGTCTTTGTATTCTGGGGGTAGAGCGAGGTGTTAGCAAGGCCGTGCAATGGGGGGAATCACGAGGGTTGGGAGGCCGTGCAGCCCGAGACTCGACGCGGCATGTCTGAGAGAAATGGACAGTTTGTTTCATGGTGACACCGGGCGGGCTTCATCGCGCATGGGCGGCGCCAGCTAGCATCTCGCAGCACGATCCCCACGCAGCTGGAGCATAAGCATGCCAGCGCACAACACATCGATCCCATCCCAAGCCTGGCCTCGTCGTCCTCGTACGCGCAGAGCCCTCATCCGCCTATCCGCACCCATCCGCCCCATATACGCCATCGCGAGCAAGTGCGCACTCGTCCAACCGAGGCCCATCTCACCGGCTGCCGAAACGCGAACACGCGGAAACCCAAAGACGCAGGATGGAAAGGCAAAGACATAGACTTACCCTGCGGCAGCTCCGTGATCTCGTCCTTCGCGACCTGGCCCAGCCTCTCCCTGGTGGCCTGCACGCTCGAGTTGAAGCCCTTGGCGATCTTGTTCACGTTGATCCCCGACAGTGACGAGGAGAGTTTCGTCCAGTTGTCCATGGTGCGTCGTTGGCTTCGAGCGTAAAGACGTGGATTCGCGTGTAGGGACGAGCAAGGTCCTGTGGTCGACGTGTAATGGTAATGGTGTCGAGGAAGAAGGCCGCACGCTGTGTACTGCCGGCTTGGTCCGAGCGTGGGAACGAGCGGCTATTTTGAGCCGTTTGAGGTCTGGACGCGGCTTTCCTGGTGCTCTCAACCTTTCATACTGCTTCGGTGGTCTGCACCACCCAATCGTAATCTTTGTTGATGAATTCTGTTTCTCATACATGAGTCACCTCTCTACTCTTCGTCTCCCTGGTCTAGGCGCATACCACCTCGCAAACTGCGAACGCTCTGAACATGGCACTGGCTTCCTCTGCTCACAAGTCGGGTATGGTCTGCGTGCGGAAGTTGCGCATTGTTTGAGCCGGTCCTGACCAGCTGTTACACGCTAGATAGTACACTTCCTCTCGTGTGTTACTTCCAATCTAACTACGTAGAACGTATATCAGCTACAACATGTATTTGTTGGTGGGATCGACTGACCTGGATCACTCCTCGATCCTGAGATGCTCTAAAATCTCCTTGAAAATCTCCTTCTCCAAAGCTCTCTTGTTGATGTCCCCGTCAAACCACACGATCGTCGTGTTGTACGGACTCGGAACCGGTAACTGCTCTTGAGGACTTGTGAAGGCTATGAACTTCGAGGTGTATCCGTCCTTTTCTAGGCCCACCACGGTAGTGCACGAGACCCAGGAAGGATGCGGAACACTGCGATCGTGCAGATGCAGAACATTCAGCAAGCCCCAAATGACCATAGGGCATATTGAAGTCCGTGGAAGCACGGGATTCTGGCCACTATCTGACCGTACCACCATGCGAAAGTCGAATGTCTTCATATAGGTTTGGCGGAAACACTTGGAGTTGTTACTGTGTTGCATTGTCATTATGGCGACAGATGTCCCTAGCTATGCCGTGGAAGGGCTCACCGGACGGACAGATACCAGGAGAAACAACCGATTTTCTTCATCCATTGCACTGACAAGACAAGCTGACAATCAGCTTGCACCACCAGCACAGAGCTGATTGGCTTCAGCCACTGGCAGGTCGACGGCTTCCGCACGACCTTGTCCCATAGAACTGTGATAGCCTTTGTCACTGCTCCCGACGAGCTTTGTGGCGGGATGGGTCTTGAATTGGAGGAGTGTCTAGCATAGTCGTACACGGCCTGGAGAAACCAGATAACGCAGTCTTTGATCTTCTGATCACTGGTCCTAGCCTTAGATGGGGACATGATTTGCCAACGGCTGAATGATAGTGAGAAGTCTGTTGGAATGCTGTTGTCCGAAATAGACAACACGCGCTGTTATAAGACGGACGCGCATCAGTATGTCCATGCCTCCGCTCTTTGTTACAAATGCAGGGTAAAATGCACAGTCCACTACTGCATTACTCGCCCTTCATGAAATGAAATGCATCAATGAGTACTGGAGTCAGCCAAGTCACCGTTTGGCAAGCAGATACACAGCCACATTCTGGGATGGCTGTATCGTGAGGGGTCGTACGATGCGTGCCATCGTACTCTTGAGCATGCATTGTTTTGTGGTACGGCGTAAGCCGGTCAGAGTAACATAATTCTATGAGCACGCAGGAGCTGACATACGTGTGCAGCTATTGCACGCATCAACTTACTGAATGGTAGTTTGACGAGCTCAAACAATCCCCGCCACAACGGTTGCTACGGCGCGGGCCCGGGTAACCGGTCACGTTTTGAGGGACTATTACCAATCACCTCTGGAAATCGGGAATTGCTAATGGCCGATCGGAAAGTCAAGCTCTCTACTTATAAGAGTGATGTCGAAGCTACCTATGTCTTGAATATACCGTATATGACCATGCCTCAAATCAGGAACGCTACCCTCTTGTATAACGAAGTACCTCACGGTCGGTGACTTTCGCTTGAACGGGTCGCGGGTGTTCTCTAACCAATGCTCACCTTCCAGGATATCCCGAGCCGGGAAAGACGACTGTATATGACCCTACGCCTACCATCGATGTCGATGCCTCTCCTCTGAATGGCGGAATCTTACTCAAGGTCCTGGTGCTGTCTGTCGACCCATCTCAGCGCACGTTCATGCACACTCCGACGAGCCTCAAGTCTCCTGGGCTGCCGGTGCGTTTTGTTTTCTCATGAATACACCAACATGACGGTTATTCGTAGGCGGGATACACCATCGGAAAACCGTACGTCTCCTGCTTCGTGGTCTTTTGCCCGAGCTGAGTGGGACTGAACCCATTCAGGATATACTGCTTTGGTATCGCCCGCGTCATTCGGTCTGAGAACGCAACATTCCCTGTGGGAGCGCACGTTTTCGGAATGATTGGTGTGTTATTCTCACTTACATTCACCTTCGGGTCTCTCATCCCCTACGTCGCACGACCCAGACTATGCGGAATACAACGTGCTTGAGCCGGAAGCGATAGCGCAGAGGGGCATACAGATCCGGAAGAGAGAGGGCAACCTTCCTTGGTCTGTGTATCTTGGTGCCGCTGGCTTGCCCGGTCTCTCAGCGTACGCCGGCTACAAGGAGCATGCCCACGCGAAAAAGGGGGAGACGATCTACGTCAGTACGGGCGCAGGTGCTGTTGGATCGTGAGTCTCTTTGCAGTCGTGCAGAAAGGACGTGGTTGACTGCCATAACATTAGAATGGTCGTGCAGTTGGCGAAGCGAGACGGTCTCAAGGTTATCGCCTCCGCAGGGTCCGACGCGAAGGTTGCGTGGATGAAGGAGATCGGCGTGGATGTCGCGTTCAACTATAAGACCACTGGCGTTCTCGATGTGTTGAAGAAAGAAGGTCCCATCGATATGTGAGTTCCAGCACCAGCACCATCACGGTAGACTGAATGATACTCCCCTGTACAGATATTGGGACAACGTCGGAGGCGCGTCGCTCGATGCCGCCCTACTATACACCAACATTCACGCACGAATGATATCTTGTGGGTCAATTTCCCAGTACAACGATGAGCAAAAACATAGCTTCCAGGTACGCTTCAGCTCTAGTCATCATCTGTCGCTAACGTGTCTGCTTCGCTCCAGAACCTCTTCCTTCTACACTCTCGCTCTATCAGCATTCTAGGATTTTTCGTGGGACACCTCGGCCCCAAGTATCAGGAAGAGTTCGACCGTACCGTACCCGCGCTACTCGACTCGGGCGCTTTGAAGTACAAAGAAGACGTGACGCAGGGCCTGGAGGCTGCTGGCAATGCGCTGAGGGCAGTACAAATGGGAGGTAACATTGGGAAGAGCGTTATCGTAGTTGGCGAGTGAAACGCTACGTCAAGACGGCAATGACCACTAGCATGACGATAGAACAGAACATGCCCTCGCGTAATCCACTTCAAGAGCTACCAAAAAGTAGAAGCCGTCAAAATTTGTTTTCCTCGCAAGCTCTATGTCACCGAGTTTTCCTCCTGAAGGAGGGTCATTGGGCACCCTGTACAGCTTTTCGAAAACTCAAGACTCACATTTGATCTTTTCGGCTCAACAAAACCCTCAACGGCGAACGCGGGATTCCATGAACGCTTCTGAATCCCCTTCCACGGTGACGACAGAGGATTGTAGGGTGTGCGAATGACCCGCAGATACGCCGTCTGGGTCGCGAAAAACGTAGCTAGGGATCGAGTTCATATACTGTGTGAAATACGAATCGAGAGTTGTGCGCCCGCCTATGATCTGGAATCTAGAATTCAAGACGACAAGGATAGTGTTCGAGTAGATTTTTGGCATGAGCATGAGGGGGGTATTGCAGTACGTATGACCTGGAAAGGCGAAAAACAGGACAAGGCCGCAAAGAGCCACGACAGCTAGAACATAGGGTTTAAACATCGAAATGGGGTAATCGTACTCGAACAGCGTACCAGTCACAGTCCCGGTTTCAATAAACAAGCAAACAAGTCTGTGCACCAAGACCTGCGTATGATGGAAGCCAGTGTTACTTTTTAGCAGCTGCTGCCTTGGTCAGAGCCCAGCCATGAGCTAGGAGCATGCAGTTGTACGGACATGGTAAGTCATATAACCGGCAATGATCACGTCACTTGTAGCGGTGCCACCACACCAGAGCTGTGTCAATCAGTTTGGGAAGCGGCAAATAAACGAGTGACATACTCCGGTCGCGATGGAAATTCTGTGGTTGCTCAGTTGTGTCAAGTCTCCGGCTACGTACAATGTCTGAGCTCGGGTACTTTACCGAGACCAAACGAACGGTTCACCGACCTATGAGACTGAACGCGCCAGTGATAAAAGCGCCGATAGTGCTAGCCAATGAAACCTGGTTGTAGCTCAGAACAAATCGCAATAAGGAGTCTGAAAACTACCACAAAAATGAACACTGGGACCCTCCAAGACTTCGAAAGCAGTTTAATGCGATAAGCGTAGAAAGTTTGCCCGGTGAGAGAAACTAGGGCGACGGTAAGGACAGGGTCAGGTTCTCAAGGAGTGTGAGATGGTTCACTTACTTGAACCACTTGTTCCGGTGAGCGGGACAGTCATCCAGCTCAAGTGTATGTTTGTCAGAGTTTGAACGTCCCCGAAGCCATACCCAAACACACGAAAAGCATCACATGTGATCACTATTGTTTGAACAAGCTCCAAAGTGCAGACGCCATAGACAAGACACTTGACAAATGGCTTGTCTTTTGGAAAAGCCTCGTAGTAGAGATCTGTACGATGATCAGGCACGATAACGACAGAAAGAAACAAGCGAACATAGTTGAACAATGAGCGTTCCGAAAAGGCCCCACTGCAGGAGAAATGCCAATAGCTTCGTCTGTTCAAGATCGGGAAGCGTGCGAGTTTGTTGTGTCCACGTACCAGAGGTCCGGATCTAAACAGGAGTCCGTCAGCAATGTGTACAACAATGAGTGGGCCGTGAGGGCTTACAGTTGAGCAATGTTGACCCCGAGAGGAACCTCGCTGACGGATGGCATGGAGTCAACCCGTTCACAGTGGGAACGACGAGAACGAGCCGGTATATATACAACCAGCTCGTAATCCCGGAACTCGGATGAATGCTGTGGGAGTCGAAGTTACACTGCTCAATAATGACCTCGCCGGTGGCTTCGGCCTCGCGGCACCCATCGCATCGGATCCCCGCGAACGCAAAAGTGGACTATAATCACTTAAGCCTTTGGAATCTGGAGGCCAAGCAACATATAACGACCTTCAAAACCCAGCACAAGCGTGCAAGAGAACTCACAGGAGGGTTGGTTCTGGTCCCGATCGCTGCCATTTCGCAATAATAACACTAGACAACCTCGTTCTACAGCGGCGGTGTTTGCGCGTTGATCGCGACCTTGGTTTGCTTTTGGGAGGCAACGTGTTGAAGGTCTCTATACAATACTCGTGCTTCTCCTGCCGTAGGTAAGACCTGAGTCAGAGGTTCATCAGCATGCGTTCAACATATTGCCAGTTGCACTTGTTCATCGAGCCCCGAATGTTGGTGAAAACACCGACTTCTTTAGCAAGCGTTACATACAGTGGTATCGGCACTCAGATTGCTGGATTGTTCTTCCCTCAAAGACGGTGGGAGACCTGCAGATCGTTGAAGTACACTGACCGCCTTGCCTGACGGCGACGTGAGAGTTCCACCCGAGATGGGCAAACTGTACAAGAAGGCGATGCGAAACGTTGACCTTGCTTGAGACCCATGGAAGTAACTGCAAGCGCTCGTTTACGTTGCCAAATGCGGCCCCGAGGCAATGAGAGCAGTAAGATTTATCGGCACCAGTCGCTACAACGAAGACCGGTTGTAGTACACAAAGACACTTAACCTACATTCAATGCAAATCAACTCACTCGCATCGCCGTGCTCTTGACGAGTAATCCTTAGCCAGGGACACGGAGGATTCCTCGGAGTTTTTCGTCGAAATGAAAACGAAGAATGCTTCGGCGGGATACGCTCGAGAGGTTCGAATGATCTGACGAGATGAGCCGCCTGGGCGGCGCGTCGAGCATGACGACGCGATCGGGGTCCACATACAAAGGAGCAGTTGCACAGACCAAAGCCGTAGAGGGCAAGAAACAGGGCGGCCGCCCAAGATGAAGGGCACTAAGGATCCCGAGGTCTGTTGGAAGTGTTCGAGCTACAATGACGGTGGTAAGCAAAAAGTTGCGGAGGTCGGGCCTTGGAGGGGGCGATATTGGACGGATTGGACTCACGTTCCTCGACACAGATTGCATCAGCATAGGCTCCACCTCCGTACTCTGGTCTGGCCATGCTCGCGTTCTTTCAAGCTGCAGGATAATCGTCAACCACCGTCGTAAGACAATGGAGAAACAAAAAGATTTACTTGGACCTCTGCTTGGCAGCATCCAGCTTCAACCTCAGCTCTGACAGCCTGCTTCGCCTACAAGCTGGTCTTCAGAGTAGCCTGCCAGCGTATCAGAAAGCCCTCCTCCCGGCTCGACGCATCGTGTCTTGCGCAGGTCTTCACGACGCTCGGTGGTGGTGGGAAATATTGGCAGATAATCGTTTGGGGTACCTGAGTGATCTCATTCTCCACGACATGGTGATCCAGCCTTTCCCTTGTGGCCTGTACGCTCGAGTAAGGAGCCTCTGGCGATGTTGTTCAAGTTGATCCCAGCAGTGACGAGTATAGTTTGGTCCACTTGTCCATGTTCGTCGTTAGCGGATAGTGCCACTTGATCGTTTGGGAAAAAGGTGTGAATTTGCGGGTAAGACGAGTAAGATCCTCTGGGTGACGTGTAGTGGTAAGGAGAGGAGGTCGCACGCTGTGCACTGCGGCCTTGGTCCGTGCGTGGGAGCGGGCGGGTTTCTGAGCCGGCGGCATTCTCGGCATCCGTCTACTCCCTACCTCGACATTCGCAGTGTTGACTTTGGCTTGGTCATTGAAGAGGATGAGGCTGAGTCACATCTCTACCCAGTCCGCCGCTCGACCGCCCGACTCCGAATTGATCACTAATCACGACCGATATCTGGGGTTCAAGAGGTTCAGAAAAATGATGCGGAGGAAAGCTGTCTCCCAACTATACGGTCATGCCCAAAGTCAGGAATGCTACTCTCTTGTTCAAGGAAATACCACAGGGTTTGTCGCGATCCTTCTACGAATTGTCATAATCTCATCATTGCTGACCTTCTAGGATATCCTGAGCCAGGAAAGACGACCACATATGACCCTACGCCCACTATCGATATCGAATGTTCTCCTCTAAATGGTGGAATTCTTCTCAAGGTTCTAGTGCTGTCCGTCGACCCATATCAGCGCGGGCTGATGCGCACTCCGATCAACGATGCGCATGGCAGGCCGGTGCGTGTGAGGGAACTAGTTTGCAACGGCCTTACTGACATGAGCGTCACTTATAGGCGGCATACATCATAGGGAAACCGTACGCTATCTTTTTTGTAATCTTGCGCTCGAGCTGATCATAATACGCATTCAGGATACACAACTTCGGTATCGCTCGCGTCATTCGGTCTGAACACGCAGCGTTCTCTGTTGGAGCGCACGTCACCGGAACGATTGGTGTGTATGCTCACGCTCATCGTCCGATCCCTCGACTCATACATCGCACGACACAGACTTTGCCGAATACACCCTTCTTGAGCCGGAGGCCATGGTGCATAGGAATATACAGACACTGAAGAAGGAGGGCAACCTCCCGTTATCAGTTTATGTCGGCGCTGCTGGGGTGCCCGGTCTGACAGCGTACGCTGGCTACATAGAGCATGCCCAGGCGAGGCAGGGGGAGACGATATTCGTCAGTACGGGCGCGGGTGCTGTTGGATCGTGAGCATCTTTTGCATCTGTGTTACATGCACATACCTGAATGTCGGATTGTAGGATGGTCGTCCAGTTGGCGAAGCAGGATGGTCTCAAAGTCATCGCGTCCGCAGGGTCGGATGATAAAGTGGCGTGGATGAAAGATTTCGGCGCAGATGTCGCGTTCAACTACAAGACGACCAGCGTCTTTGAGGTGTTGGCGAAGGAGGGTCCCATCGATATGTGAGTTCTGACTTGCACACGACGGAGTACGTAATATTTTGAATCATAGTTACTGGGACAATGTCGGAGGCTCGACACTCGATGCCGCTCTTCAATACGCCAACACACACGCGCGAATCATTTCTTGCGGGTTGATTTCAGGGTACAACAATCAGTCTTCCGAGCAAAAGCTAACGTTCCAGGCTCGTTCCCTCTCTTTTGCCCTTGCCGTCCGTCGCTGAAGCGTTTTGCTCGTCACAGAACCTCGCCAATCTGTATGCTCGCTCAATTACCATCTCCGGATTCACCGTGCTACACCTCGGCCCGAAGTATCAGGAAGAATTTGACCGTACTGTACCTGCGCTGCTGGCATCGGGTGCATTGAAGTATAAGGAGGACGTGACGGAGGGTTTGGAGGGCTCTGGGGGCGCGCTGAGGAGGATACAAATAGGAGAGAACATCGGGAAGAGTGTGATTGTGATGGGTGAGTAGAATGACACGGCTGAGTTGAAAGAGTCAGAATACGCGCCGAAACGAGCGCGGCCTCTGAATCAGAAATGACAATTGAACAGAACATGACCCTTGCCCCCGCTAAGTGGCCCGCCGTGAAGCAGTCTTGGTTAGTCTTGGCGTCAAAAGGCGCGGACCGTAGCCACACAGTACCTCAAGGATAGACGACGCGTCAACGCTGCGAACAGCATGTGTTACAAATCTGTTGGCACAGATACATTTCCCCCCAAGTCAAAAGTCAGAGTTTGCGTGGCTTGCCAAAGACCCCCCGGAGATTGCCTGAAGTTGTCTCGGTTCCATTTCGGCAAACGTGCACGTTGTATGTAGCGCACTTCGCATCGTGCTTGATGATGAAATCAAATCTGCGTCGACAGTAATGGTGATTGGGTCGATTCACATAGTCGAACTCTGAGACATCTCCTGATATTCGCCGCGGAGCATAACAACATTTCGCAGGGGCTCATGCTTTCTCGGTGTTCTGCGATGTCTTCCCCGAGTCGGTGTTCCTCGTTTCCCCCTTCGTTTCCTGCTTCGAGAATCAATACCAAGTTGTGTCTCAAGATCAAACAGACAAACCGACGGATGCACTGCGACACCAGTCCATCCAGCGAGCATCGATCCCCCTTGTGCAAGCTGTTTACATGTCAGCTACCATGACGCAGAACAGATTGAGAGCTCACAGCGCGCATGATGCTCGGTCCCTCGTCTTCGTCTTCCTCGTCTTCGTTCTCTAGAGGTGCAGCACCGGCCAGGGTCAATCCACCTCGAGCGAGCTGTCATGGCCGTCAACGTTCGGGAAAATGCGAGGTGGTGTTGCGGGAAGAAGAGGCCGGACACGTACAGCAAGCAATGTACTCCCTGCTTCAGGAGGCATGCTCTCTTCCTCCTGAGTTTCCTGCGAGGCGGCCGGCGCATGAGCTGTGATGGATGACATGGTGGTCCTGTAGCCAATTGAACGTTTCAGACTTGTAGCTGTGGGTGACAGTTCGGAAGGGCGGTGATGGAAAGCCGTGCAGATACCCGTCGTCTTTATAGTCTTGTCCAGTTGCTACTATCATTACGGCAGGAGAGCAATACCATGCTGTATTCGTGAGGCAGTGTACGATCTTCACACAAAGATAGACGTATATATACAGGATGCCAAGAGTGTGTGATGTCAGGGAGGACGATCTGAGAGCGGGGGAGGACAATGTTAGACAGCGTGCTCAAGCACAAAAGATGGTCGTTGTCATTCGAAACGCGAGATGGCCGGTCGATGAGCGGGAGCGTTACGGCGTATATGACCTAGACATAAGATCTCGTTACCACCCGTACACGATACATAGATGCGTGAGCGGGACGAATGTGTTACCCAGTGAGCTGGTAATGTTGACGCCCATTTCATACTCAGCCCGTCGATGTCGTTGTGTTGTCTGCACCGTCGTGGTTATGGTTGAGGCTGGTTCGGACGTTCGGACCTGATGCCGATATTTAGTGTTGCGACCCTGTCAGTTACTCGTTCATCACCATGCCAGGAAAACTGTGGCCAAGAGTCGGACGGAGAATTGACATGCTTTCATATGCCACGCGTAAACAATGCTTGAAATACTGAAAAACCCTTCGGACCACCCGTGGAGTGCAGTGTGCCGATACAAGCACACAAACCATACCAGGAAATATGTTGCACACTATTCAAGCCAGGGCAAGAAGGGGCAGCGGGGCTCTCATCTTTTCATCGGCGCCGACGCTATGGCATCTTGAGACGCATGTCGACAAAGAAAGTTTTTCGTAATTGCTGCTCAGCGCCCACAATTACGCTGCTTCACATTGATCTGGTGGCTGCAATTCTTATACTAAAGTGACGGATCTAGGATGATGTCTAAGTCATTGCTGGTAGAGCATAGTCAACCACCCATTTGCACTGCTCCGGTTCGATGCCGGTACTTCTGATCTGGCACACCATCTCAAGATCAATAAGATTTTCCTGCTATGCGCGATTTCTTTCGTCAAGAACTATACCTGGCATCAGAGCCGAGCACTCGTCAGAAAATGCCCTGCTCAGCTCGTCCTGGTGTGGGATAGAGACCCTCAGGAACTGTGGTAGTTCCGCGACACCCCAGAATGGTGCCGTTCGAGCTGACTCTCAGTCAATGACAAGGAGAGTCACTGAGGAGGGATACTGCTCATCCACCATAATGTTTGTCATGCTAATGCCGACATGACGCAACACGAAGGGGCCGAGATGGTCGGGGAGAGGGTGATCTAAACCGGCAAGGTGCGCAATGCGATTCCGCATGCGGCAGTACTGGGAGAGGTATCCTTCATGAGAGGTCTTCTCTCCAAGTATTGGAAGATCATGGTCCGCCCAGTGCTTGTCAACAGTAGATGCGTTGGATAGTGTCCAGTCATATTTTCGGTTGACGCAGGCCAAGAGGTATTCGTGCTGCGTGCGCCATGGTCCTCTCGATAGACCAAAGACATATCGCGCAGTCGGCGCTAGCGGCAGTGTTGGCGAGAAAGACGACGTGAGACTCGTCAGTACAGGGAGAAGTCACGAGCATCGATGTCAGCGCGACAAATTGAAACATCGAGAAGACAAAATGGACCGCGCCCGTTATTATATTTCTGTACCTGAAAGAATGCAAGAGGTACTCCCCATGCGACGCAATAAGTAACCAAAGTCGACAGTGATCATATTGCTATTGACATACGAGGACATGACATCGTCTAGATTTCGTAGATAGGATATTAAGACAGAACGAAGTTCGAGGTCCTCGTTGAGGGTAAATAGAAACTTCTTAGTAGGTATCTGATATAGCGTTGCGAGTTAGCAAAGTCTAGTAATGATGACAGCAAAACGTCCAAGTCCGACAAAAGCCCAAGATAGAGTATATGTACTAGAATGTAAAGACAGTCTCCGGTTCGGTGCGTGCTCAGGGCATGCGAGCCGTAGAAAGTTAGTAGCTGAAGATCATTAACCAGGGATTGAGCACGATGGGGAAGAGTATATGCGACGAGGTCACGATACTGACAATTGATTTCAGAGGGACGAATGGTAGGGAAAAGGCGGAGACTTACGCAAGCGGGAAAATGACACCCCAGTACGTCCCAGGGATCCTCCACTCCGGCGAGACGAAGGGAAGAGATAGGATAATCATGCCCGCAATCAAGGTGAAGCAGACAATCAGGACTGGCCAGTAGCGCTTCCAAATCTTTGGTACTTCGAGGAAGAAGTTGGATCGCTCGACCTCTTTTGCCGTCGCGCCCCACGTAATGTTGTATGAGAACATATGCGCAAGAATTGAGACGGTGAGATGCAGACTTAAACCGCCAAAGAAGAAGAAGCTGTTAGGCGGACGGTCAGACGTCTAGTGTGATTACGCGCGGAAGGCGGGGAAAGACGTACAAGAACGGGATCCAAGTGACATTCTCGATCAGCGAGCTGAGAATGCTCCTCTTCCCAAGACGATATTCGAGGAGCGTGTATCCAAAGTTGCCGGCACCAGGGAAGACGACTGTACAGGCTAGCCAGATTTCGAAGGAGTGCATGTAGAAGCCGTCAACGTTGAGGGCCCAACCGAGCAGAAGGTAGTTGAGGAGGGAGAGAAGGGCTGCAGCTGCGATACCGTAATATGAGAACATGTACGACATCATCGAGATCTTGTAGTGGACGGGAGCGTCCGACCAGATGAAGATGCGCAACTGCTTCGTGATAGGCCCAAGGCGCCACCAAGTGACAAGAGGGTTGAAGATCAACTCGTTACAGCCTGCGCCCAACGTCAGTATGAAACGAACGAACGAACAGGTAAAGAGACATACCGTATGAGTACTTCTGCCACCGGTTCAACTCGTCATCGACAGTCAGCGAGACACCCTCCTTGAAGCCACTGTCGGAATAGGTCGCCCATCGAATGATGTAGCCCTTCAATTGGAGACGCAGCGCCATGTCGAAGTCCTCAGACACGTTACTCTCCGACCAGATCTTCTTCAAACCGTCAGCCTCGTCGATGAAGGCAGCATCCTGGATGGCGGACCAGCGCAGGAACGCGTTGTGTCCGACGAAGGGAGCAACTTCGCCGTTAGCGCAGGCCATTGAAATGCACCTGTTGATGCGGCGAGTGAAGTGCGTGATCCCATTCTCGAAGTAGTGGTGTGCGACTTGCATGACGTCTGAGTAGCAGTCAGTACCGCGCTCTACGCACTCGATAGAGCAAGGGACTAACCTGACTCGTGTTGTATGATGGCGACCTCTGGGCATTCGGCCAATTCACGAGCAGCGTCTCTGAAGCAGTCCTAGATCGACGTTAGTATACCGGCCAGATGAGTTTGGTTCGAACTTTACCTCTGGTACGATAGTGTCCGAATCGACGATGAGAATAACATCCCCAACTCGGAGGGACTTCCCGTTCGCAGCCCAAGGTTTCCACCTCTGTCCAGTCTCCTCATATATCTCCTCAATCGCCATCTCCAATGCTCGATCCTCCAAATCGCCCTCGACCTTCCCGGTCTTCTCGTCCATCTCGAGTTCCGCAAGCTTCCTTTCCATGCGCAAGCTCAATGCGAGACCGTAGTTCATGTTACTCGCTTTCTTGAAACGACCAGCACGCTTGAAGCCATCGGGGGACGAAGAGTGCGGGGGGCGGGCGACCCAGCCGATGTTGTGATTTGCGTAGAATGCGACGCGCTTCTCGCGTTCCTCCTCGGAGATGAGTTGAAGGCCGTCATCGTGAACGAAGATGGCAGATGTACCACCTTGGCGAGCATATGTCTGCATAGCTTTCTTCAGCGAGATGACAGACGGGGCGCTGACGTCGGGCGTTAGCTGAGGTAGCAAAATTGATAGACTGATGCTTACATCGTCTCCTCCAGGCTCTCCTTGTACACCGGTAGTTCCACCGTCACATGTGGCAGCCGGGCGTCCAGAGCTGAATTGGGTTCGGGCGGAATAGCGGAGTAGAACTTGGAGTTCTCGTGATACTGCGCGACGGGGCCGAGGCTGTGAAGCAAAGGGCAGGAAAATCAGTATCGTGATCCACATGAGAATGATGTACGTCAAGGTCAAAGATGGTTATGACAGCAGGAACGCAAAGGAAGCAAGGAGCAGAGAGAGACTCACACGAAGGATACATTCGTAATGATCTGGAGCGCAAAGAACTGTGTGATTGACGAGGTTCTGATCAGAACAGGGCGGCGCGAAATAGACAAATAGAATGTACCAAGGATACACACACGAGGAACGGCGTGGTGACGAGTAGTGCGAATCGACTATAGTCCCCATCGAGACGTGTCTCTGAGATGAGGGTAGAGACACCATTGCATATGAAGACTAGCAGTGGCGGTCAGTCAGTCAGACGCACAGTGAGCTAGCGAACCAGCTTACACAGCGACAGCGCCGCGCCCAGTCCACCATAGACCGGAGCAAACATGCGCATGGGACGTGATTGCGAGGTTTGCTTCTCCGGATCAGAGCTAGATGAAGAGGACTTCTTCCCGGAAAGCTTCCAGCCGAACCACCTCGACGCGGAGGATTCTGACTTGCTCTTCTCCCGTTCTGCGAGCACCGCCGTCGCTGTTGTCTCGGCGGCGGCGGCGGCGGCGATGGCCTCCTTCTCCTTGGCATTGAGGTTCACATCAGATGCCGTCGTAGATGGTGTGACGCTTTGATGGGGTGTCGAGGAGATGGAGGAGCCGATGGTGCGGCGGGCGCGCCAAACGAGCTTCATGAGCTTCTCCTCGAATTCTGAGCATAGCGGTATGATGGTGTCAAGGTCGTCTGACCACGCAACTAGGACACGTTCATCACGCTACATTCTCGGGTCAGTCAGAACTCGAGTTTTGATTCATGATTGGCGTACGAGAAAGGCACCGCACTGTTCCTTGTCGGCCCGAACAAGGTGCGATATGGTGTCGATAATTTGAATGCGCGTGTCACTGTCGATGTAGATGGCGGTGGCATCTTCGGTGCTGGAATGGTGGGAAAGTCAGTGATATGGATCGAAGAGGCGGTGGGTATGCTCACACTGTGGCAAGAGCAGCGTGTACGGCTGCACTGCGAATCTTGACGGCGACGAGGGGGTTGAGTACACGTACAGCCGCCTCGAACGGCGCAAGGTACGGGTTCTCGTAGGGGAAAACGCGAAACTGGGCCGGCGCTATGCGGAGGCAGACACCAGCAGCAACGTTTTCCTCGGAGGGCTTGAACCACGCATCACCTTGTGTCTACGGCAAACTTTAGCGCTGCTCGTCTTGTGGCAGAAAGACACTGACCTTTCCCCAGACGTAGTGAAGGACAGCGTCGTAGTTGTCGTAGTCCATCGGTCGGCACCCAGGTGGGTCGAGGGAAGGTGAAGAAAAAAGAAAGAAAACCGGGCCAAGAGTGCTCTGAGCGAAGGTGGCACGCTTAAGTAAAGTTGTGCCCGACCGCTTACGCCACTACTCATGTAAATGACCGGAAGCGGCTGGGAAGACACGGATTTCCAGAAGCGCGAAGCAGCTGCCACCGGTCGATCGCGTCAACTTGCAGATAGGCACACCGCATGTTTCCTCTGATGTCGGAACGCGCGGTAGCAATCTTGCCCCAAATCTCAGTCGATTGAGCGATGGATTGCAGGCTGCCTGGCTTCCAGGGCGGTCACTGTTACCCGATGGTGAGAGACGAAAGCAGACATGTGGGTCTGTATGTGCATGCTTGGCTGCACGATCGTCCCCAGGCAACCCTGCTTTTTCACACAATCATTTAATTCACTGTCGTGCAGTTCGCTGACGCCGCTGACGGTGGCGCGCTACCTACAAGATACCGCTAATTCCGACTACCGCATCCGTCGTAGAGAACGGCATTAACTCTCGTTACTTCGCTCTAACCATATCCGACAATACTTCGCCCTCAATCTCAACTGTCTGATGGTGATGAGTCCAACAGACGTCTCTCCGAGGTTCTGGGCTGACTGTTATGGTCCAAATCTCTAGATACTAGCTGTGCGCCCGCCTCCCTCACCCTCAGGAGTAGTCGCACTAGTGTGGGTAAACGCCTCCCTAAGCGCTCTTTCTATTGATATCGTTACCATTCACACTTCACCTGTTCCGTGACATACACTTGGCTTCTCACCATCTCATCACGCCTGGCACTTCGTTCCGACATCGCCGGCTACTTGCCTTCAAGCTGTCCAGCTGTGTGTATTTCCGATACACTTTCATCTGCTTTTTTTTGCCAAGGAACCATAAACATCGTCATTCTCCCCTGGCCGTTCACGACTCACAGATAACCCCTGGCAAATATTGAACTCAAGGCCCGGTCATGGTCGATAAGATTCACAGGTACGTTCGTGCAATTTATCGTGAGAACCTTGCAGGTGCCATCATCACTTGGCCTGCATGTTTTTTTTACTTATCGCTTTACATATCGTGAGCGGTGACACAACCTCGCGTTCTGAGCGGTCCGACCGATTCATCACAGAGATGCAATGAATCCATGTATGTTGTCGACGAATGCCGAAGATATCCACCGTATCATCGGCCTATCTTCCTTCCTTGTTCCCACTTGTTCAAAACGTTCTTGAATAGATTATCCCTAAAACGTGTGTGGGTCATTATCGTCGAATCGAGCAAGAATCCATGTTATGACGGAGGACTTGTCCGGCATGACCGCGCAGACGCCAGAATCTCGGGCATTCAACGGGCTTCCTGTTCTTTAGCTCTCAACCTGGATGTAACGCGCTGTATACAAGATAACAGCGAACTGGGGACTGTTTATTCTGAGGAACATCTCTTCACACGAAAGCGCTTCTGCTTTACTGATACAAGGTGCGCGCCAGGCTCCACTTTGACGCGACTCATGATTCCATATCTCACTGAGTGCGTTCGTACCCGCCTCAAGACGCTCGCAATGACGCACTTATGAATTAGTCTACCTCGAGCAGTAGCTCGTTTGTAGGATGGACATGTCGTACCACATGCATGCGTGGTTTCCCAGAATGCAGTGAGTCATCTTGAGCTAACAACAGAGCTCCGAGTGACATCGTACGAAGAGGGTGGATTCTGTAAGTATCAAATGGTGACTATGCTTGACATGAGATGCTCGATGGGACGCTTTGAGATGAAAGAGATCCTGTACGGTAACGGCTGTGTTCTCAAAGCCCGCAAATGGAACAGGGGACTATGATGGCACTCACACACCCGGTGAGGTAGAGGTCAATCTAGTCAAGCAGCATCACTGTCTCCTTCAAAAGCGCTCTACTTGCCTTACGCCAGACTACGGTAGATAAAGAATGCAACCTAGTATTACTCGTTCGACTGTCAAGATGCATCCCAGGCCGAGAACCACATGCGACATGCGTAGCAGATAGTGGCGCATGAGCTGACTTCACCATGGGCGATTCAGCGCCTGGTAACCGTCATTGACATGGACATCTGTGCTTCGAAGTTACTCCACTCCGTCCGCTCATCTATCATCCCAACAGCTCGACCGACAAGTCGTTGCACAGCGGATACCTCAATTCGCCCCCGACGGCACCATCAGACGCTTGATCATCAATATAGCTAGCCAAATAGTCTATATCCGAGGCAGTGATACCGCGCCCCCACCTTCTGTGGCGGATCGCCTCGCTGCTCACGCGTCGGATGAGGCTGAGAAAAAACCGTGACGTGATGCTTGGACAAAATTACCGGAGAGACGGCGATTGCCGACGATTGATGACTCTCTTCCGTCCGGCGTCACCATCATGCCATTGCCATTGCCAGCGTAACTTCAACAATCGTACCTCCGGAGGCGTATATTATGTCCGTGCCATTCTTGGATATGTCCGGGGGCATGTCTTATCTGTGCAAAATATCGGATGCAGCATGGCCTCGACCGCCCGGCTTTCACACCAGTAATTGTATGTGATTGTTCCGTGCCGACTCTCATTATTGCATTGATGGGCTGTTGGGCGTTCGTCTCTGTTCTGCTTTCTGTCTTGGCTGTCGCCCTGACCATGCTTCACACAGCCATTTTGTTCCTCGTCTCGCCCGGTCCCTCTGTGAAACTGCTCAATCGCGATCATAACACTAGGCAGGTGGCTGTGCGCGAGGATAGAGTGGACGGTACGAGTATGGCACGTAGACGTTGGACATCCTGATCGACACTGAATTCCTCGTAGACATATCCCCTTTCATCCTGAATGCATCGACCTCGAGTGCCAATCCATGCGCCTGGATCTAGACGTCGGAGATTGTCTATCTGTACGACTGGCGGTTTCACCGCAAGAGTCAAGAATCCTACGTTGGAGCAAATCCTGGTTAGTCCTTCTAGTTTTTGGTTCCTTGAATCGGCCTGGCTAACCAAGCGAGTTGTATCAGCTTGGTTTTGGCGCCCAAGCTACGGGCCAGATGTACGTATAGGCGATCGAAAGGGACAGACCATCACGGAGTTGACTTTTTGAGACCTGCCAACCCAGCACGCGCAGCCGGAGCCCTGGGCGAAGCGGCAAGATCAAATCTATCCCGTGCCTTTCCCAAGGTGATCATTTCTATTCGCGAGAACGCTTTTTATACCATGGGTTCCCCGTCCGGGAAGCGGCTTCTTCCCAGGATCTCTGCTGCTCTGAGGCTCTCTCTTTGCTCGTATCTGCAACCTGCTTTGCGGCTATGTCTGCGACATCCTCCTCGTCCACCCCGCGCATCGCTGAGCATCCCGCAAGCGACCATGAGCAGCACGCCGAGCGTCTTGTCCCGCCGACGCCCAAGTTCCACATAGAGGGCGACAATGACTCCGACATTTATGTCTCTCACCGTCCGCGTTCCTCCCAGGCCAGTGGATCCGTCGATTCTCCGCCGAACACGCCGCGCTCGTTCTCGTTCGTCCCCATCACGAATCCATTCTCTCCGCCCGCTAGCGTTCGTGGCTTCAGCACACCCTCCGAGTCTCCCATCGCTACGCCTGCACATCTCCCCACGACGCACGCTCACTATCCGTTTCCTGATCAGAGCGTCTCTCGCAGTGGTGTTGCATCTACAGACGGCAGTATGGCAGATCTCAGTCGCACCTCCTCGGCGCAGTTTGGCAGTCGTCCTCCAACGGCGGAACACATCCCGTCCCGTGGCTCGTTTGTACGTCCTCGGGAAGCGTTCATGTCTCCTCCCCCGCGGCCTTTGACCATATACAACGCGGCGCCATTGACCAAGGTCTCGAAAGAGCGCCCGAAGTCCACCATGATCGTTGACAGCGATGCGCTTCACAAGCCCTGGATGGGAAGCAAAGACTCTCAGGGCCGACTGGCGTACTTCCTCACTTACTCAGTCGCATTTCTGGGCATAGCCCTGGGGGTTCTCAAGGGCTATTTCGACTGGAAGTCCGTCGACTTCATGTCGGGCAATCTCTGTCCCGTGCTCGACGAGGACTTCAACTCGGACGAGGGTATATTCGGCGAAAACGGGATTTTCTTTCGGGAGGTTGATATGAGCGGGTTCGGGTATGTCGTATGCGCATTTGCCTTTAGACGTTAGCTGACGGGGTCTTTAGTAATGGAGAATTTGAGATGACCACCGATTCCGCTAACAACTCTTTCGTACACGATGGCGCGCTCTATATCCTACCCACTCTCACGGAGGACAGCATTGGCAGTGACGCCGTGCTGGACGGTCACGTATACAACATCACCGATTGCACGTTCAACATCACACGGGGGATCTCGT
Organism: Strobilurus luchuensis; assembly: GCA_019915105.1. Classification (NCBI taxonomy): domain Eukaryota; kingdom Fungi; phylum Basidiomycota; class Agaricomycetes; order Agaricales; family Physalacriaceae; genus Strobilurus; species Strobilurus luchuensis. Next base: position 34,889 of record JAHLMJ010000025.1, on the reverse strand, counting down.
ACACCCAATCGTCCACTCACTCGCAACCATTCTCGTTCAACGCTACTTCCATCGCGGCGGACGGGGACTTCGATGCGACTGACTACTATCGCGCCTGTTCCGCGGTCAGCAACTCTACTGTCGGCAAGATCATCAATCCCGTCCAGAGCGCACGATTGAGCACGAGGAAGACGGCGAGCATCAAGTATGGGAAGGTCGAGGTACGCGCCAGATTACCAACGGGGTAAGCCAGTTTCCATCCAATTTCCTTCGAATGCACCTACTGACTACTCTGGCAGTGACTGGGTTAGTTTCTCCCTTCGTTTTGTGATGTCTATTCATTCTAACGCGATGTAGATGTGGCCCGCAATTTGGATGCTCCCAGTTGACAACACGTACGGAAGCTGGCCTATGAGTGGTGAGTATTCCTTTCACGACTATGACGCCAACCATGTCCGCGGACAGTTGGCCTCTATCTCATACTATACTTCCGCTTGTACTTCAGTCATCTTGGTCTCTTTCATCTCCATGTCGTGCATTCACTCACTCTCATGTCAGGCGAGATCGATATCATGGAGGCGCGGGGAAACGGGCCTAGTTACAACAAGCAGTACGTACTGAGCCTGGAGCTGGGTGATAGCACTGATTGACGCCACCCGTTTGTTGTCTAGGGGATCGAACTACGTTCGAGGATCTCTCAACTGGGGCCCCATGATCTGGCTCAACGCCGTCTCGAAGACGTTCGGCTGGTGGTATCTCCGTCGCGGCGCGTTCGACAAGGACTTCCACACGTACTCTATAGAGTGGACGGAGGACTTCATGTATGCTCACTGGCCTTCCCTTCGGCGCTGTTGCTAATGAGCAAATCCACAGCCGGATCTACGTCGACTCGCGTCTGCACCGCATGTACGAGACTAAGATGAGGAAAAGCTTCTGGGACCGCGGCGACTTCCCCACCGTCGTTCAGAACGGCACGGAGTCGATCGTTCTGCAGGACCCGTGGGTCAATGGGACCACTGCGGCACCGTTCGACCAACGTCAGTCACATCTTCAAACTTACGTGTATAGACAAATCGACTAACCGACTGTGTGTTTAGGATTTTACCTTATTCTGGATGTTGGTATCGGCGGTACGAACGGCTGGTTCCCAGACGGTTCCGAGAAGCCTTGGCTGGACGGCTCGCAGAGTACGTGCACTCATAGACACAATGAATGAAGCTGATGGAGCTGGTCGTCTAGCTGCGATGAAAGATTTCTACCTCGCCAAGGACAAGTGGCTACCAACATGGCCGGAGAACGCGCAGGACAGGGCCTTTGTCATGTACGTCTCCTGCCATCGGTTCCTTTACCAATCAGGCTGACCCTTCTTCCCAGTGATTCCGTCAAGATGTGGCAGAAATGTTAGAACGGGTTTTGGTTTTTGACACGACATACAATATGCACGGACCCGAGGATGGGTGCTCCTTATCATAATTACGACCTGAGATGGACAGACACATTTGCTATAGACCGTTTCGTGCTCGAGCACCTTCCATATACGATGTATCACTTCAAGTACCTTTTGGTTGTGTACTGCGTTCACACTTCCTTGTTCAGCATCTAAATGTCGCGAGGCTCAGAACTCGTCTGCGAGCGGAGACACTGCGGAAACCATAGTTGCGACGCTCGTGCGTCCGCCGTCTGCCAAGTTACCCGATGTCAAAAAACTCCTGGAGCAGGGCGACACCAAGAATAGATTCTGAGCATACCATCTTGGAGGGAATTCAGGTCAGAGATAGACAGACATTGAGAGTTGAACAACTCGATCGTTCTCGCTCTCAGGTACCATTCAATGTTGGTCAGGTACAGATGTTTGCTGGACCTCGGAGGGGCCACACCAACCGACGGTCACCATACATTCACGTTGTACTTATGCTAGTCAAGGGAGCGTTTGACCGAACTTTAATCCTCTGGCGTTTCGCGATCTTCGATGTAAGGCGCAAAAAGAACCGAGATGACAAATGTTTTTACATGTGTATTCCGCTTGTCAGGAAGCCGTCTTTTCCCGAGCAACATCTAGAATGATTTACAGGGTCATACAGCAGTATTTCTCATACCCTGGGATGGTACGCAATTAGTGACAGACCAATAATGTTGTTTGATTACATACTCGATTGTCTCGCTCATCGCCGTCCAGGGATTAAGAATGAATTACCTGTGCAGCAGACCCCACCATGCAGGTAGGGTCGTAGACCAAACAACATCGCTTGGCTCTCTCTTCTTCGGCGCCCTAGCTACACCGAATAGTAGGCCTCATCTATGTCTCCCCTGCCTCGGGCGGTCAGTCGGCCCTCCGCCCGAGTCCATCTTGTCTTTCGGGATGAGGTGGCTCAAGACAGCCCAAATATATGGCCATGACTATCTATCTTGTTCTGGGATGGGAACAAAAAGTTTGAATGAAAACCCAGACCCAGCTGGTACCTTCCATGACGACCCGGACCAGCAACGAGGATATGCCAAAGTGCCCAATCGTTGGAGACGTCCAACCGGGTGGGGGTTTCGACTCGCCAAGAAAGTTATGCATTCCACGTGATTGTGGTACAAGATTTGTGAGACACTTGAGATAAGTACAATAACATACGATTCATGCGCAAAGGCTACGCTAGTTTTTCAGTGTGCAAAACTGCTTATGGTATCCCCAATTGGCGACCTGATGCTCGCGTCCACAGTAAGAAACCTTCAAACACTTCGTGCAACGCCGCAAATCCGGGTCAGGCCTACCACAATGACTGCACCATTGCGCCTCGTTGCGCTTGATCCATCTCTCTTTTGCACGGACAGCAGCGTCCTCGATCCACTTCTCCCTGGCAGAATCAGGATGCGGGCTGATGAAATCGCAGACGTTGTGGACGTAATGACGCTCTGAGAAGGTGGGAAGACGAATCTGACGGTAGATGATTTCGTCCTCGAGAACATGAATGCCCTTCCCACCGAGCCCGCGTCCAGCATCACCAAATTGCATCGAAGCTAAATCGAGTATGACGTTTGCTTTGCCAGAATCTACAGGGAATCGTACGACCGAGTGCGGCATAGTGTCAAGGCCACCCGTAATAAGAGTCTCGCCCGACGGCATGACCATCGCGTATGTCACTCTCTTCGGTGAGGTCAATGTCATTTCGACAATTTCGCGTTCGTCGGTAGAGGTGATGAACTCTTGGCCGTCAGGTGTACGAATGCGCAACGGGACTGGAGGATCAAAAGTTTCGAAAAAGTGCTGGATCAAGCCGAGAGCGATGTAGCAACCATCATGAGCGCGTGCCTGGTAAAAGATCGTCTCCAAGTCGCGTGAGGCGAGACTTCCGAGGCGGGAATGGATTGGGGAGGGAAGGATGTTCGATGGGGTGTCTCGCTCATTTGAAATTTTAGGGGCTTTGTCGAAGATGAAGGCATCCCTAGGGACTGTGTCCTTCGTAAACCAAGCTTGCCGTCGGTCCACAAACGCCACAGTCTCAAAGGCGCCGCCATTACGCACAACTTCTCGAAGCTTTGAAGAACGAAAACGAGGCTCTGTGGAGAAAGCCTCATAGAGGAGGAGGGTAGCAGCGTCGTGAAGGTCGAGCAAATCAGTCATGACGAACTTGGGAGCGTCTGTGGACGAGAGAGGCACTGACGAATGTCGTGGTCAAGAGTTGTGGAATTTGTAGAGACCCAAGAGTAGGCTCGATTCGATGTCGAGAAACTGGATGGACGTCCAGAGCAAACAGGAGCCAAAACGACACGTGCCGGATGCGAAAAACTGCCGCGCCGATCTTTCCAGGCTTTCCATGACAAGTGCGAGACGACTCGTCCATATGTCACTCAAAGCATCAAACTAGGCTGACTGAGTCATAGAAGGTAATTTAAGGAAACTGTCTCTTTTTCTGTATTTTTTCCGAGCGCCACCGCCGGTTGCTCATAACACAAGAACACAAGAGTCAATCCGAACTTGCTTTTACCCTCATTTTGGGAACTCTTTGCGCAACGATACGCCTTGGTCATGGATGGCGCAACCTGTACAGTACCGCACTGTATACTGTCTGTGCAGTGCGTACATAGGCCACTAGACCTGAACTCGAAAGAGGTACGACCACAGATACCCTGGGGTTGCTTACATGACGCTCTGATAGTAATGGCAGGTACTAGCAGACAAAAAGAGGGCCGCAAACTTCGAAGTACAGTTTTACATATCTATACATGAGTAGCCCGATTTTGGTGAAGATTGCCCGATGAACAAACGTATATCATCCCCGCGCGAAGACAAAGTTTTCGCGCGTCTGCCGCGTCTACCCATGTGTTGGCGTCTACCCGCAGCTGAGGGCTGACAGGGATCCATGAAACCTTTCCTGTGAAGCTGAAGGACTCGTACGCGGGTGGATCCCGTCTTAACGTCAGCAGCCAGTGATAGGGTGCAGCGAAGAGGAAATGGGGCAGAAAGTTGGAGGCTAGCGACTCTGATGCAGCTTGGGAAGAGGGTCAGATGCGATTACGCGAGATGGTGAACCACACCGACCTGAGATATGATTGCATGGCGGGTCGTAATGCCTGTTCTACAATAGTGCCGAGATAAGACCGCAACAGCGCCACTGGCAGTTGGCCTGATGCCCATCCGCGCCAAAGTGTACTTGTCTAGACAGAACAATATCAGGAAAAGAATCTGTGAGAGCATCATCGTAGGTGACCGGCAGGAAAGCAAGGCGTCCGAACGACATACCTCGTTTGGTGACCAGAGTAGGGACGCGGGTAGCTTCGCATGTCGAGTCAACAGCTCATCGTGGTGTTGAGTTCCAACCTCAAACCGACCTCAATGAAGATATCGCATAGTACGCCGTTCGTCCAAGAAGGGAGGTCGCGAACTGCGGAAGGCAGGATGGAGCTGGTTTCAAGACTCGGGTCTGCGAACGAAGAACAGCGACAAGTGTACCCATGACGGGCGAGGGTCTGAAGATGAGACATTGACTCGTCATTGCCGTGCGACGACGGAAGGCCATGCGTCAAAGTGTACGCGCAGATGTTGCGAGACAGTGGTGCGCAATTGTGGCGATGGGATGCAATGACTGGACGAGAATTCGACGAGACCTGATTCAGACTCGAAGAAGCTTTCCCTCCCGCTCCATGCGTCCGAGAAGATGCGACCGTGGAAGGGAGGAATGATGGCAGGACCTGTCGAAACACGTTTAATCGGAATCCGAGAGTCGTTCAGGCTTCGACCTAACGAAGATGTTACCACGGGAACACGACTGCAAGAGAAAGCACACCTTGGAAGCGTTCCGATGTACTTCCGTTGCAACGACCGAGACGATCCCTCAAAGGTGCATCTGATCCATTCGCCGAACGATTCTCCCTCATTGCGAAGATGGACTGCCTAAAAAGACGAAGTTGGGGTGTGGTTACGCAAAGCAAGCGGGGCGACGATGATACTCGCTGCGAGTCAGCGACGCGTCGTCGCTGCCCATTCCTTCGAGCAAGTTGGTCCGGCTACAAGTCATTGGCGGGTCGTGACTCTGAACAGAAAGCACGAGGGACAGAGTTGCGATGGGTCAGAGAAAAAGTCCTGTTGACCCAGCCACTGAAAGGGCTGGATGATAGGCGGTGGGGTTGCATGCGGAGCTCGCTCCTTGAAAGCTTTTGAAGGCTTGAAACCGTATCGGTGTAACCAGCAGTGGATAGCGTCGGGACAGGGCAGAAATGGGGGCGCACGAGCCCAACCCAACGTCAGTAACGAAATCGTTGTGCGCATCTCTAGCATGAGTGAGCACACGCAGACAACTAACACAGCAGAAAACGCACGTCAAGCCAATTGCAATCATCCTGCCATCTCAATATCAGCGCATGTGTGCAATCCCCACCCTTTACAGGTCATTGAGCCAACGGAAGGAAGCGTCCAGAGCAGGAGGTTCGTATTCGACTGTGGCGGTGAGAGCTCTGCACATAAAATCTGGCAGCGTGTTCGGCGGGGTGAAGTTGGAGGCTGCGCAAGTAGTTGGCCCGTTGTAGACTTGTCTCATCTTTGTCGTCGTCGACGTTTGTGAGTAAGGGATGTTTCGATACCCGGGCCGGAAGCGCAGCATCTGTTGATCACATCACCCTGCATAGTGCACAGGCAGGCTTGAGTCGCCGACCGCTTGATTATCCGAGTCTCCCCTCCCTCCGCTGCTTGGTGACAACTCATACCAGTGTCTCAAAATAAGGAACACACCAGCTCAGCCGTGGTGGCTCTCGCATTAGAGCCTCATACGCATTAGTTCTATATTAATGTAAAAAACAACACCTGTATCTAGCGATTGTCTGACTCTACTTGCGCCACGGCGAGTAAGGCGCTACGTGCCAACCGAATGTGAGGACGCCCACAAGGCCCATAACAATGGCCGACAGGTATCGAAGACCTCCAGCCTCATTGATGAAGCCTACGACGAGAGGACCCACTGCCGATCCGACGAGACCAATGGCAATCACAAGAGATACAGCTGAATTGATGAGGGAAGGCGGTAACCGCTTCGAGGTCGTAGAAATAATTGTTGGCGTAGCGGGCCTAGATCACGACTCAGCACATTATGCAGGCGAAGCAGAAATGAACAATCACCCGAGGAAGAAACCAATGAAAGCTATTGCTACGGCGTTGGAAGGGATGTTGACAACAAACTGAACGACTGCTAAAAGGCCTACGACGATGAAGAAATAGGCAGTGAGTGCAAGTCGCTCGCCAATTCGTGATGTTGCATGAGCCATGGCCAGGCGTCCCGTAAGCTGGCCGGCCCAGAAGCCTGCCAGCACGTAGCGCATGGAAATCGGGCTCCCGTGTCGGATGGTAGTCATAAATGACACGATCCAGCTGGACATGATCTCGACAGAGGAAAGGGACTAAGCCAAGGCCATTCAGTGGGCCGTCAAGCACTAAAAAAATAAGCTCACCAACGCTACTAGAATTCCAGCAGTGAGAACGGCAGGGTTTCTGACGGCGAGCAAGATTTGCCTGCCTGCGCCCCCCGTTGCGTCTTCCTCATGGGGAGGCCGATAGTCCCGGAAGGTGAGCCAGACGAGAGGAAGACTGATGCCGGATGTCGCCAAAGGTATGGCATAATACTTATTCCAAGCAATCCCTGTGTCGAGCATGACTGCGACTACGAGTGGCGCAATGAGGGCACCGAGCTAGCGCGACGCCGTTGTCAATTAGTCAGATGCTGACCTATTTTGTACTCACACCAATACCTGCATAGAGCAGTGACATCAACGGCCCGTTCCCTAAGTGAGCGGTATATGTGGTGAGGCTCGCGTCGCAGATGCATGCGCCTAAGCCAGTGAGTAAAAGAGCGACAAGAAAGGCCGGAAAGGGGGGAGAGCAGAGTGTGACTGTTGCCCCAATGGAGTTGAAAACACAGGCTATCTGCGCAGGAGTTAGAGTATGGACAGGTAGAAGAATGGTGGTCTACTTACGCAAAGAGTCTTTGCGAGGCCGACGTGATGCAGTAGATACATGTTGACCGCCGTACCGAGAAACCAACCGGCGACATTCAAGAGAAAGATCAAGCTGACGACCGTGTAGCTCAGACCATATCGAGCTTGAATGGATTCAAGCTGAGCTGTGAAGTGAGTGTTGTCAGTAAGACGGCATGGTCCCTGTGAGAAAGATCGACACACCGCCAAGAGACCCGTCACTCATTCCTACTTGAACATAGAGACAGAACGCTGTGGTGATTCTGAGGACATGTAGAAGTGCTGAAGTCCCAGTCTTGGTCGAAGGTTCGAGCTCGCTGGCCTGTGGGTTGAGTGTGATGGAAGAGACTGTTTGCATGTCTACCATGTCGATAGAGGAGGCTGGCTCCATCGTACTGAACGGCGTAGTTCCGAGCAACACCCACGAGCCATCTATATACACGCTCCAGCTCAATCGCAGTGAGGACGTGTTGAGCGACATTCAAGGGAGTGCTGAAACGTCCGCAATACTCCAGGCATCGAGGTTTGGCGATTACTGCCAATCACAAATTGATCGGGCGAGTCGGACGCACCTGTCAGAACGAAACCGCACGGTAACGCTGGAATAAAAACTGTATTACCCCAACTTTCAACCGGGCTTTCGACTAGTAGGCTGCTCAAAGGTCAGAAGTTGGAACAGCGAGAATCAGTCTCATACCCATCGGTCCCGGCGCACACCGTGTGTCAAACACCAATTTTCGAGTAGATCAATATCAAGACGAGGAGTTTGGCAGTCAATCCAGAAAGAACACCGCGTAAAGTCCTCGGCCTCGGGCAGAGTCATTGCAAGAAGCAGATATGTATCAACTAAAAATTGCGCGAACGTTGCAACGAATATCGTCTGTCAGTGAGGGAGGATTACCAGTGAGAACAAATTACGGGCGCGTTGATCCTTCGAGCGTTATGAAGCCGTCTTCGCCAAGGATTGAATATAAGTAGCACATCGAGATACCCCCACCCTCACCCAATTCTCGTACCATGGACCTGCCGACTCGGTCGTCCCCTGTTCCAATGTGCACGATCACATATTCCAATGTCTTCAAGGTCGTTTCGCGCCCTGGCGAATTCAACGCGTGCCTACATGCGATCAAGGTGGAATCTAGTTCGAGTTCACGCACCGTTTCCTCATGTGGATGCTTAACAGGATTTCGTGGCCGGTGAACGCATCTGCGGTCTTCGCGGCTGGGTTCCAACACCGGGAAATGCGCCGACCGTATTTTCGTTCCAGGTCTCAGAGAACGAACACTTGGACTTCAACACTGAGCTCGTATACGGTAAGTAAATGTGACCTCGGTGCCTTGGACTAACGCTCAGGCGTAGCGAATCATTCATGCTCACCAAATATCGGTTTGGACATCTCGTCCTCGGACCGCACGACCTGGGGCGTTTACGCCCTGAAAGATATCACAATTGGCAATGAAGTCACTTGGTGAGTCGAGCGGTAGGGATGAGATACATTCTTTGAGGCGTATGTCTAGGTTTTACCCGGCGACCGAGTGGGTCCTCGTCAGCGGGGGATTCATCTGCAAGTGCCGATCAGATGTGAGTACACGGCAACAACCACCGTCACACTAACCACGGTGTCAAGGTCTGTCTCGGCGCGTGCAAAGGGTCTCGCATGATTCCTAGGGAGAAGCTTCAGACTTATGGTGAGTCGCCCAATGAAAAGAGAACAATTGTGAAGTTGGTGCCCACGCAAGTTTCTCAGAGTACATCAGCCCGCATGTCTGGCGGCTCAAGAAGGCGACCGAGACGTCGAAGGTCCGTCAGCCCAAGTTCATGCAGGAAAGAGAAGGGTCGATCATCGAAGAGATGAAAGCTTAACGTGAAACGGCGGCCGGCCCGGAAGCTATAACAGTATGACACTATTGACTGAGCCCAAAAGAAGGTTACGAATCTGTGAATGTCAAGTTGACATGATAAAATGCCACAGAAAGACTCACAGATGGGCTGTGGCGACGCAGTCGAGCTCTCAATCGCGTCCTTTGTGGGAGGGAAGAAAAGGGTAAGCCGCGGCGGTGCTAAAAATGGCCTGAGCCTTGTGCCTTAACCTACCTGCCGGTGGCCGGCATGACGTTTTACTTATGTAGAGATGTGCTGCTGTCCGCTTATCAGCTGTAGTCAAGGCTTCGGTAGGTCTGGGTCTGCTGGTCGATCTCGTCGACCGTACATGTCTTCATGTCGCGTACGATGATGGCGGATGACTTAGCGCTCGAATGCCGAACCGTTGTGCCATGTCTGATGGTGCTCACCAACACTACCAAACAAACGCGTCTCCACCGCCTGCTCGTTCGATGATCGCGTATTCAGACGCGCAAGGACCCATCGCAAAAGGTCCGTGGCAGACTAAACCGGCGTTGTCTCGGGGAAAACTCTTCTGAGCCCGTATCACAGCAGCTTGCTGCTTTCTCACGGACGTTCGGACGCGTTGTGCGCTGCAGGCTAAGGCGGAGAGGTCTTTGGCAAGAAGTGCGTAATCTGATACGTCTTTCCAGCTCTTGATGCTGACAGCATCAAGTCCAAGGGCGTTATCGACGCGTGCCCGCTGCCGCTAACTCCACACTCAAACATAGGTAGGCGTCAGCCGGAGACCCGCCGTACGCGCCCGCAAACATCAACGGACGAGTCTATGTCGAATTACGCCAACGACTGGAAGTCAGCTGGACTGAGAAGCCATCAATACACTGCGACTTACCTTCCTCGCTCTTACTACTCATGAGCGCTTAGCCTCGCCGCCCACTTGGCGCGGTTCAGCATGCGTGCCGTTTGACTGTGGTTTGCCAACAGCTTCGAACCTACGTACCCTACGACCCAGCATTTCAATCGCATTATTGGGCGACATCGTGGCCAAATCTCCGTTGACTTGCGTTATGGCGAGCCCAACAGCGGCCGATCTCCTTGGTGGCAGACATCACAACTACAATGCGCGTCACGACTCTTCCCAGCATGGTCACCGACGTTTTGTCGGAAAGTCCCAGCGCAAAAGGCTCGATGGATCCCTGGTGCTTTGCCAGACTGCTGTTTGGGCAGGCTGAAGTACAGTCTCTCTAGCTCGACGTCATGAATCTCAGGGTCTCCTCAGAGGCAGCAGAGACGACAACGTCCAGGTACAGAAGTCAGACGAAAGAAAGTGTGTCACTGATGGTCTTGGATTGGTGACTGATTGTGGCTTTGCTCTTGCCAGTACCGCGCCTGCGCCGTACCTTCATTCTGGGTGCTGAACCGACGAACAGCACGATCGTTTCAGCGTCCATCGCTGCTGTCAACACTTCGACATGTACTGGGTACGCCTCCAGCCCGTAGCCGAATAGTTCCCTTCACGCCCCCGCAGATTCCCTTGCAGAGGAACCGCGAATAAACCCTTAACTGGTGCTGGCTATCGCGCTTGTGCTGGCGACGTTGGCGCGTGCGCCTCGGCGTTTCGCTTGCCTCCTAACCTCTACTCTATCAGGGCTCTGGATTCCGCAGGCGTATGCGGGGCGAATTGAGAGGTTTTGGCGCATAATACAAAGCGGGAGGTCTCTGCGCGTACTGGACGAGGGTAGACATATACAGCGCTAGGTACCAACTGCCGAGCCCAGGAATCGGGATGGAGAAGCTCAGAGATGGCGATGCAGTGAGTCCCTTGACAAGGGAGACGTAATAAAATAAGCGCATTTTCCGACTATCATAGCCACTACGAAGTGAAAATATGGTGTGCAAGACTGAGGTCCCGCATGGTACTACTATCTAAACTTCAGCTCATGTAGCGATCGAAGCAGGGTGACGCGAGACCCAATATAGCCTCGCCAAACAAAGGGCTCACCAATAGCTTGGAGCTTCGCCTTCCGAACGCACAAAACGAAAGATTGGGCTCTCGGATTTTGAAAATGATATCACCACAACATCTGGAGATAATGAACTAGACCACGGCTCACGTAGTACATGCACACATAATGCGCCAATTTTGCAGTTTTCAATCTTAAGCGTCTCAGCAGTTGCGAACAGTGACCTGAATATCAAAGCAGATGTAGTGAGAACGTTTGATACCCAAGAGTCCTGAAGAGAGCCCAGTTCGGCCGCTTGTTTATGACCCTGAAAATCAATCACGGGACCATATGTTCGAGCCGAATGTACGTCACCCGATCATCTTCAACAACTCTCATCCAGGCCGAGTGCGAGCTGCTCTATGGCACCACTGTCACGCTCCACGGATGCAGCTCCATCTCCTCCATCAGCCAGTAATGAGTCCGACGTTCTCTCAGCTCGACGTCGCGGACACAAGGTCGAGAAAGCCGCTCCCTTGCCGCCCGAGGAATTGGTGGATCGAATGCTCAAGTTCTCACCCCTCCCTATGCGATCAGTCGACGGTCAAGAACCCCCTCGTATGGATCACTCTCCAGTAGCAGCGTTTGACAGGCACCTTCATGAACGGCTCCTATTACAACGCGTCGCGCCCTTGCCATCTCTCTCCACGACTTTATCCCACCTTTCTGACACAAAATTGACGGAGTTTTACGCTGCGGAACACATGTTCAAGGCTTCCTCCGTCCGCGGAGGAAATAATCCCAAGCTTCCGTACGCTGTTACAGACGCGAAGCTGGTACAGACACATCGCGAGGCCTGTCTCAGACCACTTCTACGTCTCGCCTCTATCATAGCTTTCCATCCGGATCATTCCTTCCTTCCTTTCATGCCCATCACTAGAGATCACAGCATAGGCAACGAGACTGCGTATTACTCCCAGTCCATGGTCATCCACATGCGTAATCACCAATATGACGACGAACTCGCTGCGCTACCGGCAGGGATTCGGAAGACGGTCGATGCTATCCACCGTCATACTCCACAACTCGTACTCTGGGAAACCTTTGGACCATGGGCCGAAGGCGTTCTTGAGGGCATGGATGGGCTTGCGACGGGCCCTTTCCCATGGAAGCTGTGCTCTACAGCAGGACATCAGCGTACGTTCACTGATCGCACAGTCATCGATGCGCCTGCCAGTATCTGGGGACTTCCGCGGGTCAATGATTCACAGCCATCCCTTTTCATGAGCACGTATGACCTTGGAGGTGCAGGTCGCTTTCGCAGGAGTGCGCGCAACGGTCCTGTTATTCCCTCGAAAGGAAACAGCAAGGCAGTCTTGTGGTCTCCTGTACCTTCGAGAAACACCACGGCTTACAAGGCAGACCCGGCTGATTTCATTACTCGAGTGCGTACCTATACCCTTTCGCCGGTGCGGAGTAACCCAAGCTTTCCAGGCATGGGCTCGTGCAGTGCACAACGATGCCACCGTCATCGTTTTTGACACGGGAAGTAGGCTCCGTATTGGTCTTCGTCACCGGGGGTCTCAAACGCTGTATCTTTCCGATGTCATTGTCCTGCCTTTCTCTCCTGCGTTCGGGAAGCTGCTGCTCGGCCTGTTCTTGGCTGCGATTGAAGATGCAAGCCATCGAGCGTTAGCATTAGAGCGGAAAACGCCAGCGGGTCGCAAACGCGCTGCTCCTCTCTCACAGGTTTCCACACGGTCCAGACGGAGATTAGACGCATCGGGCGCAGCCAAAGAGACTGGCGTCACAGAGGTTTCGCCAACTGTGAGTATTCCACTATCAGCTTGTCAACATCGTAGCTAATGTCTCAGACTGTTCTGCCTCTGGCCAACAAACGTCGAGTCGCCTTGCTGTTCCTTGAGTTCGATCAATATTTGTCTCCTTCGCCCCTCCTGTTAACTCGAGCATCCGGCTCCAAGCGGCCGAACAAGACATATTTCCTCAGTGACTCTATCTCAATTCGTCTGGTGGCAAAGATCGGTGATGGCGCCACGGGTGATGTATACCGCGCTTTGTTTGAGTTACCGTCCTCCTCCAGTAGCATCACCCGATCGGCGAACAGGGTGGTCGTCAAGATATCATCACATGCACATGACGCCATCCGTAACGAATATGCTATATATTGCCATCTGGGGGCTCAGATACCAGCGATCCCGGGAATACCTTTGTGTTTTGGACTCTTCGAGAGTAGCGAGTCATCACATGTTGCTCTTGTCTTGAGTGACTGTGGTGAGCCGTTGGCACGGATGCTCAAGGCTGGTGTTCCTGCGTCAGGATTGTCATCAGACGAAACGTGAGTGAGCTGTAATACACCGCATTTTCATCTGTTGACGTCAGTTCTGAAGCTTGCTTTTCCTCGATATTATTGACAGGGTACATGCTGCTGGTGTACTGCACGGTGATATTCGCGTGTGGAATCTCCTGATGAACAGCTTTCGGCAACCGGCGTTGATTGATTTTGACCGTGCCAAGCTCACAGACCATGGAGACGCATTCAGAAAGGAGAGACACATCTTCGAGAAAGTTCTGAACGGTGGTGATCCTGATTCTGATAGCGACCAACATTGACGTGTATGTATTACTTCTGCCATGCATCTTTGTCCAGCAGCCCGGCTTCTTCCAGGCTTTTGTAGTCTATCTTTACCTGGATGTCAACTAGCCCTATAAGTCCCCGTACTTCGATCCGAAGTACGGTTTGCACCTCTGATTCTCGCGGAACACATCGTTGCGGGCTTTTTTAGGGTCAGGGATCACTGTCCCAAAAGAGCTAGGCGGCAACATTGACGCACGGCCGGCAACGGCGCGACGCCCGGATAGGGTACGGAGAGCACACCCACCAGCACAGCAACCAGACTATCTGGAGACCCGATTCCACTTGTTGCAGGGTCCCTCGGGTTGGGGTACATTGGGTCAAAAGGTCCCAGGGTCATCCTGTACTCGGGCGGCTTACAGTGGCGCGACGCCCGAGTGCACTCTGTACTCGGGAGGCCCATGCCGGTGCAGGACACCTCCCTGGCACCTGAAATTTTGACTAGAGGCTTTTGATAGTCATATAAAGGTCCTGAAGGAGTCCCGGCATGGCAACATTGGCGCAAGGCACTGAGCCATACTCCGGCACCGCGCCGGCCTGGTCCATCTCTGGAACCAGACATTGCCGTGACCCAATTCCCTTTGTTGCAGTCCTTGTATAGTCATAGAAGCGTGGGGAAAAAGGTTTCATGTCCATATCATTCCCGGGCGGGCCATACTGACATGACGCTCAGCTGGGTTGTACTCGGGAGGCCCATGCCGGTGCAGGACACCTCCCCGGCACCTGAAATTTTGACCAGAGGCTTTTATTGGACATATCAATGTCCTGAAAAAGTCCCGGCATGGCAACATTGGCGCAAGGCACTGAGCCATACTCCGGCACCGCGCCGGCCTGGTCCATCTCTGGAACCAGACATTGCCGTGACCCAATTCCTTTTGTTGCAGGCCTTGTGCACTCCTAGAAGCGTGGGGAAAAAGGTTTCATGTTCATATCACCCCCGGGCGGGCCGTACTGACATGACGCTCAGCTGGGTTGTACTCGGGAGGCCCATGCCGGTGCAGGACACCTTCCCGACGCCTGAAACTTTGACTAGAGGCTTTTATTAGGCATATGAAGGTTCTGAAGAAGTCCCGGCATGGCAACATTGGCGCAAGGCACTGAGCCATACTCCGGCACCGCGCCAGCCTGGTCCATCTCTTGAACCAGACATTGCCATGACCCAATTCTTTTTGTTGCAGGCCTTGTACACTCCTAGAAGCATGGGAAAAAAGGTTTCATGTCCATATCATTCCTGGGCGGGCCGTACTGACATGACGCTCAGCTGGGTTGTACTCGGGAGGCCCATGCCGGTGCAGGACACCTTCCCGTCACCTGAAATTTTGACTAGAGGCTTTTATTGGACATATCAATGTCCTGAAAGAGTCCCAGCATGGCAACATTTACCCTGCCTCAGATACTACGGAGCAAAAAAAATAAAAATTATAGAACAACTTTGGGAGGGAAAGTTGTACATATAGGCCATATAAACCACTGTGCAAAATATCAGAACATATAATTATACTTTGAGGGCAGGAGGTGGCTTTTAGTCTGTGGCGCACGATCATGTTGCGCCATCACATCACGGACTTCTGCCACATGAAACACATTGGAAAGGCACAATTAGAGCTGTTTAATAACTGGGAAATGACTTTGGAGAATATATATAACTATCCTAGTGAGCTATGGTTGGGTCTCGTTGGGCCTCGTTCGTCCTCGTTGGGTCTCGTTCGGCCTCGTTCGTCCTCGTTCGTCCTCGTTGGGTCTCGTTCGTCCTCGTTGGGCCTCGTTCGTCCTCGTTGGGTCTCGTTCGTCCCCGCTCATGTGTGTTCATTCAAGCTTATAGTGATCATTTTTGGGGTCATACCATAATGCTCACCTCAGTTGAGGTAGGTTGCATTCATGAAGCATAGGGTCGTTTGAGCTCGTTCAGACTCGTTCGTAGTCGTTCAGACTTGTTCGCATTCGTTGGGTCTCGTTCGAGCTCGTTCAGACTCGTTTGTAGTCGTTCAGACTCGTTTGTAGTCGTTCAGACTCGTTCGTAGTTGTTCAGACTCGTTCGAGCTCGTTCGCACTCACTTGTAGTCATTCGCACTCATTCATAGTCATTTTTGAGCTTGTTAGTAGTCTACTGTACTCTCCACAACACCTCACGCGGCACTTGGCACCCTCTCTCAGCCTCCATGACCCAATCCCGGAAATCTCCGGCGTAAAAATCAAACGTCGTCCGTGCTCGTTGTTGTCGTAGTGTGTGAGTAAAGCGGTCCGAGTGCCAGCGGTGTGTCATGTGGCAGGCGGCGGCGTCAATGGGTGTCGACCCAGAAATCCGGCGACTTGATTCGTGCTCGTGGTCGTTCATCCGAGGTCGTTCGCGTTCGTTGGCGCCCGTCCGTTCTCGTTCGGCACCGTTCGGCACCGCTGATCTCGTTCGTAGTCGTTGAGCCTGGTTTGGCAGCGTCAGGCAAGCGCTGTCAGACCCCACCAGCCGAATCCTTTATGCAGACGAGCAATCCACGTCAATTGACATGGATCGCATCGCGTTGCATAACGCGGAGTCGGATGTGGGGCTGGTGGCGGATGGTGAGCAGTGCCGGCGGCGGCGGGGGAGGAATCGGCGCGGAGAGCACCGGGATGCAGTCGGGGTCGTCCAGGAAGTCCTCGACAGATAACCTGTAATTTTAGAATGGTCGTCAAATGAAATAAAACAGTCAAAAACTACGCACCGGATGTGGCGGCGCGATCCGGCCCATGTACTCGTCCCACCGCCTCAAGCATCCTTTGGCGCCCTCTCCCAACCCCCTACAGCACATCCCGTCAAGATCCGGCGTCGAGATCCTACGTCGTCCGCGCTCGGCGTCGTCGTTGGGCGGGATCCGGGATCAGCGGCGCGTGGGGCGGGCTGAGTGGCAGCGGTGCGGCGTGTGGCGGCGGCGGTGGCGGAAAGGGTCGTCCAATCGAATTCGTCGTCGACGTCGTCCTTGGCGGTCTTGAGGATGCTGGGGATGAGTGACAGAAACATCAGAAGCACGCACCAAACTGACGAGGCGTGTTACCCGCGCTGTAGGCGCGCCAGCGCCGCACACATCCTCCTGCACCCTCCTCCACTTCCCAAGCCTCCATCCCGTCGATGTCCGGCAGCGAGTCTCAACGTCGTCCGCGGCCGCCATTGTTGTTGCGCGAGATCCGGGGAGCAGCGGCGCAGCGGCGGCGTAGGGTCACCGTCGCGTCGGAATCGTCTCATGCACCGAGTGGCGTCCGCATCTTGTGTAGAGGGCGGCCGTCGTCGTCCGCGGCATCCAGTGGAAGTGGTGGTAGAAAGGCAGAGCCTGGCAGGCTCTGCGCGGTGCTAACGTCAACCGTCACGTGCATGGATGACGCATCCGGATCCGGGACTTGATCGATCCGGGCTCTGACTTGAACCACGACTTGCTCTATGCAAGTCGTGTGTCTCTGCCGTCTTCCCTTCGCGGACGCGGTCTCGGCGCGGTGCTCACGACAGCGCCGCGTTGTTGGGCTGGTTGCCCTAGCGACCAGTCCCAACGTCAACGCGTAAGCCCCATGCAAGCTGGGCAGCACGCAGCTCAAGCCGGTCTTGGGCCTGCAGGACGACGCCGACGCCCTCCACGGGCTCTTGGACGACGATGCCGACGCTGGAGCGATGCCCCGCCGCACTGGTGGATGGGAGCGCGCGGGGCCGTCGGTTGAAGCTGGGCGCGCCGCCTGGAGACGGGCGTCCATTCAGGTACGTGTATTTTGATCAATTCCTGCTTGGATACGCCAGTCGAGCGCTGGCGTATCCGTGTGACACGCTGATTTTTCCGTAGATCTGGATCTCCGCGCGGGATAAGCCCTCCAACGAGGCGCCCACCCACGTCGTCCCATATTCACGCGGACGCCTCTCCGCACCCACTCCCACCAAGACGTTGGGTGGTATGACCACCCACCACGACGCTCCCTCCTTCGCCACCGCCACCATCACGCTCCCGTGCCCCGCCGCCATCATCACTCGTCCCCTCGGCACCCTCCTTCTCACCACCGTGAGCCTGACCCGCACCTTCTCTGGAGGGTATGTGGTTCGCTCAATTGAGCGTTCCGCGCCCTCCAAGAAAGTTAGGGGTCCCTATCACTGCTACCAGCCTAGCTCACGAGCAAAGTCGTGCGCCGCGCCCCGTCCACGCTCGTTCGGCATCGTTCGGGATCGACGGCGGAGAATCAAACTGGGGCCCGCTTATAAAGCGGGCGATCGAGTTTTTTCCTCTTGACTCCTTACCACCATGTAAACTCGACGGTCCTTGCGTCGACCCCAGTGCGACGGCGCTGCGGGTCGTGTTCAGCATTGAACCGCTCTCTGGCTCTGTATGGGAACGGGCGGCGCGGGGTGCACACCACGTCGTCCCTGGAACATACATCCTCGGGCGGGGCTCTAGGGGTCTAGGGACCGCTGTCCTGCCTTGACGACTACCTAGCTGCATGCCGTTTTGTGAGCACGGTGCGACGGAGTCCACATTTATTTTACTACCTGGTGCTGTCTTCCCGTTTGTGTGATGGGTACGTCTTTCCTTTGTTTTCCTTTCTTGTCTGCCTG
Source organism: Strobilurus luchuensis (assembly GCA_019915105.1). Taxonomy (NCBI): domain Eukaryota; kingdom Fungi; phylum Basidiomycota; class Agaricomycetes; order Agaricales; family Physalacriaceae; genus Strobilurus; species Strobilurus luchuensis. Next base: position 16,462 of record JAHLMJ010000025.1, on the reverse strand, counting down.
GCAGCCCCGTCTCAACAGGTTACACGCACTCGGGAACACATTCAGCGGCGCATCCCGGTACGCCGTTTTTTTTTTTTCTCTTTTCTCTTTATCTACACTGATGCCTTTTGACAGTCAGCACTCAACTCGTCAAGACAATCCCGGCCACCGTCTCATGCCCCACATCGTCTGATGCTCAGTTAGTACTGTGTCATTCACTCCCGTTCGGCTAGCACTAACACTTTTTTTCAGTTTGTTCATGTTGTTCACGTGTTGCTTGGCGAGTTGGGTTGGTGTGAAGGTGCGGCGGGGTGCGGCGGTGAAAGAAGATGGCTTGATCACCCATCTTCTTTTCTCGCCGCCTTGGGGTGGGGGTCTGGTTTTGCTTGTTGTATGAAATATGTAGTATAAAAAGGCAGTTGTAGCGGATTGTGCTGAACGATGCCGCACGAGGCCCAACGAGGCCCCACGAGAATGAACGAGGGCGAACGAGGGTGAACGAAGCCGAACGAGATTGATCGAGTGCGAACGAGAACCAACGAGACCGAACGAGGACTAACGAGCGCGAACGAGGACGGACGAGTCCCAACGAGTCCCAACGAGGCATAATAAGTCCAAGCAAAGACTGACAAGATCGAATGAGAACTGAGGAGTCTGCATGAGAACAAGAACTAACAAGCTTGTACTAGGTCTGAACAGTACTAACAAGAACCAATGAGGCTGAATGAGAACCAACAAGGCTGAACAAGAACCAACGAGGCCGAACGAGATCGACCGAGGGCGAACGAGGGTGAACGAAGCCGAACGAGATTGATCGAGTGCGAACGAGAACCAACGAGACCGAACGAGGACTAACGAGCGCGAACGAGGACGGACGAGTCCCAACGAGTCCCAACGAGGCATAATAAGTCCAAGCAAAGACTGACAAGATCGAATCAGACTTGAGGAGTCTGCATGAGAACGAGAACTAACAAGCTTGTACTAGGTCTGAACAGTACTAACGAGAACCAATGAGGCCGAACAAGAACCAACAAGCCTGAACAAGAACCAATGAGGCCGAACGAGATCGACCGAGTGCGAACGAGAACCAACGAGACCGAACGAAGACTAACGAGCACGAACGAGAATGGACGAGTCCCAACGAGTACCAACGAGTACTAATGAGAACGAGGCCAAACAAGATATAACAAGTCTAGATAAAGACTGACAAGGGAACGAGAATGAACAAAAGTGAAGAAAGCCAAATGAGAACTAAGGGGACCCAACGAGAATGAACAAGGACAAACGAGAGTGAACGAAGCCGACGAACGAGAACTACCGAGTATCTACAAGAATGGACGAGCGCCAACGAGAATGGACGAGCACGAATGAGTCCGAACGAGGCATAACAAGTCCGAAAGAGACATAACGAGTACCAACAAGGCATAACAAGTCCAAGCAGAGACTCACAAGTCTGAACAAGAACGAAGAAGGTAGAATGAGAATTGAGGAGTTTGCATGAGAATGAGAACTAACAAGCATGTACAAGGTCTGACGAGTACCAACGAGAACCAACGAGGTCAGATGAGAACCAACGAGGCCAAACGAGAACCAACGAGTCTGAACAAGGACGAACGAGTCTGAACGAGCGCGAACGAGGACGAACGAGCACCAACGAGGACGAACGAGCGCCAACGAGGACGGACGAGTCTGAACGAGTACCAACGAGTACTAACGAGACCAAACAGGATATAACAAGTCCAGGTAAAGACTGACAAGTCCACATGAGAACGAGAACTAACAAGCTTGTACAAGGTCTAGCGAGTACCAACGAGAACGAACAAGGTCAAACGAGAACCAATGAGGCTGAACAAGAACGACCGAGCGCAAACGAGAATGGACGAGTCTGAATGAGGTATAAGAACTAGCCCTATAAGTGGTGTTATTTCGAATCGAAATAACGAAACACCTCCGATTCTCACGATTGTTCTTGGGGCGGGGCCCCCTTAGGGTCCAGATAACTGTCCCGAAATAGCTAGGCGGCCGCATCGTCCGTTCCCAAGTTACAGCTGCTTCTTCGCTACCGCACCAGGCAGGCCCACTACAGCTCCGCACTCAGTGATCCGATTCACCTAATTCCTTTTGGGGCCAGTCCTCTAGGGTTGGGGGAGTGTGGGGAAAAAGGTTTGGGGTCGATACGATGTCTGGTGGGCCGGCAAAGTTAGCATCTTCGCTCCCGCACCTGTTCCAGCTCTTGTTGCCAGTGCAGTGCACGTCCCCGGCCCTCGATATGTATGTATAATATGCTTCTATTATCTATATGAACATTCTCAATCAGTCCCGGACCGGCCCCCAGAGCGCACGCCTCATAGTTGCATGGGGGACCGGGACGGCATTGACCAGCTTGGCAGTCACACATTGCCAGGTCCCAAATCCTTCTGGGGCCGGTCCTAGATATCCATAGAAGCGTGGGGAAAAAGGTTTGGGGTCGATACGATGCCTGGGTGGCCGGCAAAGTTAGCATCTTTGCTTCCGCATCTTTTCCGGCTCTTGTTGCCGGTGCAGTGCACATCCCCGTCACTCGACATGTATGTATAATATGCTTCTATTATCTATATGAACATCCTCAATCAGTCCCGGACTGGCCCCCAAGGCGCACGCCTCTAATACTCTCTCCCCGAGCTATAGCACCATAGGCTCAGTAGGCAGCTTGAACGCGTTCGGCACTCGCAAGCAATGGTCGGGGTCACGTGACCGTTCGGATTCCGAAGGTCCAAGGTCGGCTTGACCGTTCAGCATCTCCCGATCATGTACAATTGCTCTGGTTGATCTGCTACTGTACCACCAAGCTGTGAGGTCCGAGCAGGGGATAGGGTGATGTGAGTTGGGCGGGCGGGCGCCAAATCATCCGGAAAATGTGCGCACCGGTCGGGATGACATGTTTCATGAGCGGACCGGCACCTTTCGGGTGCTGTACGGCACTCCGGAACGCTCCCGGACGTTCCGATAATTGCGCCACACTGTAAAGCGAGCTGGCACTAGCCCTATAAGCCCCCGGAATTCGATTCGAATTCCGGTTTGCGTCTCCGATTTCCAGGAACCTGCCGGGGGCCGCAAGCTATTATGGTCAGGGTTCATGTCCCAAAAAAGCTAGGCGGCCCCCTCGCTCGTTGCCGAGCTACAGCTGCTTCTTTGGTTCCAACACCAGGCGGCCCCAATCCAGCTGCGCATCCAAGCATCCGATTCACCCAATTCCTTTTGGGACCAGTCCTCTAGGCTTGGGGGAGTGTGGGGAAAAAGGTTTGGGGTCAATATGATGCCTGGACGGCCGGCAAAGTTAGCATCTTCGCTCCCGCACCTGTTCCGGCTCTTGTTGCCAGTGCAGTGCACGTCCCCGTCACTCGACATGTATGTATAATATGCTTCTATTGGCTATATAAACATCCTCAATCAGTCCCGGACCGGCCCCCAGGGCGCACGCCTCGTAGTTGCATAGGGTACCAGGACAGCATTATCCAGCTTTGCAGTCACACATTTCCGGGACCCAAATCCTTCTGGGGCCGGTCCTAGCCCTATAAGTCCCCGGAATTCGATTCGAATTCCGGTTTGCGTCTCCGATTTCCAGGAACCTGCCGGGGGCCGCAAGCTATTAGGGTCAGGGTTCATGTCCCAAAAAAGCTAGGCGGCCCCCTCGCTCGTTGCCGAGCTACAGCTGCTTCTTTGGTTCCGACACCAGGCGGCCCCAATCCAGCTGCGCATCCAAGCATCCGATTCACCCAATTCCTTTTGGGGCCGGTCCTCTAGGGTTGGGGGAGTGTGGGGAAAAAGGTTTGGGGTTGACATGATGCCTGGATGGCCGGCAAAGTTAGCATCTTCACTCCCGCACCTGTTCCGGCTCTTGTTGCCAGTGCAGTGCACGTCCCCGTCACTCGACATGTATGTATAATATGCTTCTATTGGCTATATGAACATCCTCAATCAGTCCCGGACCGGCCCCCAGGGCGTACGCCTTGTAGTTGCATAGGGTACTAGGACGGCATTATCCAGCTTTGCAGTCACACATTGCCGGGACCCAAATCCTTCTGGGGCCGGTCCTAGATATCTATAGAAGCGTGGGGAAAAAGGCTTGGGGTTGATATGATGCCTGGGTGGCCGGCAAAGTTAGCATCTTCGCTCCCGCACCTGTTCCGGCTCTTGTTGCTGGTGCAGTGCACCTCCCCGTCACTCGACATGTATGAATAATATGCTTCTATTAGCTATATAAATGTGCACAAACAGTCCCGGACCGGCCCCCAAGACGCACGCCTCATAGTTGCATGGGAGACCGGGACGGCATTGACCAGCTTTGCAGTCACACATTGCCGGGACCCAAATCTCTCTGGGGCCGGTCCTAGATATCCATAGAAGCGTGGGGAAAAAGGTTTGGGGTTGATACAATCCCTGGGTGGCCGGCAAAGCTAGCATCTTCGCTCCCGCACCTGTTCCAGCTCTTGTTGCCGGTGCAGTGCACCTCCCCGTCACTCGACATATATGTATAATATGCTTTCTAGCCCTATAAGTCCCCGGAATTCGATTCGAATTCCGGTTTGCGTCTCCGATTTCCAGGAACCTGCCGGGGGCCGCAAGCTATTAGGGTCAGGGTTCATGTCCCAAAAAAGCTAGGCGGCCCCCTCGCTCGTTGCCGAGCTACAGCTGCTTCTTTGGTTCCGACACCAGGCGGCCCCAATCCAGCTGCGCATCCAAGCATCCGATTCACCCAATTCCTTTTGGGGCCGGTCCTCTAGGGTTGGGGGAGTGTGGGGAAAAAGGTTTGGGGTTGACATGATGCCTGGATGGCCGGCAAAGTTAGCATCTTCACTCCCGCACCTGTTCCGGCTCTTGTTGCCAGTGCAGTGCACGTCCCCGTCACTCGACATGTATGTATAATATGCTTCTATTGGCTATATGAACATCCTCAATCAGTCCCGGACCGGCCCCCAGGGCGTACGCCTTGTAGTTGCATAGGGTACTAGGACGGCATTATCCAGCTTTGCAGTCACACATTGCCGGGACCCAAATCCTTCTGGGGCCGGTCCTAGATATCTATAGAAGCGTGGGGAAAAAGGCTTGGGGTTGATATGATGCCTGGGTGGCCGGCAAAGTTAGCATCTTCGCTCCCGCACCTGTTCCGGCTCTTGTTGCTGGTGCAGTGCACCTCCCCGTCACTCGACATGTATGAATAATATGCTTCTATTAGCTATATAAATGTGCACAAACAGTCCCGGACCGGCCCCCAAGACGCACGCCTCATAGTTGCATGGGAGACCGGGACGGCATTGACCAGCTTTGCAGTCACACATTGCCGGGACCCAAATCTCTCTGGGGCCGGTCCTAGATATCCATAGAAGCGTGGGGAAAAAGGTTTGGGGTTGATACAATCCCTGGGTGGCCGGCAAAGCTAGCATCTTCGCTCCCGCACCTGTTCCAGCTCTTGTTGCCGGTGCAGTGCACCTCCCCGTCACTAGCCCTATAAGTCCCCGGAATTCGATTCGAATTCCGGTTTGCGTCTCCGATTTCCAGGAACCTGCCGGGGGCCGCAAGCTATTAGGGTCAGGGTTCATGTCCCAAAAAAGCTAGGCGGCCCCCTCGCTCGTTGCCGAGCTACAGCTGCTTCTTTGGTTCCGACACCAGGCGGCCCCAATCCAGCTGCGCATCCAAGCATCCGATTCACCCAATTCCTTTTGGGGCCGGTCCTCTAGGGTTGGGGGAGTGTGGGGAAAAAGGTTTGGGGTTGACATGATGCCTGGATGGCCGGCAAAGTTAGCATCTTCACTCCCGCACCTGTTCCGGCTCTTGTTGCCAGTGCAGTGCACGTCCCCGTCACTCGACATGTATGTATAATATGCTTCTATTGGCTATATGAACATCCTCAATCAGTCCCGGACCGGCCCCCAGGGCGTACGCCTTGTAGTTGCATAGGGTACTAGGACGGCATTATCCAGCTTTGCAGTCACACATTGCCGGGACCCAAATCCTTCTGGGGCCGGTCCTAGATATCTATAGAAGCGTGGGGAAAAAGGCTTGGGGTTGATATGATGCCTGGGTGGCCGGCAAAGTTAGCATCTTCGCTCCCGCACCTGTTCCGGCTCTTGTTGCTGGTGCAGTGCACCTCCCCGTCACTCGACATGTATGAATAATATGCTTCTATTAGCTATATAAATGTGCACAAACAGTCCCGGACCGGCCCCCAAGACGCACGCCTCATAGTTGCATGGGAGACCGGGACGGCATTGACCAGCTTTGCAGTCACACATTGCCGGGACCCAAATCTCTCTGGGGCCGGTCCTAGATATCCATAGAAGCGTGGGGAAAAAGGTTTGGGGTTGATACAATCCCTGGGTGGCCGGCAAAGCTAGCATCTTCGCTCCCGCACCTGTTCCAGCTCTTGTTGCCGGTGCAGTGCACCTCCCCGTCACTCGACATATATGTATAATATGCTTTCTATTAGTCATATGAACATCCTCAATCAGTCCCGGACCGGCCCCCACGCCGCACACCTCATAGTTGCATGGGGGACCAGGACGGCATTGACCAGCTTGGCAGTCACATGTTGCCGGGTCCCAAATCCTTCTGGGGCCGGTTCTAGATATCCATAGAAGCGTGGGGGAAAAGGTTTGGGATTGATACGATGCCTGGGTGGCCGGCAAAGTTAGCATCTTCGCTCCCGCACCTGTTCCGGCTCTGATTGCCGATGCAGTGTGAGTGCAAATACTAAATCTTAACGCCAGAGATGCCTAGCCCTATAAGCCCCCGGAATTCGATTCGAAATCCAATTTGCATTGCCGATTTTTTTGAAACACATCGTTGCGGGCTTTTTTATGGTCAGGGATCACTGTCCTAAAAAAGTTAGGTGGCAACATCGACGCATGGCCGGCAACGGCACGACACCCAGATAGGGTACGGAGAGCACACCCACCAGCAAAGCAACCAGACCATCTGGCGACCCGATTCCACTTGTTGCAGGGTCCCTAGGGTTGGGGTGCATTGGGTCAAAAGGTCCCAGGGTCATCCTGTACTCGGGCGGCTTATAGTGGCGTGATGCCCGAGTGCACTCTGTACTCGGAAGGCCTATGCCGGTGCAGGACACCTCCGTGTCATTCAAAATAAAGAATTTCATTCACAGATTAAGTATAGTAATATTTCTATAGCTCTATTGTATTTTCTCACCATATAATCAACTGAAGTAGCATACTGAGCAGTATCATAAGTAGTTCTATGTACCAGAGCACATTTTAGAGTGTTTGTATGGCATATATTGCTGATTGAGTTGTTTGGTGACCTATCAAGGTAGTAAAGACCATTTGCTGGGTCTAGATAGTCAAGAAACACTGGGTATGAACATATGACTGACTGTCAATATATAGGAATAGCTGTAACATAACTTTAACTTGGCAATGTCACCTTTTCTGTCATGTACCCATTCTCAATGAGATTTGAACCAAAAGACTTGGTCCAAAGTGCCACAATATGCATTTTCATGCTCCGAACAACTTTTACGTAGTGTGCGGAGGTCGGGGAGTGGCGTTGGAGGTGCTTGACTTGTCATTTGACTGTGACGAGTCAAAGACGGTGACATCGGACAGTGTGCGCAACTGAGAATGACAAGGTGAGATGTGCGATCCGATTGGGGAGATGCGATGAATGAGATGAAAGTGCAAGAGACGTGGATTGTCAGTTCTCGGTGTTGAGATGACTTTGTTTCAATGTCATGTCTGTCGAGTGAGGACTTGGATTGAACGGTGCAAAGGACAGTTTCTTTCGACGGTGTGTTACATGCTTTTGACTTGAATTTGCGGTTGAGTTGTATACCGACGTAGGGTTAGGGTTAGGGTTAGGGTTAGGGGGTTAGGGTTAGGGGGTTAGGGTTAGGGGTCTGTCTCGGTAGGGCAAAGACGTTTTTTTCTGTCTCAGAAGGGTGAGGGTTCTGTTTCGGTGGTGATGAAGATGCAAGTAGTCTCTTGTTGAAAAGAAAAGCAGCATTGCATATAACATGAACTTGTCTTGAACAAGTATCTGACGTGATGTGTTGTCAAATACTGAGCTGCGGCGGCAATCGAAAATAATGAAGAAGATCATGCGATAAAGTCTTACTGTTTCGAGATGGACTTGACTTGCATTTTCATGCTCCGAACAACTTTTGCGTAGCGTGCGGAGGTCGGGGAGTTGCGTTGGAGGTGCTTGACTTGTAATTGGACTGTGTTGAGTCAAAAACGGTGACATTGGACAGTGTGCGCAACTGAGAATGACAAGACGAGATGTGTGATCTGATTGGGAAGATGCGAGGAATGAAATGAAAGTGCAAGAGACGTGGATTGTCAGTTCTCGGTGTCGAGTTGACGATGTTTCGATGTCATGTCTGTCGAGTGAGGACTTGGATTGAACGGTGCAAAGGACTGTTTCTTTCGACGGTGTGTTACATGCTTTGACTTGAATTCGTGGTTGAGTTGTATACAGACGGTTAGAGGTTAGTGCACTGAACGGGTCTTTAGGTTAGGTTAACAAGGTCAGGGAAGGGTGAGGGGTCTGTCTCGGTAGGGCAAAGACGTTTTTTTCTGTCTCAGAAGGGTGAGGGTTCTGTTTCGGTGGTGATGAAGATGCAAGTAGTCTCTTGTTGAAAAGAAAAGCAGCATTGCATATAACATGAACTTGTCTTGAACAAGTATCTGACGTGATGTGTTGTCAAATACTGAGCTGCGGCGGCAATCGAAAATAATGAAGAAGATCATGCGATAAAGTCTTACTGTTTCGAGATGGACTTGACTTGCATTTTCATGCTCCGAACAACTTTTGCGTAGCGTGCGGAGGTCGGGGAGTTGCGTTGGAGGTGCTTGACTTGTAATTGGACTGTGTTGAGTCAAAAACGGTGACATTGGACAGTGTGCGCAACTGAGAATGACAAGACGAGATGTGTGATCTGATTGGGAAGATGCGAGGAATGAAATGAAAGTGCAAGAGACGTGGATTGTCAGTTCTCGGTGTCGAGTTGACGATGTTTCGATGTCATGTCTGTCGAGTGAGGACTTGGATTGAACGGTGCAAAGGACTGTTTCTTTCGACGGTGTGTTACATGCTTTGACTTGAATTCGTGGTTGAGTTGTATACAGACGGTTAGAGGTTAGTGCACTGAACGGGTCTTTAGGTTAGGTTAACAAGGTCAGGGAAGGGTGAGGGGTCTGTCTCGGTAGGGCAAAGACGTTTTTTTCTGTCTCAGAAGGGTGAGGGTTCTGTTTCGGTGGTGATGAAGATGCAAGTAGTCTCTTGTTGAAAAGAAAAGCAGCATTGCATATAACATGAACTTGTCTTGAACAAGTATCTGACGTGATGTGTTGTCAAATACTGAGCTGCGGCGGCAATCGAAAATAATGAAGAAGATCATGCGATAAAGTCTTACTGTTTCGAGATGGACTTGACTTGCATTTTCATGCTCCGAACAACTTTTGCGTAGCGTGCGGAGGTCGGGGAGTTGCGTTGGAGGTGCTTGACTTGTAATTGGACTGTGTTGAGTCAAAAACGGTGACATTGGACAGTGTGCGCAACTGAGAATGACAAGACGAGATGTGTGATCTGATTGGGAAGATGCGAGGAATGAAATGAAAGTGCAAGAGACGTGGATTGTCAGTTCTCGGTGTCGAGTTGACGATGTTTCGATGTCATGTCTGTCGAGTGAGGACTTGGATTGAACGGTGCAAAGGACTGTTTCTTTCGACGGTGTGTTACATGCTTTGACTTGAATTCGTGGTTGAGTTGTATACAGACGGTTAGAGGTTAGTGCACTGAACGGGTCTTTAGGTTAGGTTAACAAGGTCAGGGAAGGGTGAGGGGTCTGTCTCGGTAGGGCAAAGACGTTTTTTTCTGTCTCAGAAGGGTGAGGGTTCTGTTTCGGTGGTGATGAAGATGCAAGTAGTCTCTTGTTGAAAAGAAAAGCAGCATTGCATATAACATGAACTTGTCTTGAACAAGTATCTGACGTGATGTGTTGTCAAATACTGAGCTGCGGCGGCAATCGAAAATAATGAAGAAGATCATGCGATAAAGTCTTACTGTTTCGAGATGGACTTGACTTGCATTTTCATGCTCCGAACAACTTTTGCGTAGCGTGCGGAGGTCGGGGAGTTGCGTTGGAGGTGCTTGACTTGTAATTGGACTGTGTTGAGTCAAAAACGGTGACATTGGACAGTGTGCGCAACTGAGAATGACAAGACGAGATGTGTGATCTGATTGGGAAGATGCGAGGAATGAAATGAAAGTGCAAGAGACGTGGATTGTCAGTTCTCGGTGTCGAGTTGACGATGTTTCGATGTCATGTCTGTCGAGTGAGGACTTGGATTGAACGGTGCAAAGGACTGTTTCTTTCGACGGTGTGTTACATGCTTTGACTTGAATTCGTGGTTGAGTTGTATACAGACGGTTAGAGGTTAGTGCACTGAACGGGTCTTTAGGTTAGGTTAACAAGGTCAGGGAAGGGTGAGGGGTCTGTCTCGGTAGGGCAAAGACGTTTTTTTCTGTCTCAGAAGGGTGAGGGTTCTGTTTCGGTGGTGATGAAGATGCAAGTAGTCTCTTGTTGAAAAGAAAAGCAGCATTGCATATAACATGAACTTGTCTTGAACAAGTATCTGACGTGATGTGTTGTCAAATACTGAGCTGCGGCGGCAATCGAAAATAATGAAGAAGATCATGCGATAAAGTCTTACTGTTTCGAGATGGACTTGACTTGCATTTTCATGCTCCGAACAACTTTTGCGTAGCGTGCGGAGGTCGGGGAGTTGCGTTGGAGGTGCTTGACTTGTAATTGGACTGTGTTGAGTCAAAAACGGTGACATTGGACAGTGTGCGCAACTGAGAATGACAAGACGAGATGTGTGATCTGATTGGGAAGATGCGAGGAATGAAATGAAAGTGCAAGAGACGTGGATTGTCAGTTCTCGGTGTCGAGTTGACGATGTTTCGATGTCATGTCTGTCGAGTGAGGACTTGGATTGAACGGTGCAAAGGACTGTTTCTTTCGACGGTGTGTTACATGCTTTGACTTGAATTCGTGGTTGAGTTGTATACAGACGGTTAGAGGTTAGTGCACTGAACGGGTCTTTAGGTTAGGTTAACAAGGTCAGGGAAGGGTGAGGGGTCTGTCTCGGTAGGGCAAAGACGTTTTTTTCTGTCTCAGAAGGGTGAGGGTTCTGTTTCGGTGGTGATGAAGATGCAAGTAGTCTCTTGTTGAAAAGAAAAGCAGCATTGCATATAACATGAACTTGTCTTGAACAAGTATCTGACGTGATGTGTTGTCAAATACTGAGCTGCGGCGGCAATCGAAAATAATGAAGAAGATCATGCGATAAAGTCTTACTGTTTCGAGATGGACTTGACTTGCATTTTCATGCTCCGAACAACTTTTGCGTAGCGTGCGGAGGTCGGGGAGTTGCGTTGGAGGTGCTTGACTTGTAATTGGACTGTGTTGAGTCAAAAACGGTGACATTGGACAGTGTGCGCAACTGAGAATGACAAGACGAGATGTGTGATCTGATTGGGAAGATGCGAGGAATGAAATGAAAGTGCAAGAGACGTGGATTGTCAGTTCTCGGTGTCGAGTTGACGATGTTTCGATGTCATGTCTGTCGAGTGAGGACTTGGATTGAACGGTGCAAAGGACTGTTTCTTTCGACGGTGTGTTACATGCTTTGACTTGAATTCGTGGTTGAGTTGTATACAGACGGTTAGAGGTTAGTGCACTGAACGGGTCTTTAGGTTAGGTTAACAAGGTCAGGGGAGGGTGAGGGGTCTGTCTCGGTAGGGCAAAGACGTTTTTTTCTGTCTCAGAAGGGTGAGGGTTCTGTTTCGGTGGTGATGAAGATGCAAGTAGTCTCTTGTTGAAAAGAAAAGCAGCATTGCATATAACATGAACTTGTCTTGAACAAGTATCTGACGTGATGTGTTGTCAAATACTGAGCTGCGGCGGCAATCGAAAATAATGAAGAAGATCATGCGATAAAGTCTTACTGTTTCGAGATGGACTTGACTTGCATTTTCATGCTCCGAACAACTTTTGCGTAGCGTGCGGAGGTCGGGGAGTTGCGTTGGAGGTGCTTGACTTGTAATTGGACTGTGTTGAGTCAAAAACGGTGACATTGGACAGTGTGCGCAACTGAGAATGACAAGACGAGATGTGTGATCTGATTGGGAAGATGCGAGGAATGAAATGAAAGTGCAAGAGACGTGGATTGTCAGTTCTCGGTGTCGAGTTGACGATGTTTCGATGTCATGTCTGTCGAGTGAGGACTTGGATTGAACGGTGCAAAGGACTGTTTCTTTCGACGGTGTGTTACATGCTTTGACTTGAATTCGTGGTTGAGTTGTATACAGACGGTTAGAGGTTAGTGCACTGAACGGGTCTTTAGGTTAGGTTAACAAGGTCAGGGGAGGGTGAGGGGTCTGTCTCGGTAGGGCAAAGACGTTTTTTTCTGTCTCAGAAGGGTGAGGGTTCTGTTTCGGTGGTGATGAAGATGCAAGTAGTCTCTTGTTGAAAAGAAAAGCAGCATTGCATATAACATGAACTTGTCTTGAACAAGTATCTGACGTGATGTGTTGTCAAATACTGAGCTGCGGCGGCAATCGAAAATAATGAAGAAGATCATGCGATAAAGTCTTACTGTTTCGAGATGGACTTGACTTGCATTTTCATGCTCCGAACAACTTTTGCGTAGCGTGCGGAGGTCGGGGAGTTGCGTTGGAGGTGCTTGACTTGTAATTGGACTGTGTTGAGTCAAAAACGGTGACATTGGACAGTGTGCGCAACTGAGAATGACAAGACGAGATGTGTGATCTGATTGGGAAGATGCGAGGAATGAAATGAAAGTGCAAGAGACGTGGATTGTCAGTTCTCGGTGTCGAGTTGACGATGTTTCGATGTCATGTCTGTCGAGTGAGGACTTGGATTGAACGGTGCAAAGGACTGTTTCTTTCGACGGTGTGTTACATGCTTTGACTTGAATTCGTGGTTGAGTTGTATACAGACGGTTAGAGGTTAGTGCACTGAACGGGTCTTTAGGTTAGGTTAACAAGGTCAGGGAAGGGTGAGGGGTCTGTCTCGGTAGGGCAAAGACGTTTTTTTCTGTCTCAGAAGGGTGAGGGTTCTGTTTCGGTGGTGATGAAGATGCAAGTAGTCTCTTGTTGAAAAGAAAAGCAGCATTGCATATAACATGAACTTGTCTTGAACAAGTATCTGACGTGATGTGTTGTCAAATACTGAGCTGCGGCGGCAATCGAAAATAATGAAGAAGATCATGCGATAAAGTCTTACTGTTTCGAGATGGACTTGACTTGCATTTTCATGCTCCGAACAACTTTTGCGTAGCGTGCGGAGGTCGGGGAGTTGCGTTGGAGGTGCTTGACTTGTAATTGGACTGTGTTGAGTCAAAAACGGTGACATTGGACAGTGTGCGCAACTGAGAATGACAAGACGAGATGTGTGATCTGATTGGGAAGATGCGAGGAATGAAATGAAAGTGCAAGAGACGTGGATTGTCAGTTCTCGGTGTCGAGTTGACGATGTTTCGATGTCATGTCTGTCGAGTGAGGACTTGGATTGAACGGTGCAAAGGACTGTTTCTTTCGACGGTGTGTTACATGCTTTGACTTGAATTCGTGGTTGAGTTGTATACAGACGGTTAGAGGTTAGTGCACTGAACGGGTCTTTAGGTTAGGTTAACAAGGTCAGGGGAGGGTGAGGGGTCTGTCTCGGTAGGGCAAAGACGTTTTTTTCTGTCTCAGAAGGGTGAGGGTTCTGTTTCGGTGGTGATGAAGATGCAAGTAGTCTCTTGTTGAAAAGAAAAGCAGCATTGCATATAACATGAACTTGTCTTGAACAAGTATCTGACGTGATGTGTTGTCAAATACTGAGCTGCGGCGGCAATCGAAAATAATGAAGAAGATCATGCGATAAAGTCTTACTGTTTCGAGATGGACTTGACTTGCATTTTCATGCTCCGAACAACTTTTGCGTAGCGTGCGGAGGTCGGGGAGTTGCGTTGGAGGTGCTTGACTTGTAATTGGACTGTGTTGAGTCAAAAACGGTGACATTGGACAGTGTGCGCAACTGAGAATGACAAGACGAGATGTGTGATCTGATTGGGAAGATGCGAGGAATGAAATGAAAGTGCAAGAGACGTGGATTGTCAGTTCTCGGTGTCGAGTTGACGATGTTTCGATGTCATGTCTGTCGAGTGAGGACTTGGATTGAACGGTGCAAAGGACTGTTTCTTTCGACGGTGTGTTACATGCTTTGACTTGAATTCGTGGTTGAGTTGTATACAGACGGTTAGAGGTTAGTGCACTGAACGGGTCTTTAGGTTAGGTTAACAAGGTCAGGGGAGGGTGAGGGGTCTGTCTCGGTAGGGCAAAGACGTTTTTTTCTGTCTCAGAAGGGTGAGGGTTCTGTTTCGGTGGTGATGAAGATGCAAGTAGTCTCTTGTTGAAAAGAAAAGCAGCATTGCATATAACATGAACTTGTCTTGAACAAGTATCTGACGTGATGTGTTGTCAAATACTGAGCTGCGGCGGCAATCGAAAATAATGAAGAAGATCATGCGATAAAGTCTTACTGTTTCGAGATGGACTTGACTTGCATTTTCATGCTCCGAACAACTTTTGCGTAGCGTGCGGAGGTCGGGGAGTTGCGTTGGAGGTGCTTGACTTGTAATTGGACTGTGTTGAGTCAAAAACGGTGACATTGGACAGTGTGCGCAACTGAGAATGACAAGACGAGATGTGTGATCTGATTGGGAAGATGCGAGGAATGAAATGAAAGTGCAAGAGACGTGGATTGTCAGTTCTCGGTGTCGAGTTGACGATGTTTCGATGTCATGTCTGTCGAGTGAGGACTTGGATTGAACGGTGCAAAGGACTGTTTCTTTCGACGGTGTGTTACATGCTTTGACTTGAATTCGTGGTTGAGTTGTATACAGACGGTTAGAGGTTAGTGCACTGAACGGGTCTTTAGGTTAGGTTAACAAGGTCAGGGAAGGGTGAGGGGTCTGTCTCGGTAGGGCAAAGACGTTTTTTTCTGTCTCAGAAGGGTGAGGGTTCTGTTTCGGTGGTGATGAAGATGCAAGTAGTCTCTTGTTGAAAAGAAAAGCAGCATTGCATATAACATGAACTTGTCTTGAACAAGTATCTGACGTGATGTGTTGTCAAATACTGAGCTGCGGCGGCAATCGAAAATAATGAAGAAGATCATGCGATAAAGTCTTACTGTTTCGAGATGGACTTGACTTGCATTTTCATGCTCCGAACAACTTTTGCGTAGCGTGCGGAGGTCGGGGAGTTGCGTTGGAGGTGCTTGACTTGTAATTGGACTGTGTTGAGTCAAAAACGGTGACATTGGACAGTGTGCGCAACTGAGAATGACAAGACGAGATGTGTGATCTGATTGGGAAGATGCGAGGAATGAAATGAAAGTGCAAGAGACGTGGATTGTCAGTTCTCGGTGTCGAGTTGACGATGTTTCGATGTCATGTCTGTCGAGTGAGGACTTGGATTGAACGGTGCAAAGGACTGTTTCTTTCGACGGTGTGTTACATGCTTTGACTTGAATTCGTGGTTGAGTTGTATACAGACGGTTAGAGGTTAGTGCACTGAACGGGTCTTTAGGAGCCATAGTTGTAGTAATTACACTATTAGCCCATGATAGTTATCATCAAAACCTACATGCAAATCGTTGATAGCTAACGAGAGCGGCGGGACCCGGGTACTCTCCGCGCCAACCGCCGGGCTGCTTAGCTAATGTTTGCGCCGCCCTCGTCGCCCGCGCGGGCGCCTTGGGCGCGCTTACCCGTCTATTCGGGGATACTACCTAGCATCGGAAAATGAAATGCGGCTGGCTCTCCCGGCATCGTTCTCCCTTTCGGCAGCCTGGGCGTAGCAGTACGCATTGGGTTATGCTCAGGGTCCGCCTATTCGGGCACCCTCCGTGGGGTATTCCCGGTGGGTTGGCCCAGGAAATGCGCCACGCTATAAATTATATATATTGGGGCCTGCGGCTGGCTCTCCCGGCATTGCACTCCCTTTCGGCAGCCTGGCCGTAGCGGTGCGCATTGGATGACGCTCAGGATCCGCCGATTTGGGCACCCTCCGTGCATTCCCGGTGGGTTGGCTCAGGAAATGCGCCACACCACGTACATTGGCGCCTGGGGGCTTCCGCTTGCTTTTTTTTGTGCACAGCATTATTTTCTCTATTTCTGGGTACGCGGCAAGCAGCCAGCATCCGTGTTCTCGACCGATAGCTTGGCAATTGTGTTTTTTTTTTCACTGCAGACTTGTTAAGACTACAAAAGATACCTTCCCGAGCCTCATGGGTTAGGGTTAGGGTTAGGGGTTAGGGTTAGGGGTTAGGTTAGGGGGGGTTAGGGTTAGGGGGTTAGGGTTAGGGGGGTTAGGGTTAGGGGTTAGGGTTAGGGGGTTAGGGTTAGGGGGGTTA